>JALGBA010004123.1:1455000-1960000 GCA_023970755.1 Azemiops feae | reverse complement strand
GATTATTCTCCTCTTTTTCTTCTCTCCTCTTTCTTTGAACAGGCAGGATTTGCTACTCAAAGAAGTCTACATGCCTTTTTGCCCAGCCTCTCTGGCTCAGACTCTCATTCTATAGCCGGGCTGGGCAACCATGGCCCCTTTATGTCTTGTGGACTCCAACTCCCAGAATTCCTGAGCCAGCGTGGCCTTGTTTGCCTGAATACCCTAATCAAACTACCAATTCAGACAAACAATCAAACAGTAAACAACAGCCTAATCAAGGGACCACCAAGAACACTCCCACCAACACTTGTATATTAACAGACGTGTATATAAACAAGCACCACTCCCTACCAGCACTGATGTTGTTACCTAGTTGGGTAATGAAATGTTTGCAAGAAAACAACCCAACTCAGAGAGCACCAAGGACCCCAGAGTCCAAGAAGTCCTTTCCTCTTGAGCACGGGGTTGGCGTAAAAGACTTCCAAAATCCCTTCCAACTCTGCTATTCTATTATTCCTCTTTATTCATCCTCTTCTTCCTTTACTCCACATACCTTATTCCCTTCAAACACTTATGATGTTATCTAGTTGAGTAATGCAACGTCTACAAGAAAGCAACTAAGCTCAGAGAGCACCAGGGAACCCACAAAGAAGCAATCCCACTTCTCCGCCACTATTTTCCTGATCTTAGCACATTCTGTTCTCTAGCATCCTGTACCCAAGTCCTAGAAAAACATGTTTGCCTTATGAATCCAGAATGTTCTTGCACAATAAGATGCCTCTGATTCCAAAATCCTGTCCCGAACATACCGGGTATGAACGTGTGCCTTGAGCTCCCACATCACCGTTACATATGAGGTTGGGTTTCTCCTTGGGCAGGAAAACCACAATCATTACTCACTGTTCCACTCAGTTGCACATTGAGCAAGGCTGCGCTAAACATTTGGAGAGTGTGTGGGTCAGGACCCTGTGGAAAATTCACCCATTGCTTAGCCTAGACTGTGATTCATGCCAGCTCTCACGGGGCTGGATTGGTGGCGTAGAACATGCCTCTCTATATAAGCACAACAATTGTGTTTTGATTCAGGTGTTAGGAGTCACACCAGTGGACCAAACAGCAGCTTGAGATTTTACTTTGGCACCCCAATTTGCAACGGAAGAATATGGCAAATGAGGTTGCCTCAGCTGGTTGCCATTTTCTGTGGATCCTCAAAAGGGCTGTTCACTCTTTCGGCTGCCGCCTCTGCTGACAATTTACCTGGCTATCCTCATTCTCCCGTATATATTTTCTAATCTAATGAGTACTTAAAACCACCACAATCCTTGAACACAGAAGCTAAGCAGTGGAGAAATGCTGCCCTCTCTCAAGAGCAAAATGTGGTGATGTCATTGCCTTTTTCCCTTTCGTTGCTTTGCTTTCAAAGATCCATTATCAATCACCTCGTTTTAACCCTGCGAGGACCTTGTCTCCCCCACCATTATCCCTTCAGGCAAAAAGAGTAACTTGCCCCTTTTCTGTCACTACATTCAGCTGGCTATTTGAAATGCAAATTCAGCTCCAGAGCCACTTGAAATGGAAAGGAGGAGGAGGAGGAGGAGGAGGAGGAGGAGGAGGAGGAGGAGGAGGAGGAGGAGGAGGAGGAGGAAGAGAAACAACAAAATATACGCAGAGCAAGACACCAGTACGAAATTTGAGCTATTGGATTAAAATAACCAGCAACTCAATCTCTCTGATTATGCGGTCTGAAACCCAGTCTTCAAGAACTGTTCTTGCATGGTGCTTTCAAAGCATCTGAGAACCACATGCATGCATGAATGACCTGTTCCCATACCTATCTGCCACAAAGAAGATGGGGTCCACCTATTCTCCAAAGCACATGAAGGCAGGACAAGAAACAACGGAGGGAAACTGATCAAGGAGAGAAGCAACCTAGAACTAAGGAGGAATTTCCTGACAGTAAGAACAATTAACCAGTGGAATGACTTGCCTCCAGAAGTTCTGGTTTCTCCAACATTGGAGGTTTTTAAGAAGAGATTGGGCAACCACTTGTCTGAAATGGTATAGGGTTTCTTGCCTGAGCAGGGGGTTGGACTAGAACAGTGGTTCCCAACCTTTTCCATACCCCGCACCCCTAGAATGCTTCTGATATATTCTCGCACCCCTTATAAAGGTTCGAAATAATGGCAACGAATTATGCATATACACTATAATTTTGAAAACCCAAGTTTTTGCACCCCCTGGAATATCGTCTCGCACCCCCAGGGGGTGCGGGCACCCCTGGTTGGGAACCCCTGGACTAGAAGACCTGCAAACTCTCTTAAAACTCTGTTATTCTGTCATTCTATCTTTAGGAGGAAGGAGAGTAGGGACTGTAACCATAAGGCCATCCATCCATAATGCATTATCCAGAGGCATGGGGTTTTCAGGCAGGCCATTTGAGCAGGTGTTGAGATGCATCCCTCAACCCTTAAGCCCATGATGGGCTTTGAGGTAGCAGTGGAAGTTTTTCTGTGCTCTTCTGGAGGCATCGGAATCAATTCTGAGATGGCAACAGACAAACAGAATTGCTAGATGTTTCAAAGAATCCCATAAGTCCACCATTTCCACTGTCACCTTCAACAGATATCTTCCTGGCTTTGGAGACCCCTCTATCTTCTCCCTGAAAGGGTTCCTCTCTTGACAAAGCCTTTGGCTATATTAATTTTACTGGAAAAGGCTGTCAACGCCATTTCCCATCCATGATGTCTCTACTTAGGATGCTCAGCACTCTGCTTTTCATTTGACCCATTGAGCACTGATTACAGGCAGATAGTTCTTCTGCTTCCCAGCCTCAGCCTGTGATGTCTTCGTTTCTGGTCACTGATTCTGGATCCTTGTGATTATTTGTCTTTATTCCACATTTTAACCTTTGTTAGAGACTCAGCCATCATGAAATTCCTGCTCGGTGACCTACAACACTCCAATTTATTTGGCATCTCCATCTTTAATTCCGCTCTGCTATGCAGTGAATCTGCAAATTTTCTCCTGATTGGAAATATAATTCCTCTGAAATAACAGGAAATATTTGTAGCTTGTAGGTTTTAGATGTTGGCTGTGGTTTGTTCTCCAAGCTTATTTTAATATAATCCCTGAACGTTTCGTCACCAAACTAGGTAACATCAGCAGCAGCATTTGCTTGTCCTGTTCTCTTTAGCTCATTAGAGTCTTCCAATCAGCTGCTTGGAGTTCAAATATAGCTCCAAAAAACTGACCACACTGGCACACCAGAAGCTTATGAGCTAAAGAGAATAGGATAAGAACATCCTGCTGTTGATGTTACCTAGTTTGGTAACGAAACGTTCAGGGATTAAATTAAAATAAGCTTGGAGAACAAACCACAGCCAAAATATGATTTCCTCTCCTACTTCAGGGCATGTGCATTCTTAGGTTTATTTTTCTCCACCCCCTCCCATCCCCAAAAAGCTTTACAACATGGAAGGGGCCCCATATTATAAAAACGATGTAGAGACTCTGGAAAGAGTGCGGAGAAGAGCAACAAAGATGATTACGGGATTGGAGGCTAAAACATATGAAGAACAGTTGCAGGAATTGGGTATGTCTCATCTAGTGAAAAGAAGGATTAGGGGTGACATGATACCAGTGTTCCACTATTTGAGGGGCTCCTACAAAGAAGAGGGGGGTCAACCTATTCTCCATAGCACCAGAAGGCAAGACAAGAAGCAACGGATGGAACATAATCAAGGAATCAAGGAACCAACCTAGAACTAAGGAGAAATTTCCTGACAGTGAGAACAATTCATCAGTGGAACGGCTTGCCTCCAGAAGTTGTGGGTGCTCCATCACTGGAGGTTTTTAAGAAAAGATTGGACAGCCATTTGCCTGAAATGGTATAGAGTCTCCTGCTTGAGCAGGGGGGTTGGACTAGATGACCTCCAAGGTCCCTCCCAGCTCTGTTATTCTGAAAGGGATGTCATACCTATTTTGAACACTTGTGAAAACTGCATGGAAATGTTTATGTAATCACCAGGAATCCAGCTTGTCTTGAGGACATCTTGACCTTATAAACACAAGGAAACAAAGTTTGCAGGCTGGCAGATGAAGTTGATAGTACAGCTTAAGTATGGAGATAGACTCGCAGTTAAGAATGTAGGGGAAATCCATCACAGATTTCTTTTATGTCAAAGTGCCATCTTCCATCAGAATGGAGTTATCATATGGCACGGGCAGCATCTATGAGTGGGCAACAGTGATATTCCATTCTTCCCAGCTAAAACTGTGCATAAAAAAACCAGTGTACATTCAGGGAAGGTGGATAAAAATCCATACCTCTGGGAAGGCTGATAAAACATAGATAGCTGGATTTAAATAAAGCATAGCTAAGTTGTTTCTGAAGAAAGGTTGCATAGAAAAAAAGGGTTATATTGGAGGAGGCACACAAATTGCATAGCATATATTTACCTTGCTGATCAACATTTTTATTAAGTTTCAGCAACGGATAAAATACCCCCCCAAAAAACCAGTTTTTAAAAAAGCAAAATCAGGCTTGCAAAGAGAAAGAAAAAGAGGGAAACAGGGAAGAAAGAATAACTTCCAACTTTCTCCGGTAGGGATACAGATACAAAATGCACCAACCTCTTAACTCCGAAACCAACAATAATATACAGCATTTGTATAATCCTAAATCATCAAATTCCCACATTAAATGTTCATTTTTTTTTTTAGAGCGTCTAGCAGCAGAATGCTTACTTTCCATCCTTCCGAGGTGGGTAAAATGAGGACCCAGATTGTTGGGCGCAACAGGCTGACTCTGTAAACCGCTTAAAGAGGGCTTAGAAAAAGCACTGCGAAGCGGTATATAAGTCTATGTGCTATTGCTAAACACAAGAGGGCAAGGTCTGACCCTCCCCTCCCCCTGAATGCCTTTGAGCCTTATCTACTCTTTCCCGAGCAAAAGCTGCCAAGTCTGGAGAGATTCCTGTATTATTGGCAGTAAACAATAAAGTGGCTAGTTTGAATTCTACACGGGTAGGCCCTGTTCTTCGTGCCTGACAGCAACCCAGCCCGTTCTCCATCCTGCCGCGCTGCGAGAGCAGTCCTAATGAGCAAAGAACAAAAGATGGAGAATGCAAACAAAGCCCCTTGCTCTTCCCGATCTAAAAGCTGAGAGATCTGTCCGATATAAATCAAGCTAAGCCTATCAGATGGGACAGGCTCAGCATCTGGCAGGGAGGAGGGCCCGCTGCTAAGATTCTTTTGTGGGTTTGGCCTGTCGATTCCTCTGGCTGACGTGGGAAGAAAAGAGGGAAATAAAATATAGCTGCACCTGGGTGAGCGCGAGGGGGCGGGAGGGGTGCAAAGCATGGCACGGGGTGTGCAACAGGCAGCCCGAGCATTGTTATCAAAATGGCAATGCGCCTCTGTCGGCGAGCATGTCTCTCCTTGCTATTGTCTCTCTCCCCGCCTTGCTTTGATGGCCCTCGTGTTTGTGCATCAGCTATGAAATTGCTTTCGAAGACAAAGGGAGGTTGTGTTTATCGCTAATGAAAAAGGCAGAGACTCGGTTTCTCCTGTTCCCTCTTTAGCCCTACACGTTGCACAGGCATAATTTCCTGGGAGCAGCTGTCAAAGGCTTGCAGAGAAAATTGGAAGGCTGGGCCCAGCCTTTGCTGCTGCTGGTGATGGACGCTTGGAGCCCCTTCCAGGCTGATGTAGCCATCTGGCTTCATTTAACAGGCCTACTTAGCTCCAAAGAGATCATCGCTCAGGCTCTTTGCTTTCTTACCACATCATAGGCTTCCAATTAGCAGCGGAGAAGAAGGGCTTTTGCCAAACGTGCACTGGAGATTTGCATGGCAGTTCCATTCTGTTGGAAACGGAACTGCCAGCAAGCAGAGAGCAAGGTTGGCTGGTTATGGAAGTCAACACCAGGAAGATCTTCTCTGGAGAGGTTACAAGGTCCCACTTTTAAGATGTCTTCTGGAGAGTCAGCAGGAGACTTATCTCATTTAGCTTCACCGTTCTTGAAAAGTAAGCATTCATGGGGATTAAGGAGAACATTATCTTTGGCTACCTCTTCAGAGAGAACTTCCAAATTATAGTTCAACTGGGATGGACAGAACGATTTCAAACACACACCAGGCTTCTAAGTGTTTTAAGCAGCCATTAGAAAATTTCCCTTAGTCTCAGAGTGAGATAAATATTGAATGGAATGAAAACACGTTTACAGACCCAGTTTCTCAACAATCATTCAGCAGGGGTCTTTCAATATCATAGGAATTAGGGTGACTTTCCAGAAAAGGATGAAAATGGCATGAGAAGTAATCCTCTTGGGTGGGCAGGTGATAGTGTTTATGTCCTAAGAATGCCAAGGAAGATGGGAAAGTTTGTGGCTTAGAATTCTTCAAAAACAAGGTGAATTCATGAAGAACGATTGAAATTTTTGATTCAGGATATCAGAAGTGCCAGCAACACATGGTTAGCTCAAATCCTACCTTGGGAAAATTCAGTTGGAAATATTAGAACATAGAATAACAGAGTTGGAAGACTGGAAGAGATCTTCTAGTCCAACCCCCTGCTCAAGCAGGAGACCTTATACCAGTGGTGGGATTCAAATATGGGAACAACCGGTTCTCTGTGTGGATGCCGCTTCCGGAAGTCCATTCTGGGCCTTGGCAACAAAAAATTAGCTACGGGTTCTGTGCGAACCGGCTGAATCCCACCACTGCCTTATACGATTTCAGACAAGTGGCTGTCCAGTCTCTTCTTCAAACCTTCCAGTGTTGGAGCACCCACAACATCTGGAGGCAAGCCGTTCCACTGATTAATTGTTCTCACTGTCAGGAAATTCCTCCTTAGTTCCAGGTTGCTTCTCTCCTTGATGAGTTTCCATCCATTGCTTCTTGTCCTGCCTTCAGGTGCTTTGGAGAATAGTTTGACTCCCTCTTCTTTCTGGCAGCCCTTTAAATATTGGAAGACTGCTATCATGTCTCCCCTAGTTCTTCTCTTCATTAGACTAGACATCAAAAAAGGACTAGGGGAGACATGATAGTATTATTGTTATTGCTTTATTATAGCATTATTATTATTGTTGTTGCTGTTGCTGTTGTTGTTGTTATTATTATTATTGCTTTTTATTAAAGTTCCATGCATCCAATCTGATTTGAATTTCCCTTTTTCCTGCTGTTATCCCCCCCCCCCCAAATCTGTGGATGGGAAGACAGTCCGGCGTGTATTTTTTTCTCCCCTGTCCTAACTTAGCAAGCAGACGTATCTTTTCTACAGAATATCCTTCCGGAGATGAAAGGTTCCATCATACAGCTGAGACAGCGCCTTTATCTACATGCCAGAACTGTTCTCCCTCTTTTTTCCCCCCTTCCTTCTTAAAAAAAAAAAAAAATTGCCAGCAGGCAGTTTGGACTGAGATGTCAATTTCACACAGGGCCTTATCAGTGTTTGCACATGCTATAAGCCCATCAGAAATGAGATGTGCTATCTAAATGTTGAACACACAAGGTTAAACGGTTTTTCCTTTCCCTTGTAGCTGCTCCTCCTCTCTCACATTCTCATTACAACCATCAACAGATGCTTCACAAAGGAAATCTATTTTTATTTTTTTTTGCCACCCAGCCTCCCTGGTTAAAATACATTAATTTATTGTACTTGGCTTTTTACTTGATTATCGTTTCAGTCAAACTGCCCAGAGCGATAGCATTTCAACCGGAACAAATCCTCGGATCCTTTTCTTAATGTATTACCAATGAAATTTATATCCAGGCTAAAAGAATGGGAGGGCTCTAATCTGCAGTAAATTTTTCCTCCCTCCCAGTTGGTTGGGCTGCTTTAAGGAGACCCTACGAGGAAGCTGGAAGAAAAGAAAGTTTAGCATCCCGGGAACCAAGTCTTGCTAACCAATCAGGAGCAGCCCAGAAGGTTGTCATATGCCACACTGGTTTTGCAAGAAGCGTGTAGCGATGGATGGAGGGATGGAGGATGGAGGGAGATGAGGGAGGGAGGGAGGGAGGGAGGGGAGGGAAGGGAGGGAGGGAGGGAGGGAGGGAAGGAAGGAAGGAAGGAAGGAAGGAAGGAAGGAAGGAAGGAAGGAAGGAAGGAAGGAAGGAAGGAAGGAAGGAAGGAAGGAGGGAGAAGGAACGTCTGCAGGGCCTAAAGCTAACATTCACAATATTTGCAGTAACCACCACACTCTGGGACATGCAGCCTCTGGTTGTGCTTGATCCCACCCCCCATCTAATATTTCAGGAGCTTCCAATACCTATTTTATATTAACAGGTTTTTTGGGGGGTCATCTAGTTGTAGAAGACCTTCTAATTCTCATTGCTGTCACTGCTGCTGCTCCTGTTGCTATGGATTGTGTTAATGTGAGTTAGAGATAATCATGTTTTCTTTCTGTGAGTCATGCAAATCTCCACTTATTGGACAGTTTATAAATACTAGAAAGGAAATAAATTGTTTACCGCTCATCTACGGCAAATGAAAGGAGAATTCTCCCTACACACACTGCTCGGATCTGAGCCTGTCTGAAGGACACCACCACCCCAAAAAAAATCAGAACTTCCAAGTGTCTTGCCAGGGTCTCTCTTGAAGCTGAAGCACCAGCTCCTCCATCCTCCATCCATCCCTCCATCCCTCCATCCCTCACTACATGCTTCTTGCAAAACCAGTGTGGAACATGACACTTCAGAGAAGAGCAACTAAGATGATCCAAGGCCTGGAGACTAAAACATACAAAGAATGGCTGCAGGACCTGGGTTTGGCTAGTCTAAAGAAAAGAAGAAATAGGGGAGACATGATAGCAGTGTTCCAGTATCTGAGGGGCTGCCACAAGGAAGAGGGGGTCACATTATTCACCAAAGCACCAGAGGGAAGGACGAGAAACAATGGTTGGAAACTGATCAAAGAGAGAAGCAACCTGGAATTAAGGAGAAACTTCCTGAAAGTGAGGACAATCAACCAGTGGAACAGCTTGCCTCCAGAAATCATGGGTGCTCCATCACTGGAGATTTTTAAGAAGAGACTAAACATTCACCTGTCTGAGATGGTATAGGTTCTCCTGCTTGAGCAGGGGGCTGGACTAGAAGACCTCCAAGGTCCCTTCCAGCTCTATTCTATTCTATTCTATTCTATTCTATTCTATTCTATTCTATTCTATTCTATTCTACCTTCTGGGCTGCTCCTGATTGGTTACCAAGACTTGGTCCCCAGGATGCTAAACTTACTTTTGTTCCAGCTTCCTCGTAGGGTCTCCTTAAAGCAGCCCAACCAACTGGGAGGGAGGAAAAATGTACTGCAGATTAGAGCCCTGACTCTAACATTTCCTGGTCTTCAGGACCACCGATAGGGGCAGAAGTCTTTGTCCTCTTGAATTTCCCCCTGAATTTTCTATTTCAGGGAACACGTGTGTGCCAACTACACTACTAGAAAGTTGTAGGAACACTGCTTGGCCTCAGAAGTGTCCACATCCCAATCATCGCTTATTTGTCCCCTCTCCTTTGGGCAACAGTTGGCCCTTTCCTCAATCATAAGCCAAGATGTTTTCCGCACTCCTTGACGCTCTGATGGGAACATTTTTACAAGGGCAATTGCTTATTATGAACTGCGGTGCTTGACACATAAAGTCAGAGGCAACATCAAGGAACGATTAATGATAATCACTGACATTTTCTACACCGCCTCGCAGGCCCAGACCATCTCAGGGACTCCTTTGCAAAACCCAGCACAGCCAAGCGTTCATTTAGCTTCAATCCTGAAGCCAGCTCTGTTCGCAGGAAGTTCAAATCTTACTCAACAGTTGTGGCAACACTGCACAACAATTGCTGGCAGGGTGGGACAGACCTCTGCCCCTTTCCATAATCAGGCCCATCCCAGCAAGGCAGCTGATGCCCAGACCCACAAAATGTTCTTCTCCTTTTTCTTCTCCTTTCCCACAAAAATTGCAGAGGCTGACATCCATAGCCTTCAAACTAATGTATTCATCTTGAAAGAAGGCTTTTGCTCAATATGAAGTCCCTCCATTTCTGTAGCAGCATCACCAGAATTAGCATCTTGTACTTGTAACTAACAAACAGGGCCAACAATCTATGGCTGTTTCGGTGGTTCCATGTGCTCATTTCCTCGATCTTCAGGTTGACTTGTTGACAGGATCATGGGAACCATCAATTCTTTTTAAATTTCCTGCAGTACTCTGGAACTGACCTCAGACTGTTGGCAGTGCTGAGCTAGATCTGATGGTGTTTGTAAGAGAAGAAATATCTATTATGTCATAAGTAGACAATTCCTTGACTATTGGTCATGTTCTTTAGAGTTTATGAGAGTTAAAGCTCGAAACCTTTAGATTGTCTGTCTCCGTGCAAAATTATTTTCTCTCCTGCAAAGCTGTGACTGGATAGTCCATAGCAAAGACATATGGGTGACAAATGGATTGAAATCCTGACAATTGTTGCTTTCTGCTGTAATTGGTCTTCACTACCTGTATGTAACTCTCCTTATTTTCCCTCTCCTTGAATTCACATTTGACTGCAGCCCGTCATGTCATCCACTAGTATGTTGAGCTATTCATAGAAAACTTGAAAAGGAGAGGAAAGAGAGACAGAGGGATCAAATTAGTTGGAAAGTCATTCAGATGTCACAGTAATAAGCTTGTAGCCCTTCCCCATTCCTGGCTTCCAATTTCCAATATGGACCTTTAACTCTAGCCCTAACCATGAGTAAAATGACAGATTATTCTGATAGGAAACATGATCTGATAGTGACCTAAATTCAAGAGATTTTTGCACGTAATTATCTCTTTGAATTACAACTTAATGGAATCATCTTACTCTCTTCTGCACCACATTGTGCCCCTATGATGCTTGCCAGGTCAAAATCAGTTGTTTTAATGGATTAAAGGACTGCCATTCAATCGATATTTTCAAAGCATTTTGGACTTCTCAAGAGAACTGTAATGGTCTGTGGGAAGGATCTTGGAAGGAGGGAGCCCCTCAGTGAATAAAAGATATATAAGCCCAGCGAAGAAAAAGGGGCACGAGGGGGAAAAAATCAGAAGTAGCCCTCCTTAATTTTCTAGAGAGTAAAAGCAAAAAAAAAAAAAGGGGGGGGGAGGGGGGAAATACTTCTAATCTTGCAAGTTTCTCTTAATATAACCTTACAATAAAGATAAAGCTATTATCTCTGGATGTGCTCCTTGTCTGCACTACCTTGCAAGACTAGAAGGAACAATGTCCAAAATACGATATTTGGAACCTGGTTACTAGAGATCTGAGTGAGAATCCCAGCTGAAATCCTGCTGAATTTCTCCTAGGATTCATTTATCCGCACTATTAATCTCAAGTGGTTTTTTTTTTCCTATGCTAGCTGGGCCTCATGGGATTTGTATTCCAACACTGGTAGAAAGAAAGCTGAACTTGATTGAGCCAAGACAGCTCTTTTCATGCGCTATGAGTCTTTGAAAACAAGACACAAACACATCTGCTGGCATTCACATACCTTCCCCATAAAATGTCTCAAGTAGGATTCTGATAAAACAAAATGCTTTTCAGAATGATTCATGCCTGAGCAGAACGAGATTTAGCAGCAGTGCTGCGGGAAAATGCCCGTTTTAAATTCCCAACCTTTATCAAATTTATCAAATGTTCAATGTTTTAAACATTAGCATAACTCAATAGTTCCCCTTTTTGGAGCTGAGCTCCCGACATTCAACATGTCGGAGTTAAGGCCCTCCAGAATCTACTGTGACTTCAGGTGTCAGTGTAGCTGAACCAATGGATAAATCTGAGAATTTCACTCTGTGCTGCCCACTTCAGACTTCAGATTTCAAAACAACCCCGAGACTTGTGAGGAACGCAGACCCACCGCTGGATGCAGAGCAAAATTCTGGGATACGTTCAGGCTTAACATTTCAAGAGAGAATGAGAAAGAAACAACCAAAATTGAGCCCAATATTTCTGCTGCTAAGCAAGACGGTTGTTAAGTGAATTTTGCCTCATTTTACGAATTTCCTCACCGCAGTTGTTAAGTGAAACAGTGCAGTTGTTAAATTAGTAACACGGCTGTTAAGTGAATCCAGCTTCCCCATTGACTTTGCTTGTCAGAAGGTCACAAAAGGGGATCAAGTGACTCCGGGGCGCTGCGACTGTCATAAATATGAATCAGTTGCCAAGTGTTTGAATTTTGATCATGTGACCACACAGATGCCGCAATGGTCGTGTGAAAAATGGTCATAAGTCACTTTTTTTCAGTGCCGTTGTAACTTCAGTCGCTGGACTACTTGTATATGACAGGTTGTATTTCACATAGTAGGGGAAACCCCTTTGAAATTGACAGACCCTTTGTCAAGGATGAAGCTTTAGCAGCTATGTGCCTCTGTGTTTCAACTTGCCTTTAGATTAATGGGGTGGGAGAGGTGTTACTTTCAAGTGGATAGATGGAGAAACTTGGATTCTTTGATTCAGCTGCAGACTGTGGGAGCCTGAAGCCTTCTCAAGGACACCAGAACAGGTGTGGATTTGAAGCAGACGGTTCCCATAATTTAGTGGACTTGTTGATATGGATTACATAAGACAATGGGGGTTTGTCTGGGAAAACAATTGTCTGTGAATTGGTGTGGGAACCTCAGAGTTAGTTTTGCTTCGACATAACCAAGCAGTGTATTCAATAAACAGTAAGATTTTTGGAACCAGAATTAATCTGGAGTTTTATTCGGATTCTCAAGCTGGATGTTGACACCCTTTTGTAATTGACAGACAAAGTCACATAGGGTAAAGGAGGGCAGTTCATGACATCCCTGAAGGTGAGCAAAAGCAATGCAGCTATTAAAATGTTTTAAATAAGAAATATTGCAGGAAAGAGATTTTTGTTTTTCCCCAGCATGGCTGAAAAATATATATATAAAAAAAAATAATAAGCAAGAAAAGTGCCAGCTCAGATTTCTTTTTCACATTTCGATAACTCCAATTTTTAGGGATAGACCTGCCGATTCTGGTCCACAAAATACGCATCAATAAAGGAAGTGACAAAAAAAAGGTGTTTGGATAATTAATGTAATATTGAACCAGTTTTGCACGACTCTGCTTTTTTTACACAGAAAAGAAAATATTGAATCATCGGTGTGGGGGATTGCTTTGCTTCTGGCATTGGAACAAACCTGTACTTTTAGGGATATTCATTCCCTGGTATATTATGGAAAGAAGAAGAAGTTTAATTATGCTTCAGTGAGGTAAGATGCGAGCATGGTTCACAACCATTTAATTAGCACCTCCGGAAAAAAAAATTCCACACAAATAAACTGCAGTGATTATCTTGAAATATGCCATTACTAACCAACAGAAGCCTCTTGTATGTGGCTCAGAAAGTCAGGCGCATTAATAGTCTATTAACGTAACAGGTTTGACTGCCCAGCTTGTAAATGTTTGGGAACAAGCAATCGTATTTTTTCTCTTGCTAATGCACATTAAAACCTGGAGATCTTTCAGGTTTTCCATCTGAGGCACAGCTTAAACTGCTGCCTTTGACAGAGCCAGCTTGGCCTAGCGGTTAAGGCATCAGGCTAGAAAGCAGGAGACCATGAGTTCAAGTCCCTCCTTAACCAGGAGACAGCTGGGAGACTTTGGGCCAATCACCAGGAGACAGTGAGTTCTAGTCCTGCCTTAGCCATGAAAACCATCTGGGTGACTTTGGGCCAATCACCAGGAGACGGTGAGTTATAGTCCCGCCTTAGGCATGAAAGCCTGCTGGGTTTGACTTTGGGCCCATCAGTCTCAGCCTGACCCACCTCGCAGAGTTGTTGTTACGGGGAAAATAGGAGGAGGAAGATGTGTTGGATGTGATCACTGCGTTGGGCTGCTTGTAAACAGTAATAAAGGCAGGATACAAATAAAATATAAAATATAATATTATAATAAAATAAAATAAAATAAAATAAAATAAAATAAAATAAAATAAAATAAAATAAAATAAAATAAAATAAAATAAAATAAATAAAATAAAATAAAATAAAATAAAATAAAATAAAATAAAATAAAATAAAATAAAATAAAATAAAATAAATAAAATAAAATAAAATAAAATAAATAAAATAAAATAAAATAAAATAAAATAAAATAAAATAAAATAAATAAAATAAAATAAAATAAAATAAAATAAAATAAAATAAAATAAAATAAAATAAAATAAAATAAAATAAAATAAAATAAATAATAAAATAAAATAAAATAAAATAAAATAAAATAAAATAAAATAATGGAAACCAGTCCATTTTCACCCCAAATTTGAGCTCCTGAGTTTAGAAAAAAAAAAAAACAAGGTTGAGATGGCAACCACATCTACTTGATCAAGCTCCTTTCTTCTGTTTTTTTTTTTTTTCCTGGGCCATGCACGCAAGATGCACATAAAAGGCTCTCAATCGCATAATCACATCTGCCACCTTGCATTTTGTACCCTACCCCCGAGGTGTCTTTCCTTAGTTCTCCATCCAGGGCTGGCTTTATCAGAAATCAGAAAGAAATGGTTCACCTCCGATAGCAACTTTTTATTCCTGAGTAACGGAATAACAGAGTTGGAAGGGACCTTGGATGTCTTCTAATCAAGCAGGAGAGCCTATAGCACTCTGGACAAATGGCTGACCAGTCTCTTCTTAAAAATCTCCAGTGATGGAGAACCCACAATTTCTGGAGGCAAGTCGTTCCACTGATCAGTTCTTCTCACTGTCAGGCAATTTCTCCTTAGTTCTAGCTTGGGTCTCTCTTTAAAGAGCTTCGGCCCCTTATTTCTTGTCCTGCCTTCATCGTCGATTTTATCAACAATTATTTCATTACTTAAAAAGTCCTGGGCTGCTTCTCCCATGTATCACACCCCTTTTGAAAAGCTGGTATTCCCAAACTGAGCTACGTTTGCTAAGCATTTTGAAAGAGAGGGGTTTATTTTCTCTAAATGTGCATGGAGAGAGCACGATAAAAATCCAGCTCTTAGCAAGAAAGACCTGAGGACATCCAAAGTTCCGTTGCAAAGAACCCTCTTTGAGTTTATTTAGCAGATTCGGGCTTGCTATATTTATCGAGGGCGGGAGAACTATTCAGACTTGCCTCTGTCTTTTGTTTCCTCGCTCAGATCTCTTTTCATACTCTTATCAGGTGCAAAATCCAGCACTGAAATTCCGTTAATTTACTCCCAGAGCCATTTTGCATAGAACGTCTCAATTTGTATAACTTATTTTTGAGCGCAAGCCAGCCCTGGATTCTTTGTCTCCATTTTTAGGTTTTTGTCAGGCTGAACAGAGATGCTCCTGCTGACTTTTTCCAGTGGGGGAAAAAAAAATCCCCAGGCAATACTAATTCAAACCCATTTATTGAAGACGCGTTGCCATTAGAACAAGATAAGTAGAAACTGGCAGGCTTAGCAGGATCGAACAGCTGTATGTACAGCATATAAATAAATAAGCCAGACTCTTTTTTGTGTTGCTATAAAATAGGGGTAGACAATGAACAAGCCGTGGCTGGATGTGGGTTTGCCATCCCCAGAATTCAGAAGGTTCACGCCATCGAAGATCAACACTAAATGGCCTTTTTAAGAGTAACAATTGCTAGGCTTCTGAAATGAGGGTATTTAAAGCTGAAAATGGCTCTCTTGTGGCTCTGAAAGATTTAATGCACTTATTTGGTATAAATAAGAACTATACAAATTCCTCAGAAATTGAAAAAAGAAAGGAAGGAAGGAAGGAAGGAAGGAAGGAAGGAAGGAAGGAAGGAAGGAAGGAAGGAAGGAAGGAAGGAAGGAAGAAAGAAAGGAAGAAAGAAAAGAACGAAAGAAAGAAGAAAGAAAGAAAGAAGAAAGAAGAAAAGAAGAAAGAAAGAAGAAAAGAAAGAAATAAGAAAAAGAAAGAAAGAAAGAAAGAAAGAAAGGAAGGAAGGAAGGAAGGAAGGAAGGAAGGACGGAAGGAAGGAGAAAAAAGAAGAAAGAAAGAAGGAAAGAAGAAAGAGAAGAAAGAAAGAAGAAAGAAAAGAAAGAAAAGAACGAGGAAAGATAAAGAAAGAAAAGAGAAAAAAGAAAGGCAGGGAAGGAACGGAAGGAAGGAAGGAAGGAAGGAAGGAAGGAAGGAAGGAAGGAAGGAAGGAAGAAAGAAAGAAAGAAAGAAAGAAAGAAAGAAAGAAAGAAAGAAAGAAAGAAAGAAAGAAAGAAAGAAAGAAAGAAAGAAAGAAAGAAAGAAAGAAAGAAAGAAAGAAAGAAGAGAATTTGGGATGAACATTGTTGAAAATCAGATTTGTTATTGGCTTCATCCAGCAAAGGTCTTCTTCTCTTCTGGAAAATCTTGCCATCATATTCTGGAAGCATATTTTTATTGGCTTGATTGATTACACATTTCTTTTTATTTATTTTATTAGGTTTTTTTATTACTGCTTATAAGCAATTCAAGGTGACAATCGTCCTATTTTCCCCACAATAACAACCCTGTGAAGTGGGCTGGGCTGGGAGAGACTAATTGGCTCAGAGTTGCCCAGCCAGCTTTCATACCCAAGGAGGAACTAGAACTCCCCATCTCCTGGTGATTGGCTCAAAGTTACCAGATGGCTTTCATGCCTTGTTTCTAGCTTGATGCTTTAACCACTAGACCAAACTGACTCTCCTACACATAGTAGTTGCTTGTCAACAAAACGCCTAGGCAGATGGAATGGAATCAATCCATTTCTCCTTTGTTCAGTTCTTCATTTTATTAAATGCAAATTGGAATTCGACCTCACTTTACAGATTTGGACCTTTCTGCTGGCAAATTCAGATACCTGTCCGTGCATATTTCCCCTAGCATATGCCTTTAAAACTACATTGTTCCTAGCTCACCCCATTTTACAAGCAACATGCCCCTCGGATAACATTAATCGGAACATTTTGGTGCACAGTTTTTTTTTCCCAGTCACCCCAAAACATACTGCAAAAATCTGAAACACGTATGCTCAGAGTGCCCACAAATAGCTTGTCCCATCTGCCGGATGATAAGGTGATAATTTAGGATGTTCACAGAAATATTCGATCCCAGTGAACTCCAAGGGTGGCTGAGTTATGGGGCATCTCCTCCCCAGCCTGGGTCTTTGGTAACACTCTTCAGCAATGAATTTCTGCCGCGGGTTCAAATCAGACAATTTCCCCATTTTGTCAAGAGTGGCACGGGAGGAGAAAATGACAAGCCTGGATGCTACTGAAAGCTCTTCTTATAAACACAGCCCATCAGCAAATGTCCCCAACCGGATGATCAAAGAGAAAGAAATTGAATTCAGCCAAGGTAGTTTGCTTAAATTCCCCCCTAATTATGGAAATGTAGAAAATGACAGCGCCATTACTCCCTGAATGGCAGACTCCAAAGTTCCTGCCATCTGCATCCAGGGATGAACATTTGGAGGGGGAGAAATGTGGGCACAATAACCTCAAAGGCGAGACTTGCTGTGGCTTATGGGCAGGGCAGAGAGATAGGAAGAAGACCACACCTTTGGATCCTACCGCTCAGTAGAAAAGATGGGTCAATGGGATGAGTGTCCCTCTTGGGGAGATGGAGAAGAACATGAGGTGGTCCAATCATTTTCCAGGCGATTGGGACATGATGCACGTGATGCCAGATTGGAAGGGATAGATTTCACTGTATTATTTATTAAGAAATTTTATATGGCTGTCCAATTTATTCATGGTAACTCTGGGTGGCTTACAGCAATAAAATTCCAATACAAAACCCCAATAAACCCCACAAACATCCTGGTGTCAACATCAGATCAACCACTTGATGGGCTCCACAAGCCCCAAGCCATCTGGCAAAACCATCTCCTCAGGGCCTTTTGAAAGAGTATCAAGGTGGGGGCCAATCTTATCTCCACAGGTCTGATGTTCCACAGAGAGGGAGCCACCACAGAGAAGGCCCTTCTCGTTGGTCCCATCTGATGGACCTCCTTAAGAGAGGGGACCCGTAATATCCTGCCTCCTGGCTCTGGTCAGTTGGGTAAATATGATTGGGAAAAGACTGGGACAATATTTTGTACTCACTGTTGACGGTTCAGCCAAGCTTCCCACCTTGTTGGTGGCTGGCAAAAGAGAGAGAAAGGATGGCAAAATGGAGAAAGGATCCAATGCTGGATGCTTATAAGTATAAATTACATGGAGTATGTTGTTCTGTGGTGCTCCCAGCTACAATCATCCTTAATGGATCGACCCAGGTTGGCTAGCTGGCTGGGGAATTCTGGGAGTTGAAGTCCCCAGATCTTAAAGTTGCCCAGGTTGGACACCCCTGCTCTAGACAATGGAAGAGACACCTTGACCAGTCCAGGTTCTTGTGGACCAATCCAAGTTCTTGTGGACTTCAACTCCCAGAATTCTCCACATGGATTGACCCAGGTTGGCTAGCTGGCTGGGGAATTCTGGGAGTTGAAGTCCACAGATCTTAAAGTTGCCCAGATTGGACGTCCCTGTTTTAGTCCTTGACAACAGAAGAGACACCTTGACCAAGGTTCTTTCCCTGAAACTTGGAGGAAGTCTTCTCTCTCTTTTAATGCAAAAAGAATATTGGAGTAAAGATCCACTTGCGTCACTAAAAAAAAGAGAGCAATATTTGAGATCTTTAGGGGGAAAAGAAGAGGGTTCCTCTATCTGAACCCCCTTCTCTTTCTTGCAGGAACAGTTTTTGCTAGAAACTGCAGCCAGTAATTCTCAGGTACAAACAAATATACACATACACCCAAGGGGGGGAGGGAAGGGAGGAAATATAAACTGTCAATACTTGCCTTTTTAAAATTCCATTTACCCCCCTTTACTTCTCTAGCAGCTGCCACCATCCTGCACGTCTATCTTCTACTGATGCTTCCCCCTCTGACCTAGATTAGCAAGGTCCTGTTAATCAGCGATTGCACCATGAATCGGATATGATTACAAAACTATGTACCCTGTGAGCAATCCCTCAATTTGCTAAATCATAGAGAATTAGGGTTAGGCTGCTTTAAGTGTCTCATTAGCTTTAATCAATCCACTCTCTTTCTACCACCTTTCAGACTGCAGCTGAAATCCTGTTTTGTTTTGCTTTTTGTTTTTGTTTTTTTGTTTTTGACACACTACAAGGAAGACACTGAGGAACTGGAAAGAGGGCAGAGAAGAACAACCAAGATGGTGAGGGGGCTGGAAGGTTACAGCCCACGAAGAAAGTATGGAAATTAATCAAGGAGAGAAGCAACCTGGAATTAAGGAGAAACTTCCTAACAGTGAGGACAATTAACCAGCGGAACAGCTTGTCTCCAGAAGTTGTGGGTGCTCCATCACTGGAGGTTTTAAAAAAGAGACTGGACAGCTACTTGTCTGGAATAGTATAGGGTCTCCTGCTTGAGCAGGGGGATGGCCTAGAAGACCTCCAAGGTCCCTTCCAGTTCTATTCTAATCGGATTGGATTGGATTGGATTGAATTGAAAGCTTAAAAAGAAGGAGACATGGCTGCAGGAGACACAGCTGGACCCTTCTGCAGAAAGGACCCTTTTGTACAGAAAAAGCCATCTCCTGCAAAGTCTTTGGTGCCCAACTGAGAAGGACTGCCGGCTTGGCTAGCTTTTAATGAACATCTGGAGAAGTTCCTAGGAAACGAAACAGTCATCAAGATCAATTTGCCGTAGCATTGATAGAATAACCTTGCGCCATGGTTCCGTTTAGTGCGTTGGAAAAGAGGCTCCTTAATTCCCATCTTGAAAGCAAATCTTCTCCCAGGAATCATCTCTGTGTGTGTGTTTATAGATGAACCAGAAGGACAAATATTAGATTGCTAACAGAGCGTGCCAATATTGATTCAGCTTCCTACACTCCTTCCTACCATCTCCCTGATGTTGACAGTGCTCGGTTGCTCAACCTTTTCCATAGCTGGCTGGTTTTTTTTCCCCCTAATGTTTGCTTGCTTTTTTAAAACTATATTCTTTGCCCTTCCTTCAACCTTTCATTCTGTCTCTCTCTCCCTCTTTCTCTTAGAGCACGTTCAAATTCCAAACAGTGTTTTAGAAGAATTTAAAGCTATAGTTCACTTCCACAAATGGATGAAGGGTATTGGGTGAGAGAGATACTGTTAAGCTGCAAGAATTTGGGAATATAGACTTGGAACATCCTGTTTTAACCAAACAATTGTGTGGCATTTTCCTGATCGCAAAATATGTTTCCTAACCACTTAAGATGAAACCAATTCATCCTTTTCCATTTTCCTGGACCCTTCAGTGGAAGTTTGAGAAGGTTGAGACTCATCCTCATTCATTTGAGATGGGCAAGTATAGAAATTGAATAAAGGAACAAATAAACCTTTTTTATATTGGGGAAGTAATTGTAGGAAAACAGCAGGAAGAGATGGGGACGGGGTTAAATGAGTCATCAGCTTAGAGTTATAACGTTGTCACAAATGCTCCAAGTTCAACCCCTCCTCAATTCTGTTGACTTTTATCTGGTACCAATTTAGTGTTGGAATTTAGTTAACCAGATCTGTGTGGATAGGCTTGAATAAATCTTCTGTGCTGCAACCTTACAAATGGTCTGCCGCATAAGGGGCTGCCACAAAGAAGAGGGTCAGCCAATTCTCCAAAATTGAAGGCAAGACAAGAAGCAACGGATGGAAACTAATCAAGGAAAGAAGCAACCTAGAACTAAGGAGAAATTTCTTGACAGGGAGAACAATTAATCAGTGGAATGGCTTGCCTTCAGAAGCTGTGAATGCTCCATCACTGGAGGTTTTCAATAAGAGATTGGACAACCATTTGTCGGAAATGGCATAGGGTTTCCTGCTTGAGCAGGAGGTTAGACTAGAAGACCTCCAAGGTCCCTTCCAACTCTGTTATTCTGGTCCTGATTCTTTGCATCTGACAGTCATACACTTAAGGAGATACTGACCCATATGATTTGGGTTTACCCTAAGCTTCTCCACAATTAGATTTAAAGATGTTAATATGATGCTGGATTCCTTACCCAAAACTTAGGATGTATCAATTATGGACAGTTTTAGATTTTTAGGGCCATTGCACTGGTTTTCTGTCAATGGAATGGAAAGATTCAAGCAATAATGAGTTTTCAGGCTGAATGGCTATGGTCAATTTTTGTGTTGTCTGAACATTTCGCCAGTAGCTGTGGCTGGCATCTTCTAATTTCCCCACTCTAGCTTTTTGCTGGCAAGGAAGATCATTTGAGATTATTTTTAGCTTTGTTTCTCTTAAAGTGATGAGATCAAAATTTACTATATTCTTCCTCCTCCTCCTCCTCTTCCTCCTCCTCCTCCTCCTCCTCCTCCTTCTCTCTCTCGCCCTACCCCTCTCTCCCCCCCATCTCTCTCTCTCTCACACACACACACACACACACAAACTCCAAGTGTCTGCATTCTGGATCCCAGGAAGATTGTAGGATATGACATTTTCGACAAGAGCTGATTTCTCTGGTTATTCTTTTGTTTATCTAGTACATTTATCCACTGCAATTTATCTGCTACCATTCTGGCAGTGCACTTAAGGGAATTTACAATGTAAAGGTCATAATCTATTAGACAAATAGAAAAGGGGGGAAAGGCACAGCTAGGAAAAAAACACTCCAGTACCCGTTTGTCCATTTAGGGAGAGAAGGTGAGATTGTCCATTTTTGCATATCAGTGGTCCAATGGACAGCATCTCCTAGCAGAATTAGAGAAGACGCCAGCCTGAAGTCTTACTGATTCCTGCTGATCGGTGTAGCTTAGGATGTAGCTTAGGTGAGGGTTGGGGCCACCATCTTGATCTTTCTTTTTTTGAAACCCCTTCAGATATTCTTCTTCGGCTGCCTGCTTCAGCCTCTTCACCTGTCCCATTCTCGTTAACCAACCCCTTTCCCCTTTCTGTTCAGTCATGTCTAGTTCTGGGAGACTGCCTGGACAGGTCGCTGAAGTTTCCTGGGAAAGGTTTTTCAGAAGTGTTTTGCCCTTGCCTTCTTCCTAGGGCTGAGAGAAGTGACTAGCATAAGGTCACCCAGCTGTCTTCACGCCCAAGGAGGAACTAGAACTCACCATCTCCTGTGATTGTCCCAAAGCCATCTGGCCAGCTTTGATGGCTATGGAGGGACTAGAACTCGTGGCCTCATAATGATTGGCCCAAAGTCACCCAGGCAGCTTTCATGCCTTAAGAGGGATTAGAATTTACCGTCTCCCACTGGTTGGCCCAAAATCACTCAACCAGATTTCATGCCTAAAGTGGAACAAGAACTCACTGTCTCCCAGTTTCCAGCCTGGTGCCTTCACCGCTTAACAAAATTTAACAAAATAATGATGGTACCTTGCTTGGTTTGCATAGCGTATGCTGGGCCCAGAGCTCAGAGTTACTAGACAAGAGTTCTGACTATTGTTGTTGTTGTTTTTTACTCTTGCTCACCCCATAAAACCAGCTTGCAAATCCATCCAGCAGCACCAAAGGACCCAACTGGGCAGATTTCAAGACTTGCCAGGGGTGCTGCTAATCTGGGAGAATGCAGGATAGGATCAAGATGTTCCGTCTTGCTGAGACTGGACATAGCATTAGCTTTTCCAGGGTGGTTCTTCCAGATTTTTCTTCTCCCCTGGTGAAAGCCTGGTCCAGCCGGTGGATGCTGAGCTATAAAAGCAGGAGACTTTTATAGGACAGTTTCCCATCATGGGAAATCCTGCTTTTTGCCATCCCAGTCTAATCCAAGCAGCGCCATAAAAACAGAGCAGAACTGGCCTTCTTCCCTTGTCGGCAAATGAGTCCCACCGTAGCTCCTCATCCATCCCTTGGCTGTTGAGTCAGCAGCCCACAACACACAAGTGGCTCCCGAGAGTGGCGGTGCTCGCTCGTTCCTGCACACCCGGCTTTCTGTTTGAATTGTGGCGTCTGTGATTCCTGGTAATAACATGGCACATTAGCCCGCTTATGACTTTGCATAACAAGAGAATTGCAATTAACACAATGCTCCTGCCTTGTGTTTGAACACTTTGGCATGGGTCATGAAGCCGGTTTAACACAACCGTTCTGGAGGTGGAGGGGAATGATTTACTTTGCTATAATAAGGCTGCGCTCGAAGGTTCTGGTGTACACAGCGGGCTGGGGAGTTATGCGCTCATGCTTCCATTTTCAACTCCAGCTTTGTGTCTATGGGTGCAAGCAAGTTGCCACGAATGTTTTCTTTCAAGAACTATCAAGAGATTTGTACTTCCATGTCTTCAGATATCTGGGGCATCTTTTTTCTCTATTAAAGCTAAGCAGCTGCCCTGGCTTATCAAGCAACGGTTGTAGCCCAAAATTGTTGTTCTAGCTTTGGCAGACCTTGGCTGCATGCCCCACTCGGTTTGACTCATATTCACCTAGTTCTTTGGGTCAGCGTCACAACCCACCACAGCTCTCCATGTCAGAGGAACGGAAGTTGATGGTTAACTATGCTATGATACCTTTAGCATCTCAGGGTACTTAACTGTACCTAGCTGTATCCAGACCTATTGCAATTCTGGTTGGACATGGTGCCTAAGGATGGTGTTGACAATGGACAAAGGAAATGAATTTGTGGTGGCATCACCAGCTGAATGGGAGGTATGTCCATATGGAATTAAGAGGCATGTCAGTATGGAATCACTCTGGGAGAGGAAATGTCATGGAAACAGACTAGGAAAGCTTTATTTGCTGGTTCCCCAAGAGAATGCAGCCCATCTGGCGAGATTCTTGTAATATAGGTTATCAACAATAAAGTAACTATTTTGGCCTATTTACGAAGTTGTTCTGCTTCCTTGCACTCAACAGCATTCCGGCTTCTACTTTGACTCTACCCTGAATTTTTATTTCTTTGACAGTGGTTGGATTTACATGCTTCATTTATAATGTATTTGTTTGCATCTTTGCTGACAGCAGTGTGTAAAACCACCACCATTATTGGCCTAAATCACAGTTTAGAGTCAGTGGTCCTGTGGTCCTATGATCTAGGCTACTGTGCTTTGTTCAGAACAATTCAAGCTGTAATATAATGTGTAGAACCCCCCACCCCAGGTCCAATTACTGGTCTTCTTTTTCAAGGGTCTTGTTGATGTCTTGAAATGTTTCAGAGCTTTCAGCTCAGAGAAGACTTCTGTAGATGCATCTAGAGATGTTTCACTGAACTTTGATTCAAATTGCCTTCAAAATATGCATCCTATCCCGGGATTATGTTCCTTTCCTTAAACAACCTTGAGGTAGGTAACCAAACCCAGCTATTTTGTGGACACAGCCATCAGGCAGCCCATTCAGGACTTCTGAGTCAAGGAATGACTCAGGTGGGGACACCTTTCGAGCAATACAGCAAAGAAACCTTGGAAGGAGGCAACAGGCAGAGCTACTAATGTTTAACAGGGAGAGTAACTGCTGTCTGTCAGCCATGCCACCAATCACCCCAGAGCTGGCAGGCTGAACATGTTAGTACAACCGAAACAGCGCAAGAATGTTATCAGGCTGACAAGGAAGACAAAGACTCGGCCTTCCTTTCTCAACCGATACAACTAGCGGCATTGCCAGAGAAAAGCTCCATGCAGTTTTAGAGGCCATCTTTTAGATGTGCTGCGGTCCCTAATGGCGGCTGTTCCTTTTTGATATTTTTGTGTGCAGAAGGTGAGCCAAGACACCAGTTCTCATTGGCACCCACCCCATTGCAGCCCAGAACATGTTTGCTTTCTCTTCTAAGGGTTAGCTAATAACAATCTGCCACCATTTTCACCCATAAGGGCTGCATGAAAGCTTCTGTGACATTACAGCAACCCAAACAGTGATTTAAAGCATGATGGCTAAGGAATTCTGGAAGCTGAAGTCCGCAAGACTTAAAAGTTGCCAGATTTGGAGGCCCCCTGATTTCAAGGGACAAACAGCTTCCGAGTCAGAAGAGGGACATGTGGGGGTGATTTGGGGAGCCAGCCTTTTTCTTCTAGTATCTAGGGGAACTGCAGATGGGTGTGTCAGCCAGTTCCTGTTACAACCAAAGGAACCGTATACTCTATTGATCTAAACAAAACGGACCTTGCACTGGTAGAAAAACACTAGGAAGAAGAAAAATGTAGCTCAGGGTGGAACTGTGGAATCCTCAGTGCTTTCTGAGCTTGCTAATTTGCCTGCAGAACTAGGTTAAGTGCTGGTGAGTGCGTGGTTTGCTGGTTGAGTATTGCTATCTCTTACTATCTCCATCCATCCATCCATCCATCCATCCAGTGGTGGAATTCAAATATGTGAACAACCGATTCTCTATCTATCTATCTATCTATCTATCTATCTATCTATCTATCTATCTATCTATCTATCTATCTATCTATCTATCTATCATCTATCTACCTACCTACCTACCTACCTACCTACCTACCTACCTACCTATCTATCTATCTATCTATCTATCTATCTATCTATCTATCTATCACTATATAGCAGTGGTGGCGAACCTATGGCACGCATGCCAGAGGCGGCACTCAGAGCCCTTTCTGTGGGCACTCGTGCCGTGCCCCAGAGATGGTGAGGGACTGGCCCCTGCCGCTCTGGCCCCACCCACCCAGTCTGCCATGACCACCGCGGCCACGCCCACCTGGCACCCGGTGATAAATAAGTGGGTTTTGGGTTGCAATTTGGGCACTAGGTCTCTAAAAGGTTTGCCACCACTGCTATATAGCAATATCTATCTATCTATCTATCTATCTATCTATCTATCTATCTATCTATCTATCTATCTATCTATCTATCTATCTATCTATCTATCTATCTATCTATCTATCTATCTATCTATCTATCTATATCTAATTTGTCAAATGTATGTAGCTGCCCAACTCACACCTAGATGACTCCATGTCTTGTTTCTGGCCCCAAATTAAAACGGGGGAGTGCTCCACCTATCACTAATTAACATTTCATTAATAGCTTTTGGAGATGCCGAGAGAAAAGATCCCATCCACCTTCCCACCAAAACTGCTTCTGAATTTTTTATCAGTGCTTCCCTCCTAGGCTGGAGAAGGCTGCCATCTTGGCATGGGATCCCTGTGAAGAACATGCAAAACAAAATGGCGGCTGAGTAGCCCCTTCATGCCGATTCCACAGGATGATTCCCATGTGGCTATTGATCGGCATGACAGATGGGAGACCTGATAGTGGAAAGTGTCCCGGATCGATAGGCAATCCAGAGAGCATGAATCACTTTAGCTTTTCCAATTTATTCAGCTCCTGATAAAGGAAACTAACAAAAGATTAATATTATAGCCATGGGAAAACTAATCAAAATTCCCAGTGTTGAAGGAGGAGGAAGGAGAAAAGAGCAGAGTTGTGCCTTCTTTTTTTATGTTTTTTTCCCCCCTTGGATAATTAATTTGCTTTTATCAGCCTAGCAAAACATTAAGCTGGCAAATGAACACCGATAAGCATCTTCTGAAACAAGGGACCTCAGATCACAAGAACTCTAGTAGCAACTTTTCAAACTAACTTTCATGTCGCTCATGAAAGCCGCTGCCTTTTAATAAAATTTATTAGTCTGGAAAAAAACGTGCTCCAAGTCGCCTTCTCATTTGGGGGTTAATTGACTCACCCAGCTCTCATCCTCCAGTGGTTCTCAGGAAATTCAAAGAAAAGAAACAGGCCAAGGGTGGTCTTTTGGAGAGGCTGGAGGCTTTCAAGTAGGACCAACGCTTTCATGGTCCTGGAACACGTCAGTGTCACGATCCTATCAGCAGATCCACCCAGTGATTGAATGAGCTCATTATCTGGCATCACCCAATAAAGTGAACCATAAATTAATCAAAGCGACTGGGTTTGTGCCAGTGGGTTTTGCCTCCAAAATTGCTCAATTCTTTACATGCAGCTATACTAAGTCTTTAACTGGCTTGAGTAAACATGTTGTCAAAATGCTTACAGGTGTGTGGGGTCCTTGGTGTTTTTCTGAGCTGGGTTATTTTCTTACAGATTACCAAACTAGATAACATCATCAATGCTAGAAGGGAGTGGGGTTTCCAGGGGGGGGGAGGGAGGAGGGAGAAGGGAGGAGGAGGAGAAGGAGGAGGACAATGACTATGGGCTCCTTGGTGCTCTCTGAGCTTGTTTTCTTGCAGATATTTCATGACCCAGCTAGGTCACATCATCAGTGGTAGACTGTGCTAGCACATGTAGCACTGGTGGTGTTGCCTAGGTGGGTAATAAAACGTCCCACCAAGCTCAGAAAGCACCAAGAACCCCACTGTTCAACCCTGAGCCACCAATATTCCCTTCTATTGGCCTACACATTGGTTGGTTTCAAGCATTTCTGAGTCACAGAGTCCTGATGACCCAAAACTCCCAAGCAATAACACTGATGTTGCCCTGATATGGCTACGGTTGGTCTCACAGTTGAAACAGTATCACACACTTCTCCAATGATGCAGGGGGGGGGATAGTGGCAGAAAATGTAATTGCCTTGTCTCTGTGCCCCATCACTTTCTGGTGATTCCATCGTTAATCAAAGAGGAGGAAGCACAGGCTGAATTCCTTTCTTTCTTTCCTGTGGCAGCTTCTTCACTTCTCTCGTCCAGAAGTTCAAGCTGGCATTTCAAGCTGTTGGCCTCTCTTGGTCCTGATCCACCACCTGGAGAAGTCAAATGATTGGAGATTTCATGCTGTCCAGTGTACTCCACTTAACACGAATGTAGGATAGGTTTGAAATCAAGTATGCTGGGTTATCACATTAGCGCTGCAGTGTTAGTCTTTGCTCCATGGAGGAACATAAAACATAGAATCACAGGGGTGAAGGAAACTCAGAGGTCTTCTAGTTCAACCCCATGCTCCAGCAGGAGATCTTATACCATCCTGGTCAAATGGTTTTTGATGGACAGAAGATGGACAGAACTTGGCATTCCCCCCTCCCCAGTTAATTAAGCAACATCCTGAGAGGTGAGTGGGTCCTTTCCAACCTCAACATTCATTAAATGAGGATAGTGAAGTTTGGTGGATCGTGTCCATGTACATTGCAAAACCATGATGTCTCGAAGCATCTCCAGGGCCAGGAATTCAACTTTCGAAATAATGAGTGCATTATTTAGCAGGTTATTACAAACTCACTGAATTGGCAGGTCTGTTCCAGTCTTGGAGAGTTCCAGAAGTTTTCAATTCAGCCTCTTGAGTCTGAATTCTCTCTAGAGGTGATCCAGGGTTGCAAATTTCACTTACACAACTAATACTCGACTCCTTTGCTGAGAATTATTATAGGAGGGAGCATTAACCTTTAATGTTTTTCTTTCTAGCTTTGTAACTACCCTTTTAGGATCGTTTTGACTACCAAGCCTAAAGGCAGCCTTGAAA
The DNA here is from genome assembly GCA_023970755.1 of Azemiops feae. NCBI lineage: Eukaryota > Metazoa > Chordata > Lepidosauria > Squamata > Viperidae > Azemiops > Azemiops feae. The sequence goes on along the minus strand of JALGBA010004123.1, from coordinate 1,931,738 downwards.
ATGGGGGGGGGGGAAGTGTTTTTCCTTTCCACTCACCCAATCCCCCATTCCAAATCTTTCCCCTTCCTTGTTATTTCCATAAATATAAAGTTGGGCCCACCCACCTGTTGGGTAAAGATTTCATTTCAAGAAGTCTCGGTCGAAGAAGGAAGAAGAGAGTGAAAATATCCAAGCTAATTTCTGGAAACGCTGCTTTGCTTCGCCATGTTCTGATTCCCCCAGACCCCCCTAGCTAAGAAAGTAAGTTTAATTAAAATTGCATTCATGCACTCTGGGTCTCCTGAAGCCATCTGTCTCTCTGATGGATCCATGTGGGCAACTTCGCAATACCTTCTGTTTTGTTGAGCAGGAGAAGGCAGAAAAGAAAAGGAAAAAAACAACACCGGGGGCTGCTTCAATTAGCAAACTTGCTGTGCCCTCCCGAGTGGGAGCGAGCAACATCCTTAGGAGGCCATAAGAACTGTAAGAATGGAAGAGAGGACCAGCTATGGGAATGTTCCTCCTTCTTCTCATAGGCAGGCAGGCAGGCCACGTTTGCAATGAAGAAGCCACACACCTGAATGGCCACGGTGAGCGGTGCGAGCGAATTTTATTCTTGCCGCTGTTATCACATGTAAAATCAAGTATATACTTTGTTTGTCAATCTTTTCTGGCATTATACCTAATAAAAAAAAGTCCAGGTTTAAAATCTACATGTTTTCCCAACATCTTTTCTAGCCAAGTATGTATTTTTGTCCAATATCTCTTTGCTTCAACACATGTCCACCCTACATGATAATAAGTACCTGACGTGATTACATTTCCAACATCTGTCTGACATATTTTTAAACATTTTTGCTAATCTTGCTGGTGGCAAGTGCCATCTATAAAACATTTTATATACGTTTTCTTTGTAAGAGGTTGACATTGTCAATGTATAATTTCTTTCCCACAAATTTTGCCATTTAACCACAAATTTTGCCATTCAATTTGTATTAGTGAATGATAAACTCAGACCACACGTTTGTTGAATAAGTACTTTTGAATTGTATTAAAAAAAATCAATATTTTTTTTAAAAAAAAGAAATCTAGAAACACTCTAGTAAGCAAAATGCAGAATAGGGTTATTTGTTTAACCCATGCCACTTTGGTAATGAATTATCCACCTGGCAGCTGGCTTGGTTGAGTTAAAGGCCAGGCACCTGCTGAGCCAGGAGCTTACAAATGAGAAGCAGGAAGAGTTGTTAAAGCATCTGTCTTTGTATTAATTAATGCTCATTTATATGTCTGACTGGTGCAGAGAGAGAAATGAGCACCTCTGCGCTGCTTATGCGTCTTGCACAGTCTGCCGCTTTGCTCCTGTCGGCCATCTCTCTTCTTCCCCTCTGTTCTCCTTCCTTGATTTACCTGTATTCAAAGGCCAGGCTGCATGTTTAAATCAGAAACACACACACACACACCCCTGGGTCAAATTTTTACAGGCTCTTGAAATTTCCTCCATGCCGTTGGAAGCATCGGAAGCCAAGAAAGCTGCAAAGCTGTGGAAAAGCTTTCAGAGTTATTTACACCTGTACTCGGTCTGAAAGCTGCTGATTCTCCAAAGCCCTGCACAGCCCACCATCAGAAATCTCCTTCCCGAAAAATAATAATAATAACCTTCTGTAGCAATAAATATACCCAGCCACCCCCAAATTTCAACAGCATCATATGGAATTTTTAAAAAAGGATGCAAAGTTGTATTCTTGCCATTATATCAAGCATTCAAAGCATGTGTTCCTGTTGGAGAGAGACTGGCAGAATAGGGGGAGGAATCAAGCAGGGAATTAGTTTGGAGTCTTTTGTGTCTATATAAAGACTCTAAACTAATTCCCTGCTTGACTCCTCCCCCTGTTCTGCCAGTCTCGCTCCGACAGGAACACATGCTTTGAATGCTTGATGTAATAGCATAAAAGAGAAGCTGTCTTTGCTTCCATCCCATCCTACCCACAATCTTTCCAGATTCATTTTCTGGGATCTATCTCCACTAAGCATATGGGCTGGAAGATAGATCCTATTCTCTTGTGTATGTTCCAGGAACATCCATGTTGTTTGCAGGACCCTACAGTTCAAGTGCTTCTGAAAAGCACTTGAAAACCTTGGATGATTTGAAAGACAAACAGCTGCAGATCAATAATATTGATTGGTCAATGGCTCTACCATGAGCTTTTCACGTCCCATCAGAACAATTAGTAAATTGGGTAGGATTTTGATCTTCTTACCACCAAGATTGGATTCTGTTCTGGACCAGTTATCAGTGCTGCGGTCTATTTTCTTGTTATTGCTTCCTCTGCTAAGGAGCTGAAATTGGAGCGGTTGGGCTTACTACGTGGGCATTTTTATTTATGGTCTTGCTTACATAGTGAGTAAAGTAGAGACGTGGTTTTAAGTGGGCACAGGAGAACATGGAGTCAATAAAAGACTTGAGATCACTTTGAGTGCAATCTAGAATTTATCTCTAAATTGATTCAGAGTATTCTCCTATTTCACCCCTTTATCGGAATGGACATAAATGCAACACATCCAGAAAAGCAAATGCAATAAAATGGGATCTGCATTGGGGGGGGGGGAAGTATATTAAAATTATCTCCCAGTCATTTAGCATCTAGGCTTATTAGCAGTCAGCTTCAAAACTGGTTTTCTGAGACTGGTGGAACTGGCCCAACCATAAAGAATATATGTGGAAGACAGCTTTGTTGTATTTCTCGATTGTGCTGCAGTGGGATGGAAAGGTGAATTAACTTTATGTGGATTTGACCAGTTTTGAAACTAAGGAATCTTTTTAAAACAAGACTGATTTGTTGTGTACTTTCAAAGTACGCTCTCATATCATAACTAATGTTAACATGACTGCATGCATTGCTTGAAGCACTAAAGACGCTTTCTGGATTGAAAACATATTCATGTGTCTAGTGTAGAGGCGTGTGTGTATGTTCCCTACATGTTCAGGTTAAGAGCTTTCCTGTCGACGGTTGTGCGAGAAAGATGAATTGTGTGGCCCAAGAGCAATTTCAGAGCTCACTCAAGCTTTATGCCACACTGCGAGACCTCGGTGCACTTCAACAAGACTCAAAATTGGTTTACATTCCCTTCCATGAGTTTATGGGTTAGTAAAAATCTGATTTATTCCACTCACTTGCCAGGTTAGGCCATTATTGCCAAGGCATCTGTTAGACGGAAGTCTGGTCTTCATTACAAACTTGTCTAAACTGTGTTCCTATTCTCAGAGGTGGTGGGAAGGCGGATTTAATTGGGACAGGAGCCAGGAAACATTTCCACAGCCACTGATTAGCCCTTCACAGACATACGCGCAATACCAGAATTTGGTTCATTGGCTTCCAAAATCAGCAGTGACCAACCTACACATTGTTGGCGGATTTTATTTTGCTCGATATCATAGTAATGGAAGTGTCAAGAAATAATTAATCTCCCATTTAATCTCAGTGACATGCTTTTTTTTGCAGGCCAAAGGCCCTGTTTGATTTTGAGCACGCCGCCAAGGTCCACATTTCCAGAACTAATGGGAAGGAGAAGAAAGTTACGACAAAAAATTGGAATTTCCTTTTATTTACCTTTAGGTGTAATTATTGTTAACGAAAGCGAATAGGAGCGTTCAACGATCTTTTAGTTATTGCTTCTTTTCCATTCGTTGAAAATTACAGTGTTATAACTTAGGCAGATCTCTGGCATTGATGGGCACGTGGATTAACCAAGATAAACCTCAAAGTCCATTTAAGCTACAGGTAAGAGACTTGAAGGATCAACAAGAAGAACTCAACTTGAAAATAACAAATCCGAGGAAATTTTTGGACACATTTTTACACTATGATTTTATGTCATTCTATTTTTGCAAATTCTTAGTGGCCAGCATCCGTCAACAAGACTTGCAGACAGTGAAACAATATCACTCAGAATAATGACACTAAAAAAAAAAAAATATGTCACCAGTTGGGGACAAAACAAGTCCTCCGTGTCCAGCCTTGAGTTCTGAAGTTCTCTGGTGGTCTACATTGATATACACACTAGCTATCCTTGTTTAGTTTCCACACCCAGAAAAAAAGTAGCCTAGAGCATAAATCTACAGTGCTATAAATTCCCGAATAGTATGTAGCTAGATAGATTCACCTTTTTCTGCCAGTAATAATGTCAGCAAACCATTTTGTTCACAATTCTAGAGGAAAATCTCTCTGCAGCAAGAACAAGGCCAGAAATTAATAAAACAACAGGCCATAAAGTGCTGTTTCAAGGCACTTGTCCCAGGATGTAAAATATGCACCAAAAACTGAATGGGTAACAACAACAACAACAATAATAATAATAATATGCTTTGGCACTTCAGAATTCAAGCAGACGAACAGCTGCAACATCCCACCTCAGACCTAACAATTGTCAATTGTCACGTGGATGTTGCAGTACCTGGAGACAGCAGAATAGGAGAGAAAGAACTGGAGAAAAACCACAAAATAGAAATTAGAAACAGAAAACTGCAGATAGACATAAAACAACTGTGGCAAAAGAAAGCAAAGGTACTACCAGTAGGAATAGGCACCTTGGGTGCAGTCCCTAAAACATCTGGAGAACCCTTTGAACACCTTTGGCATTGACAAAATCACCATCAGTCAATTCCAAAAGGCAGCTTTGCCTCCGAGGATACCACTAACATTATCAAACAACAACACCAGCTTGTCCCAGATGCTTGAGAAGGACTCAATCGGTGGATAAAAATGCCAAATCCAGTCTAAACATCTGGGTAACTCTGCAACAACAAACCATAATAATAACCACCGCTGTTCACAGTCCAAAGCCATTTCTTTGCACGCACAGATCAGATATTCCTTGAATGCAACACAAATTTTGAGATGCGCTTTCAGATTCAGTTTAAGCAACAAAAGGGGCTTATTAACATCCCTTCTTTTTCCAATATCCGGGCGGTGCATGCTAGTGCATAAGCAACACAATTTACACCAGTATCAAGAGGCTTGGTGAGGAGGGTCATCAAAGGTGGCAAAAAGGGAAGGGGTATTTAAAGACACACTATCATGCATGCAGGGGACACACCCCATGCCACAAACCCCAGTTCAGTGAAAGCTAAGCTTGCTCATTGGGTAGAAAAAGGGTGGGCCTGGGTTAAAGCAGAAAACAGAAAAACATTGAGAATTTGAAACAGAAGAAGCTCTAAATTGCTGCATTTTGCCGCAATGTCACTTTCCCATCTCATCTGTGGGCACTGTGATCATCCCCGTCCTCTCGTTCTCAAGTGTGCGGGTGCAAAATCTGACACAACTGTGCCTTTGTTTTTATCTTCTGCTCACCACTTTCCACATATTTTTTTTTACTTTCAATTTTTGTTCAGGTCAAATTCCTGTGGCCCCTTGTGCTAAATCTGTCTTCCAGCCCAGCCCACTAAAACTCTTTTCCACTTGAACCTTGACTGGCTCCATTCTGAGGCCGGGGAAATTTAAAAAAAAAACACCACAACACAATTTGAAAATAATTTGAAAGCAATTTGGCCCGAACTGCAAGATAAGAGACACTGTTAGAGATGCTGTCATTAGCCCAAGGATCAAAATTTATCTTCGTGTTGGGTGTGTGTGTGTGTGTGTGTGTGTGGAGATGACTTGAGGGTGCAAACTTACTCTTTATTCAGTCTGAACATAGTAAGACAAGAGTATTTTTACCAGAGCCTTAGCTGATGTTCAGGAATTTTCTGTAGAAAGAAATCTACAGCCATTGTCTGCAGCAAGGTAGGTCATTTCAGGAAGCATGAACACTTTGCAACTGTACACTTTTATCCTGGTCTATTCAAAGCTACTATCTTTGAATCAGGGTGGGTGGGGGAATCCTCCTTAGTGCAAGGCAGTCTGGTCTAGTGGTTAAGGCACAAGGCTAGAAACCAGGAGATGATAAGTTCTAGTCCTACCTTAGGCATGAAAGCCAGCTAGGCAACTTTGGGTCAATCACCAGGAGACAGTGAGTTCAAGTTCCACCTTAGGCATAAAAATTGGCTGGGTGACTATGGACAAATCACCAGGAGACAATGAGTTCTAGTCCCACCTTAGGCATGAAAGCTGGCTGGGTGACTTTGGGCCAGTCACTCTCTCACAGTCTGTACAGGATTGTTGTGATATACACTGTGTATATATATATGGAGAGACTGCCCAGAAAATAAATGAAAAACAGCCTTTTCCAATTCAGGGCTTTGGATTGCATCTTTCTCTTGACCGTCTCTCTTCCAAGACAAGTAAGGCAGGGGTCCCCAAACCCCGGTCCATGGACCGGCACCAGGCCACAGCATGTCAGAAACCAGGCTGCACAAACAAGCGAAGCCCCATCCATGGGGTGCAGTCAGCACGTGAAACCATGCCCCCTCCAGTCCATAGAAAAAAACTCCACGGAAACGGTCCCTGGTGCCCAAAAGGTTGGGGGCTACTGAAATAAGGGAAGTACGAGATTTAAACATGAGTCAACGCAATCTTGTGAATTTCAGATTTCTGTCCCAGCTCTAGTCCTGCTAAAAAAAAGAATATTGTCAGGAAGGTGACAGTTTCTCCAATCCTCTTAACTTTCCGCCAAAAAACTGCAACTAAGGAAGAAGGACGGTGTAGCTACTAGCCTCCCATCAATACCATTTAGAGCTCTGTTCCGAAGTAGAGCCCATCAGCCTAGTAAGTGCCCTTAATTTATTCCAGTCTCTGGCATAGATGTAAATAATCATGTTGGAAGAGCTCTCATGCTCCCAGAGCTTCCACCAGAGATGATTGGAAACTTCATCCCTTGATATGGCTTCAAGGCACAAACATCGTTTATGGCCATTGATTGCTCAGAAGGCCAAGCACATCATCTACCACAAAATGATGTTTTAATACTTGCTGGAAAAATCACAGCGTACAGCGGAACCTATCTCTTTTCCTGCTGCTAAGGATGGCAGGGATTCTGTGGCTTATAAAGGGAAGAAGAAAAGGATTTGGAGATTCTAAACATTGGTTTGGGACCCCCTTTATATCTCCATTCTCCTTAAGAAAGTTCAATATCCCACAAAAACTGGACATCTATACTTCTGTTCAGAGGTTATCGCTCAGTCTGGTGCAGCTAGGATGGATGGATGGGAATGAGATGTTTTCTGTGACTAAGTAGGACAGACAGAGAGGAAGCTAACCATCAGATTGCAAGCAAGCTAGCAAGAAAGAAGAAAGAAAGAAAGAAAGAAAGAAAGAAAGAAAGAAAGAAAGAAAGAAAGAAAGAAAGAAAGAAAGAAAGAAAGAAAGAAAGAAAGAAAGAAAGAAAGAAAGAAAGAAAGAAAGAAAGAAAGAAAGAAAGAAAGAAAGTCAGACGAGGAGACCCGAACTCATTGGTAGCCTCACATTGCAATAAACAAGAACATATATTCAGTTTTGCAGCTATTAAGATTGTTGGATGAGCAGGCACAAAAATAGCCAGGGAAGTGATTGAAGCCTGGGAAACGGGGCCCCTCATCAGTCAACAGGAGTGTTGATTTACCATCAGCTTATTAAGTACTCAGGAGGTGAGGGCTTGGCAGCACAAGGAAACAATAGCCGACGACTTAATAGTCAGCCATCAACACATCAATCAACATCTAAAAAGCCACACACAAAAAGCACCATATAAATGCCACACACAGAATAGCCCAATGCACATACTCTTCTAGAGGGAAGTTCCCTCCAGCAGAAGTCCAAAATCTTGGAAGACAAAACTCCTAGTCCTGGTTACCGACCCAGTTTGGATCCTGCAATAAGATGGTTTTTGTATTTATCCCCATCTTTAATTCTAAGAGTTCCGCTTAAGCAAAGAAACTTTGGACAGATAGAAATGTTATCTACCCAGGTAGGCTTCCTGCAAGAATCCTTGTTTACCAATATGAATATCTCAGAGGGTTATTTGATCAGCCCACACTCAACACATGGAGGGCCCTAAAGGATGGAAACACAATGGGTGGTGAATGCTAATCAACTCATTTTTCTCCAGTGTGATTCCAATTATAAAAGGGGAGGGGGTCTCAGCCAGGCTACAGGGAAGAATCTATAAGATAGCTCTTTCTTACTCCTATTTTGCACTTTTATGGTTCAATCAGTCCCTCTGGAAGTATTGACCTACTATAGGTCATAGATTAGCTGTCAGGTGGTGAGCAGAGGGGAACCAGAAAGCTATTCCCAATGCAGTCCTGTTCATGTCTGTTTCGAATTAGATCCCTGCTGTGCTGGAGAGACATTGAGGAGAAGCCCCCACCTAGCTATCATTAACTCTCAAGGTAGTGGGACATCAGAGCAACTGATAAACAAGAGCGTACGTTAAGAACAGTTGGAGAATATGTTAAGGCAAGTTAGAAGAAGATGGGACAAAATGCTTTAAGTGCCTAACCTAGGCCTCTTCGCAACACAGCAGCATGGACTTCCTTTTGAACGCTTTGGACAAAACCAAAGCTACAAAGGCAGGAGGTGATAATCTCATAGCTTTCTTGGTGGCCAGGCAAGAGAATGTCCATTTTGTTTTGTCAACACGTAAATCTATTGAGTGGGGAAAGGGCGGCTGGATCATTCATATGCAAACACTGCCATTGTGATGATAGTCAAACTCTACTCTTTTATTTTGGAAGGTGAGATGTATGAGCTTCCAGACTTTCTTCTGAGGTCCCAGAGGACTGGTCCATGCTGGACTATCCTAATTCCTTCTTACTTATCGTGCTAATGCCCATTGTTGGAAGAACAGCTGGAATTCAAGTTCCTCAATATTCCTCTGACTAACAGATGGTGAGTGGTGGGTTTCCTCTCTATTTTTGTCCCCTTGTATAGCCCGGTTCCTTGTTCCTTCTCGCTCAGCTGCACTCCTAAGGCTGGCACCAACTGGACTTCACTTGTAAGTCGCCCTCACATTCATCTTCATAGATGTGTGATACTTTGTGATTTCTATGGCAATTGGGGTGCCACTCTTTTTCTCCCAGGTATGTGCTTTGGTGACTTCATTTGTTTGTATCCGATTCAAGAGATTCGGTGTGCAGAATTCGAGGCTCATAACAGCTCGTTCTTCAGCACCATGGAAAGTAGTTGGTTTCTCCTCATAAAAGTCCTGTCTTCAAATTCTCTGAAGGTTATTCTCGGGGGTTTGGATGGTGTACCTATGGGTTGAAAGCCACAAAAAAGGGGGAGTTGGGTTCATAAAATATCAAAAGCTCTGCATCCTGCTCAACCTTTTGAGATGACAAGGGCTATTTCAAGGCAGGGCATCCAGACTACATAAAAAGAGCTGTTTTTTTGTATTTTTATGAGCGGCACCAAGATGGCCAGAAATCTATTTCTGTTCAGGCCTCCAAATCAAAAATCCCTTGCAGAAATGTGTGTCGGAGAGGCCACTCTTCAAAGCTGGACAAGTCAACCACAGCCTCTGTGGAAGCAGCAGATCCAATCAGCAAAAGTCATCCCCGAACTAATCTGGAAAAGGTCAGTGGAAGATACGGAATTGATTGGAGGCTGCTGCCTGCACACTCAGGGAAACAGCGAGTGTTTAATTTCTCAGCAGTGGAGAAAATGCATTCCTTTGGGCTGTAGGTCACAACAGATATCATCCATTGATATAGAGGATGCTGAATGTCCAGATCTATAGTTATTGATCATTAAACAGTCTACCAAAACATGTGGGAGGCAACATGTTCTGCAGATTATACCCAGATCTACTGCTGTTGGTTCATAGAAGGTCAATATTTTGTTGATTTACTGCTACCCAGAGGAAACAGTTTTAGCCACTTGTCTCTGATTTTGTTTCAAACAGGGAAATTGTCCCCTCAACTCTCCAGTACGTTATCTTTCCGAAGGACAAAACGGAATGTTTTCTAAAACTTTTTTGATTTCATCTCCAGAAGAACCGACTTGAAGATCAAACCCCAATGTTTTAAACTAGTCAGGAAACTCTTCAGAAATGTTGGACAAGGATTATGTAGCCCAGCAGATGGGACAGATCAGATGAGCAAAATCAGCCCTAAGGGGGGAAAAAAAAACCTAGAAAAATCTATTGTGAATTAATCATAATGGGGGCAACTTTGCTCAGACTTCTATGAAACTTAAATGTGATAATTTAGTGGCAAGAATACCTCTCTAATGAGCTTCGAAGGAACAGCAGGATTCTTAATGGGCTTCTTAATGAAGAATCATTTAGGCTTTTATTAACACTGAGGAAAAACACATGGTTTTTCAGAAGCGATCTGCAGCTTGGAGAAAATGAATAATCACCTGAAACTCTAAAACAGAAACTCCCTAATGGGTTCATGGTGTTAAACAAGATCACCATTTTCTGGGCCTTTGATGTGAAGGCTTAAGTGGGGCTCACAAAGAGAAAGATCCAATATATCATGATTCAGAAAAATGTCATCTGCTGCAGGTGTTTCCCAGTTCACTCAGTCCTGCAAAGTCTGGAAGAATTTGTTACAAGCCTGCTTTGATATTAAACATGTCTTCCATAAAGTCAAGGTAAAGACCTGAGCTTTATGACTGACAAGCAATCATTGGAATTTTGCTAGCAGATTAAGAAGGAACTCATTTCACGTTTTTACCTTCAAAATCTCTCCAGGGCAGGGGTCTCCAACCTTGGCAACTTTAAGGCTTGTAGACTTCAACTCCCAGAATCCCTTATACTGGCTGAGGAATTCTGGGAGTTGAAGTCCACGAGTCTGAAAGTTGCCAAGGTTGGAGACTTCTGATCTTGGGTGACCAGTGGAATATCCTCAGTTCTAACTGCAGATGCTGGAGAATTAATTTGAGGACTTTGTCTGCAAGTCTTCACAAGATGTCTATAGCTGATACAGGGTTGAATCCAGGGGCATGAAGATGATTCCTAGACCAGTCAGTCAGTCAAGTTTGGAGGGCTTAGGGGTGGAAAAAAAATAAACATTGGTGGAATTTAGGTTGCCTCACAATTCCTGAAACCTGCAGTTCAAGTTATTGTGGCTTCTAGCAACACCAGAAGTAGGTTGTCATCAGTTTGATAGAATAAGCCACAGCTTAATTCGGAGATCACTGGCTTATTTAGGTTTAATACATAGAAGAATTCACCCATTGTGGTTTATAATCCACGAGTTTCCATTTAGGATAAAGAGTATGAACCCAGTTAGTTGTGAACTATTTAAAAATTTATGGATAGGAAAACCACAGCTTGAGTCATTTGGGGCTGGCAGCTTAGAAGGCATTCTCCTTTACTTTGTCCTCCATATTTTGAATCATTCCAGATCTTCTCAAGGCAGTGAATCATTTATATCTAGTAGCCAACAGCAAAAGTCTTGCCTCTGTAGTCTATGAGTAGGTTCATAACTAGGACATTCGCTACCCCTGCTGTTTTAGCTGTGTATATGGCTTAGAGAGCATGCTTTCCTGCAGTTGCGCACTGCAGAGGAACATCTTACATTTTTGTCTTGCATAAAAAAAATACAATCTGGACTCCCTAAATTGCATCCAAACTCTTTTCATTCCAGAAACCTTTACTGACATTATTTGAATAATTAGAAGTCCGAGATAAATGTAAAGTTCCGTATCTTCTCAACAGGATGAGCTAAAAACTCCCCAAGGGACACTTCTAACCAAACTAGTTTTTCCCAGCCGTGATAACTTTCAGATATGTGAACTTCAACTCCCAGAATTTCCCCAGCCAGCATGGGGAGTTGACGTCCACACGTCTGCCCAAGCTGAAAAACTCTGACCTAAATTCATAATGACTCAAGCATCTCACTACTGGATGGGAAGGTAAAATATATGCTGCGGATGTATATTGGTTCTTAATCCATCTTGGAAATGTATTGATTTTTATTTTATTTATTAAACCAATTTATATGGCCCCCAAATTCACACACGGTTGGTTCTGAAGCAACCGAAGCTTCCGGATACTCTTCAAGGGCAGTCCCATCTATAGAGCACATCACAGTAGCCCAGACAGGAGTTTACTTCAAGCTGAGATGGCCAGCAATTACTGTGTATTGACAGAATGAACTAAAGAGGTGTCAATGCCCTCGTGACTTAAACCTAGTTCTAAAAGTGGTCTCTTTTAAGGGCAGGATTTCTCAGGAAGAGATGATAGGAGACAATCAAAAGGCAAAGCGTGGGGGGGGGGGAATCCAAGCTTTATTATTTAAAAAAAAAAACCCGACACTTTCCTTGTGATTTTGTGTGCTTTAATGTGACAAGGCAAGTTTTCTTCTCTTTTGTTTCCAAAGTTTCCCGCGTTCACCCCTATGTGCAGAGAGAAAGGGGCAGAGGATTGCCCAAATCCAGCTGAATTACTCCATAGTATTTCACTAATACGTAGAAAAATCTTGCAAGGTGGAGCCAGTAATCACCAGCGTTCCTCGGCCAACTACATTTACTTCTCGGCAGGTTCCGCCAGTGGTAAAACGAAGGCTAATATTACAATTATAATTAACCTTTCAGCTTGAACCAGACGTTGTGAATAGGAAGGGGAAGGGGGATGGGGGAGGGAGGAGAATGGGGCTAAAGAGGAAATATTTGCAAGCACGGGGGGGTGTGTGAATAAATTCTTGCTGACCTGGGACTAATCTGGAGGTAAGGTGTGGATGAAGGCAGGAAGAAGATGCCAACTGCTCCTGTTAGTTCCCTGAATGTGAATTCCCATTTTATTTTTGCACACTCAAGGTCATGGGCCCAACGTGTATATCCCACAGCAACCTGCCCCCTTAATAACTAGAGACTATTTATTATTGTTCAACCCAGACCTATGATTAATAGGAAATAAGTTGAGAATGGTTGACGGGCAAGGCATTGTGTTTTTCTGAATTCAAATGGGAAGCATACTTTCCCCCTATTTCCCTCCCTCTCGACCTCATTATTTGAGCCAAGTGTAGCAACCTGGGTTTCGATTCTTACCTTGGCTAATCCATGGGTCAAGCTCTAAACCACCACCAGATTCAAGTGGCTGAATGAAATACATGTATTGACACACCATAGCTAATATTTGATTATGTGCTTATTCAATTTAAAATATTTTCTTCAAGCAAAAATAAATAAAAATGGTGTGAATTGAAAGGGCTAGAAAGAGCTACATACTGTACACTTCAAGAGTTTCCCTCATTCTATGCCTACTTGAGCCAAAGATTCAAAAGAGTATTTGTTTCTCTCAAGGAACATATTTTTTGAATTTCTAGTTCTCAGGTTGTCTTTTTCCGAAATCTTTAGCCCCGTGCAAAAATAGCAGCATTTCTGTCTGATCAGTTTGCAAAAATCTAGTGTGCTGTGAGATATGATATTCATCTCTTGGTCGTACAAGGATCATCTCCTGGATATATGATAACAGAATAACAGAGTTGGAAGGGACCTTGGAGGTCATGTCGTCCAACTCCCTGCTCAGGCAGGAAACCCTATACCATTTCAGACACATGGATGTCCAGTCTCTTCTTAAAAACGTCTAGTGTTGGAGCATTCACAACTTCTGGAGGCAGGTTGTTCCACTGATTAATTGTTTAATTGATGATCATCTGCTGGACATATATTGATCATGTCAAGTGCAGGAAATCAGGAGTCCGGGCAGTTCAAAAGAATATATAGGTTTATTGTATGCTAAAGCACTCTACAAGAATCTGAACTACTAACAGGGAAAGTAAATAGGTGATAGATAAGAGTCAATTCAAGGTGGGCTGGATTTAGATCTCTTGTGGGTGCAAAGGAATTTGTGACTGATAACATTTTTGACCCCTCCCTCAGGCTCAGCCTGGTCATCTACAGATCATCCTCCTGGATGTTTTATGATCATCTCTTGGGCATGCAATGTTCACCTCCTCGGCATAGGATGTTCATCTCCTCGGCATAGGATGATCATGGGAATTTACCCTTCAGCTCTCCAAAATGATGGAGTTGCTTCTCCTCTCACACAGGTGAGCCCTTGTCAATCTTCTCCTTACTGGTTCCTCCTCTTTTGCCCTCCCCAGCCCAAGTCCAAAAGGCAGCTTGCAAGCTTCCTTCTGCACCATTAGCTCTTCTGCTTGGAAGGTACTTTGTCACAAGTGGGCAGTTGTCTTTCCTCAGAGGCAGTGATTTATGGAAATAGGGAAAGGTTTTAAATTATTCAATATAAATGTAAATAGGAGGGAAAAGGGGGTGTGGAATATATTTTGTGTCTATGCAGCCATAGCAAGAGAAAAGAAAGAAGTGAATAATAGGAAGAAGGCTAGACGCTACTCGAGAACAAAAGAAAAGCCACAAGGTTTTGTCTTAACCCTCAGAAAGAAACAGCATGAGTTGACTGCATTGTGTACCAGGATGGTTGCTGCAAACGGCTCCAATTTCCTCCCCTTCTTAAAGCAGAGATGACTAAATATTGTCTAGGAATTCAATGGGGTCGGCGTCTTTGTGGTTGAAATTGTCTTTTCCTTGTCTGATAGGGATCTGCTGAATAGATTTCTGATCTAAGTTGTCGTCTTGTAGTTTTGGGGTGAGGGTATTGAGTTCCTCTTGTAGTGAGTTGCATTTTTGGATTTGGATTTTGTTGGCATTCCTGTGGGTCATGCGTTCTAAGCTGTCTACCAGGTCCTATCTGATAGAGTTGAGGTGTGTAGGTTTTTGTTCGTCAATGATTTGTTGGTATTTTTCCAGGCAGTTGTGGGTGTTGGTGATCATGAATTGAAGCATTTTGCTTCCATTTTGGAAGGCTAGTTTCCATACTTGTGGGTGGCTGATCGGGGGTCAATAGCATATGCTTTGTGGAGTTGTTTGTTTGCAGAATGACTAAATATTTACCACTATGTAGAAAGTCTGGCTTCTTAGCTAACACAACATAAGAGTTGGGAAAAGTAACTCAAACCCTAAAGAATCCTTAGCTCTTTGATACAAAGATCCTTTAGCACCATCCTAAAGAGAAAAAAAAACACACACACACATATATATATATATATTTCCTACCAGCTTTCATTTTTCTGCCCAAAAGATTGTTCACTTTTGCAATGGATTACAGAGGAGAAGAGAATTCCACTCATATTTATTGATGAGGGAGTGAAGCTGTTGAACGGAAAACAACGGCAGTAAATGAAGTAGAACACCCAAGATGTTTTCAAAAAATATTCTCAAGCAGCTTGAAAAAGACGGTCCAAAACCAGAAATTTATTTCAGAAAGGGCAGTGATAAAGACTTTTCCTTCAACAGCAGCATTTGTGGAAGTGGTAATATATATTTTAGGAAATCGTTGATTATTTTCAGGGCAGAAACTGTGTTAAACTACAATTCCCAAAATTCTCACAAGCAATGGCCTAAAACAGGGGTCTTCAAACTTGGCCCTTTTATGTCTTGTGGACTTCAACTCCCAGAGTTGGGAGTTGAAGTCCACAAGTCATAAAAGGGCCAAGTTTGAAGACCCCTGGCCTAAAACTTTGTGTTTTTATTCCTCATGCTTTTGCTAAATCTCCAAAGATAGTTATAATAATAATAATAATAAAGTTGGAAGGGACCTTGGAGGTCATCGAGTCCAACCCCCTGCTCAGGCAGGAAACCCTATACCATCTCGGACAAATGGCTGTCCAGTCTCTTCTTAAAAACTTCCAGTGTTGGAACATTCACCGCTTCTGGAGGCAGGTTGTTCCACTGGTTAATTGTTCTAACTGTCAGGAAGTTTCTCCTCAGTTCCAGGTTGCTTCTCTCCTTGACTAGTTTCCATAGTTTATTTATTATATTCTTCCCTAGTGGAAGTTTTCAAGATGAGCTCATACAGCAAGTCCCATAATTCCCAGCCAGTAGCATAGTCTTTGGAGTTGCAATTTTTTTTCCTTTTTCCCTTTTATGTTTCTATTAGACTTTAAAGAAGATATATACGTATGCAAATGAAATGAAGAAAAGGGATAAAAGACTGAAGTAGAGATGAATAAACACAGGATTTTAAAATGACATGGAAATTATAACGTTCTAGTATATCATCGGTTAATTATGATTAACTGAATATGTGCAATTGTTTTATAGGCAGAAAAACACCATTAAGCTCTCAGATAAGCATGAATATCCAGAACCTTGGTCAATACAGTATAAATCACTGACTGAGATTGCAAGCACAGTAAATTCAGTCTATAGCACAGAGAGTCTATTCTGATTTAAATATCTCATAAAACTGAAATATAGACTATGAATGGAGAAACCCAAATTTTGGATGTGGTACAAATCTCTGAGAGGAGGAGGAGGAGGAGAGGGGGGTGTTTCTCCTTGACAATTCCTTGATTAGGCTATTATTTTCTGCTTGTTTGTCTGGTGTGAATCCCTGCTTCTCTGGGTGTAGGCTGCTGGAGAACATGTATTTTAGTCTTTTTTTGTTTCCTTCTTAGCTTTTTTTAATTGTCTCTTGAACTGTGTGTAACTGTAGTTTATCGCTATGTGTCTGTCGATGGCTGATCTACTAACTGCCTTTCCTTAAAATCAGTCTCGCCTGGACAGGAGGATAATATTTTGTAGTGGACAGATCTCCCCCTTCCCCATTTGAGTCTGCCTGCTGATGATAAGAAATGGCTCTCTGCTGCCAGACATGGGGGAGGGTTGCAGATGCGCTATTCAAAGTCAAGACGTCAAGATCAACCTAGAAGAAGCTTCAGAGAAGCCAACCACAGGTCATCCTCAACTTACAACCCCAACTGAGCCCACATTTTCTGTTTGCTAAGTGAATCACTGCAGCCGTTCAGTTAGTCCCATAGTTGTTATGAGAATCCGGCTTCCCCATTGACTTTGCTTGTCCAAAGGTGGCCAAAGGGGGATCACATGACCCCAGGACCCTGCGACCATCATAAATATGAACCAGTGGCCAAGTGTCCGAATTTTGATCCCATGACCTCAGGAACACTACAACACACTATCAGTGTGAAAAACAGTCATAAATCACTTTTTTCAGTGATGCTGTAACTTTGAACGGTCACTGTTGTACCGCTGTAAGTCAAGGACTAGCTGTGGTGAGAATCTTCCAGCCCCTGCTGAAAGCTTCTAAGGAAGACCCCTCTCTTTTTTGGAGCAATACAGGAACCATGACTGGTCCACCTCAACCATCTCGTTCACACGCAAGTCCTACTCAATGCTGCAACAATTTAATCTGACATCTTAAGAAGCTTTAAGATGGGTGAGCCAAACTTTGCACTGTGGCATGTCCAAATATTAGAGGTCCATTGAAATTGTTACTAATGAGGACCTCTGCAGTGAGAATGTCCCGCTTTTAGGTTTGGTTAAAAAAAAAAAAGGCTTGGAGAAAAAGGGGCCACTGTCAGAACGAGCAGGACGATACAATTTCCTCTCTCGCTGGGACTGAAAAGGATTTCAAGGCCCTAGCCCTCACTGCACACGACAGAGAGGTGGGCCAATTAGAGGGTGTCTGCTCCTGGACGCCCGACCCCCGTGGGCTGCCTCTCCACCAGCCACCACTTCCTGGACCTGCCAGTGGAGCCAAGTAGCTGAGAAGGATAATTATCAATAGGAATGCACTAAGGAGAGAGAGCCAGCGAAAACATGCCTGCTCTGTTGTTGTTTGGTTAGCAGGCCTGCACTGGCCTCCGGAGAACAGGCGCATGAAAAATGCAGCAGGCAGTAAATGCGCCAGCCACTCAATAAACCTCATTACACGACAAGGTGAGGCGGGAGGCCTGCTTAAACGAGCAAAAATGGGGTTCCTTGTAGAACCAGGGAGGTAAATAGATGGGATGCAGGAGGATGATCTGGGAAGAGAGTTTCCTCTGATAAAGGAAAAGGGGAAGGAAGGAAGGAAGGAAGGAAGGAAGGAAGGAAGGAAGGAAGGAAGGAAGGAAGGAAGGAAGGAAGGAGGAAGGGAGGGAGGGAGGGAGGGAGAAGAAGATGGGAATGAGAAAAGGAAGGAGGAAGGAAGGAAGGAAAGGAGGGAGGGAGGGAGGGAGGGAGAAGAAGATGGGAATGAGAAAAGGAAGGAAGGAAGGAAGGAAGGAAGGAAGGAAGGAAGGAAGGAAGGAAGGAAGGAAGGAAGGAAGGAAGGAAGGAAGGAAGGAAGGATTGTTCTACTTGTGAATTGTCTGACAGAGGTTTAAGGGAGTGGGTGGGAATGAGAAGGTTATAGAACCAGAGGAAGGCAGCAGTGTTCTTTCAACACCAATATTTATTTATTTGGGTCCTTGGTGCTCTCTGAGCGTAGTTGTTTTCTTGCAGGTGTTTCATTACCCAACTGGGTAACATCGTCAGTGTTAGAAGGAAGTGGGATTTGTGCTCTGTTTACCTTCCACTTCCTTCTAGCACTGATGATATTACTTAGTTGGATAATGAAACATCTGCAAGAAAACAACCAGCTTACAGAGCACCAGGAACTCAACAGTCCTCCTCTCCTCCTCTCCTCCACTCCACAACCCCCCTCCCTTCAAGCAATGATGATGTTACTTAGTTGGGTAACGAAATGTCTGCAAAAAAACAACCAAGCTCAGAGAGCACCAAGGACCCCCGCAGTTCAACCGTGAACTACAAATATTCCCTTCTATTGGTATTTATTTATTCATTAAATGTATTTGTCTACGGTTATGGTAGACAATATTATCTACTATGGCTGCCAGAAGCTGTTCAAGAATTCAGACAACTCTACCATCTGGGGTTTGTTTTTTTTTAGAGCAGAGACGCTGAGAGTTTAATCTGAAACCTTCTATAAATGCCAGCCTTATCTCTTGTGGCTCCAGATTGTGGGTGCCTTCGCCAGGAAACTCTTTTTGGACTCAGAGGAAGAATCAAACTCCTTCTTTCTCCCTCTGCTTCTGACGTTTAGTCCTTTGTGGCTTATTGATAAACTGACTTTCTCTTTTGTTTCTCAGGCTGGTGCTTTTGGTCTGTAAGGACTCGGCCTTTCTGTTGTTTAATTGGCTCTAATAAAGTGGTACCAAGTTTGAAGCTGTGCTTCCATCTGAAGCGGCTTCAGTCGAAGAACCGCTTCAAAGTAAAGTGTCAAATCAAAGAGAAGCTTCCCTTTGAAGTGCTGGATTAGAGCAGCTGTGCTCCTTTGATCCAGATGCTAAACGTGGGGTGTGCATGCCCTGCACGTGTGTAGAAGACCCTTTCTGGGGAAGGGGAGCAGTCAGTTTGTTGGAGTTGAGTCAAGGGAGGCAGGCCAAGACAGCCCCTTTCCCAAGTTGAGATGCTGCCTTGGATCAGATCACTCCAATGTCTGGATTGAGATGGTGTCTAGTTTCAGAATTGTGCTGAGCCCTCTTGAGTGTTCCCTTTGGGGGTTCTGAAGGAAGGAAAGGAAGGAAGGAAGGAAGGAAGGAAGGAAGGAAGGAAGGAAGGAAGGAAGGAAGGAAGGAAGGAAGGAGAAGGGAAGGGAAGGGAAGGGAAGGGGAGGGAGGGAGGAGGGAGGAAGGGAGGGAGGGGACGGAAGGAAGGAAAGGAAGGAAGGAAGGAAGGAAGAAGGAAGGAAGGGAAGGGAAGGAAGGGAAGGGAAGGGAAGGGAGGGAGGGAGGGAGGAAGGAAGGAAGGAAGGGAGTGAGGAAGGAAGGGAGGGAGGGAGGAAAGGAAGGAAGGAAGGAAAGAAGGAAAGAAGGAAAGAAGGAAGGAAGGAAGGAAGGAAGGAAGGAAGGAAGGATTGATTCATGGAACAATCCAGGGTTGCCTTATCAGTAAGAGGGGCAGCATATAAATTTATTAAATAATAATAATGGTTGCCTGGGTTTATTCCAACAATCAGAATCCAGGTGGGTGGGAATAATATAAATAAGCCTGCTTTCTTGCAATAAATCCCCAAATACCTAAACCTGGAAATGAACTTGACATTGTCAAAAATATTTAAAACCAAACGATGGGACCTCAGCTGAGATGGGTCCTTTTGTCTTTTCTTTTAATTGCAATGTATTTTTGGCAACTTCGGAGTGGGTTATGGCTCGGTTTTAAAAACAGGAACTAGATCCATCTTTCACAAGCTAGAAACATCTGTGTGCAAACATTTGCTGCTTGTGTCTCGAATCTCGTCCATCCCCGTTCGGGTGAGCAGAAGTGCCACGCTCACCACCACGCAAGAGAAACCTTGGCTTGTCCGAACCACGATCTGATGGCTTACCGGTTCATTGGCTGAGTCAGGAAGCTGCATTTGTGTTTACAGAAGGAGTTGATGATTTGGCCAATGGAATCATTTTCTTGGGCTCGCTAGGAAATGGTATATAATACCTTAACTGGGAAGGCAGCTACAGAACTATTAGTAGGTGGCACAGTGGGATCAGCTCCTGTCACTTACAATAAGGAGAGCTTCTGCCCAGTGTCTTTCCTTCAGCGCCACTGAAGGCAAATTAAATATCCTAAGCCGAAAGAAGAGCAGGGCTGTGTTTTTTCTGGGGACAAGATGAGAGCAGCTCCCGCTGGTTCAAGTAGGCGACCGTCAAGTCCAACAGCAGATGATCCCATGGTTACAGGAGACTCACCCATAGCTACTGATCCTTCCTGGTTGACCATGTCCACCATCTGTGACTCCTTTTAAGATTCCTTCTGGGCAATGAAGTTAATGCTGGCTGGGGAATTCTGGGAATTGAAGTCCACTCATCTTAAAGTTGCCAAGTTTAAAGAACACTGCTCTAAAGTTAAAGTGCCCAACCTCATGGAGAACAACACTGCATCATTTCATAAGTGGACCAATAGAAGAGAATATTTGTAGTTCAGGGCTGAATTGTGGAGTCCTTGGTGCTCTCTGAGCTGGTTGCTTTCTCGTAAGATGTTTCATTACCCAGCTAGGTAACATCATCAGTGCTAGAAGGGAGTGGGATGTGCGAGGAGGAGGAGGAGGTGAGGAGGAGGAGGAGGAGGAGGAGGAGGAGGAGGAGGAGGAGGAGGAGGAGGTGGAGGAGATCTGTGGGATCCTTGATGCTCTCTGACCTTGGTTGTTTTCTTGCAGGCATTTCATTACCCAACTAGGTAACATCATCAATGCTAGAAGGGAATGTTTGAAGAGAGGAGGAGGAGGAAGAGGAAGAGGAAGAGGAAGAGAAGAGGAAGAGGAAGAGGAAGAGGAGGAGTGTGCAGTCCTTGGTGCTCTCTGAGCTTGGTTGTTTTCTTGCACACATCTCATTAATCCAACTAGGTAACATTACCAGGGCAAGCCACTAGTATATAAACAGAGCACAAACCTTCCTCCTTTCTAGCACTGATGATGTTACTTAGTTGGGTAATGAAAAGTTTACAAGAAAACAACCCAGCTTCAGAGAGCACCTAAGATTCTGCAACTCATAATTTCGCACAGTATCAGGACAATAACTCAGTCTCCCTACACAAAGCGACCATTTTAGAAGATCCTTTTTTTTCCTTCTCCATATTAAACGTTATAGCCAGAGAGCTTATTGTACTACTGAAAGCCTTCAGCCAAATAGATTTTCACCTACATTCGAAGTGGTATAATCCAAATACAGCTTCTGGGTCTTCGTGAAAACTAGCCTGACATGGCCCTGGCTTTTCTCTTCCTTTTTACATCCTCCTAGAGTTATTTCATTCTACTCTACCTCATCCATTCATTTATGAAATACCCAGGGTTTGACACTTCGACCCAGTCTATCCCTACCGAGTTTAATTTGGAAAAAGGTAGAACAGCATCCATCAAATCCTATTTTTCTTGTTTGGCTGTACCACTTTAGCCTGCCAGGGGATAACTGTCTCTCTACATCCCCATAGAGCTATTTTTTGTGGGGGGGGGGGAGGAGAATTCTCTGGTAGCTTAAATCCAATTTCTTTTGTTTTCTCATGTGTGCAAATCCATTCTCTCCCATTTTCACATTTGTGTATGGATTTTTTTAAAAAAATCTTTAGTTCTCAGAGGTGGCCCCAGGGTTGCCGTTTAGAAGCAGCGAGAAGTTGCTTGGAGCATTTGTGCAGCTGCAGAACCTCTGGAGCAATTGGGACATGATAGCATGCTATCGCTCCCAGGGACATTAGATTGGGGGGGGGAATATGATTGCCTCTTTGGTGATGCAGGGAGTTGCATAGGAATCCAGTTGCCCTGGATTCTTAAGAAATCCCCTTTTGCCACCGTAGGAACACACTTATAAACACACCCACACATGATACAGAGGGAAAGACCAGGCTCTTAACTGATTTTTGTATGAACAATGAAGCTGCCATTCCTTGCCTCTCAAAAACAGGGAGGATCCAATTCATTTCATTCAGGAACCTAACCCTAAGTCCTGCCTTAGCCAGGTGATTTTAAGCCAGTCATCAGGAGTCAGAGAGTTCTAGTCTTGCCTTAGGCATGAAAGCCAGTTCAATGACTTTGGGCCAATCACTAGGAGACAGGAGTTCTAGTCCCACCTTAGATATGAAAGCCAACAGGGTGACTTTGGGCCAATCACTAGGAGATGGGGAGTTCTAGTCCTGCTTTAGCCAGGAAAGCTGTCTGGGTGTCTTTGGGTCAGTCCCCAGGAGACTGGGAGTGCTAGCCTCACCTTAGGCATGAAAGTCGGCTGGGTGACTTTGAGCCAATTAATAGGAGTTGGTGAGTTCTAGTCCCACCTTAGGCACGAAAGCCAGCTGGTTGACTTTGGGCCCCCTCCACCTCACAGGGTTGTTGTTATGGGAAAATAGAAAATGTGCTGGATATGTACATCGCATTGAGTTATTTGGAAAAATAATAGAGTTGCGATATAAATAAAGCAATAATAAAAACCATAGCTTCTCTTCTCCTTCCAATGCCTCACTTGGATGCTAGGGAAGCAAGATCTTATGAAGCAGAGGCAGAGTAAATCCACCGGTCCTTCTGTTGCCCAAGCCAGCACCATGGAAATGATTTATAAAAGGAAACAGGATGCAAACCGCTTGACATTTGAAAAGGAATCATTAGCCTGCACTTGTGGAGAATCAAATCTGGAGTGGTTGAAAGTTTCTCTTCTCCCCCCCCCCCCATTTCCAGCACTTAATTAGAAGCTGGGCTACTTGCATTTAATACTGGTAAAAAAAATTAGCCCCCAATTGCTTTACCGAGGCAGAATCAAAAGAAATAAGTAGCAGGTGCAATGAGAG
Source organism: Azemiops feae (assembly GCA_023970755.1). Classification (NCBI taxonomy): domain Eukaryota; kingdom Metazoa; phylum Chordata; class Lepidosauria; order Squamata; family Viperidae; genus Azemiops; species Azemiops feae. The sequence continues at coordinate 1,908,768 of JALGBA010004123.1, read as the reverse complement.
AAGTCAAGGTAGGCCAATCCAGGGTTTATGTTTGAGATATTACATCCACCATGGTTCAGGCTGCCTCCCTTTCGGCTATGTAAGCTTCAGAACCTTTAAATCTGGGCTTTCCAATCTTGGACTTCAACTCCCAAAATTCTGGCTGAGGAATTCTGGCAGTTGAAGTCCACAAGGCTTAAAGTTGTCAAGGTTGGACACCCCAGCTTTAGGTCTTTGGTAGATCTAAAGCCAATCATCTGTTTTGTTTCCCATATAGGAATTTCACAAGTTTGCACCCATTTCTTAAAATTGAGTAATGGCGGAGTGGTCTAAAGGCTGAAACCTGTCTTTCTGAATTCTGCTTTTTCTTTTCTTTTCTTTTTTTGGAACATACTTTATTTTGGAATTCTTTTGCTTCAGCTTTCTTCATTGTTGCAAAGTGGGGAGAGGGCCCTTATTGCTGACCTTGTAAACCCCCGGGGTGCTTCCAGCTCTCGATTTGAAGGCTCTCCAGGCAGTGAAAGCTCCTAGAGTCTCCTGCTCAAGATTTTATCAGAGCCAGTGAGTCTATAGAATGTATAATGGAACAGAGGAAGAAAGGGAAAGTCTTCAACCCCTTTGTAACTCAGTTGCAGTTTTCTTAACCAGGCAAGTTATTTCCACCGAGGTTCATCAGTGTCAGCCTTGGTTCAAATCTCTGTAAAGCTAACTGGGTTGGTTAGTCTATGGGGTATGTATTCTGCAAACACCAGAATGAGGGTTAGTTCCATGATTTGTTTCAAAGATGTGGGAGAAGACGTCCAGATGTACGAGCTCCATCCATGAGAATTTCAACCAATTTTTCATCTCCTTGGGGGCCAAAAATGAAAGTTATTACTTTCCTGCTGAATGTCTATGGAGATTCTCAGTCATCCAGGTCATAGTAATCCCAAAGATGCTTTTTCAGGAGGCAGCTGGACTTTCTTGTTTTTCCTTGAAGACGTTTCGCTTCTCATCCATGAAGCTTCTTCAGCTCTGACCGGATGGTGGGCTGGTGATCCCCACCATCCGGTATGAGCTGAAGAAGCTTCTTGGATGAGAAGCGAAACGTCTTCAAGGAAAAACAAGAAAGTCCAGTTGCCTCGTGAAAAAGCATCTTCGGGACTTTTCTGTTGAGCTTACAGGCAGCCCTTTTCAGGACATTGGACAGCTCCCCTATTACCCGTAAGCGTATCTTCAATTCATTGCTGTACTGCATTATAACCAGCTTTAAAGAGTTCAAGACAGCATACATACAGCATAGGGGGAAGTATTCTCATTCTTTTTCCCCTTAACAACAACTCTGAAAGGTAGCCTGGGCTGAGAAAGGTTGACTGCACCAAAGACATTCCATGAATTTTCTGTAGGAATAACAGAATAACAAGAGTTGGAAGGGACCTTGGAGGTCTTCTAGTCCAACCCCCTGCTCAAGCAGGAGACCCTACACCATATCAGACAAATGACTGGCCAATCTCTTCTTAAAAACCTCCAGTGATGAAGCACCCACAACTTCTGGAGGCAAGATGTTCCACTGGTTGTTAATCTGTTCTATTCTTACATTACCCACCACACTACTTCTTGTTAGACCTTCGGCAGAGTTGCCACAAGCTCGGTAGCATCATCATCTTAGTTTCCTTTTACACCTATATCCCACTTTTGATTCATTGCTCCAGGTGGCACAATGGCCTTGTGAGATAGGCTAGGCTAAGAAAGAGTAACTGTACACCACACTCTAAAACAAAAGTGACCTTAACACATCATGCTAACTGTGGTTCAGCATGTTATGTAAACCCAACCTTTGTGGTTTGTCAGCCATGGTTTATGACTTAGCAAACTTGCATAACCCTAGCAAATTTAATTTGCTCATTAAGGCAGGCTTAAGGAAATCAAGCTGGGAATAACTGGTGTGCCCCCCCCAACCCCACACTTAACCAACACACCCCAGTTTAGAAGCAGGGATTCCTCTGAGTCACAACATGTCTCTCAGGTGTGAGAAATATGTGTATTGAGGCGTGGATAATCCACCAATTCTTCCCTCTATTTTCCATGAGTAAATATCTTGACTGCAAGGTTGACATTTCCCTGATTTGCTAGTTCCTCTTCACTGGCTTCTGTCTGGCGGTGTAATGATTTCCCTTGTGACGTGTTGCACACTCACACTTGTCCAGTGGGGGATCCCTTGGAGAAGAGAAGTGCACCATGTTATGGATAAATAATTTGCACAAATGATGCAGAGGGTGACCAGATAGTAGCCCATTGGAATTAATTCCAGCACCTGAGCTCCTATTTCTATTAAAACTCCATTTGCTAAGGGGGAGGGAAATTGGAAAGGTAATTATCATACGCCAGTCTTAAATCACTCTGTTGCTGCATTATTAAAGGGAAGAATTAAAAATAATCAGCTTTTTCCATTATACTTCACAGAGTGGAAATTAAAGGTGTAAGAATGTTTTGTCTTTGCCTCGAATTTAAAGTATTCATTTTGAAGATTTATGAAAAATTGAAATTATTCTCTCTACGTGTGTTGCTCAGATCCTTTGTGAAAGATGCAGGCATGCATGTACAAAATAATTTGTGAAAAACACACTTGTAAAATCAGAAGAAAAAGAGGATTGGAATGGGGATTTAATACATTTTTTTTAAAAAAATTGAATACAGTGGGGTGTTTTGCATTTTAATCTCTTTCTTTCTTCTGCACAATTTCACTCAGAGTGATACACCAGGAGTGAGATTAAGCGGCTTACTAATTTCATACAGACAATTCTAGAATGCTAAATGTAGTCCCTTATAAGAATTATGCTGGATTTTTATTTTTTATTTTATTTTTTGCTGGGCACTGAGAAAATTGTGTTATTTGCTTTTCGCATTATTTGGGATGAAAATAGCTTTAAGTATGTCCACTTTCTGATATACTTGCTCTACAAGCAAACAAGCCCAAAGAATGATATTAACCAAGTTCTGTATGCAAGCAGGTCATCTCTGCTTGTATGCATATAGTGATCAAGCCAGATAATAGAACAACAGAGTTGGAAGGGACCTTGAAGGTCTTCTAGTCCAATCTCTGCTCAAGCAGGAGACCCTATACTATTTCAAGCAAAAGGTTGTCCAATCTCTTCTTAAAAACCTCCAGTAATGGAGCACCCACAACTTCTTGGGGCAAGCTGGTTAATTGCTCTAACTATCATGAAATTTCTGCTTATTTCTAGATTGGTTCCCTCCTTGATTAGTTTCCATCCGTTGCTTCTTGTCCTGCCTTCAGGCGCTTTGGAGAATAGGTTGACACCCCCCCCCTCTTCTTTGCGGGCACCTACGTGACATATGAGCATTCTCCTATTCCCATTGGGAAATTATTAGGAACTAAAGCAGCATCTAGGAAGGAGTAGGTCCATTAGAAGGTGGGAGAGGAGTGCATAGTTGAGATATCTAAGCCTCGAAGATTGTAGGACAAGACTTACTCCTTTTGTTAGCTTCACAGTCTTGAAGAAGCAAAAACTGTTGACATTGATGCAATTTAATGTCCCACCTTGGGGGGGGTCTTCTGGATGGCAAGGGCTGTAATTATATCTTCTCCTGAGCACACTTGCCCTTGAGAAATGGGAAAATTGGAACCGGGTGATTATATATTTCAGTACCGTTCTTATTACAGAGACATCTGTCTCCTCTACAATACATTTTAATGAAAATGGAAGGCAGATTGGATGACTGTTCCGTAGCTCTCATTTTATCAGATCTGAAGCCAGCTGGCTCTCTTAAAACGGCCAGGTCTGCACCATTGCTGTCCTCGTGTGCCATAGCTGTTTATAGTGATGTCATTATTTTTAGATGTCCTCTTATGGTAGGTATGGGATATATGGATTGTAGTTTTTTATATCAACTTATCTCCATAATATTCCTAACTGCACTGGTTTCAGAGTGATCAGGGATGGTTATAAAGACAGACCTCCATACACAAATCATGGATTTTGAGGCCGTTAGAAGGTCTGGGAACCTCCAACTGAGATGGCTTCCTAGGTAGACGCAACACTTGAAGAAGGACCAGGCTATTAATGGTTACTAGTTTTGATCATTCCCACAATCATAAAGAGCCTTCCTTGAATACCAACTGATAAAGGCCAACAATGAAGGAGACTGCCACATTTGTGAGTGCTCTTGGTTGACCACATTGTGATGCCAAATGTTCATGAAGTGAGCCTGATTCAGTCCAAAAGCTCTTCCGATGTTCTAATACTTGGAAAATATTATTTAAATCAAGCTAGCTACTAAGCAAGTATATCTGATCTTCTTTTATAGACATTTTCAGAAAATATTAGCTGATTTAACCTTGTACAAGGTTAAAGCCTATTCAATCATCTGCTCTACAGAGTGAAAAGCAAAAGTGACCCATAGATGGAATTAAGGCCAAGGTTGGACATCACATCTTGTCAAGGGATCTTGGAGTCCTTCAACTTTAGAAACTTCCCCACCTCCTGCAAATTAGCAGAAATACTTCTTCTGGGTCCCCTCTTCTCCCTCACTCCTTCAGCGTAGGGTGAAGCTGGTGCCCTTAAGGAGAAGAAAACCTGATGTTGCATAATAAGGGTGTCCTTGGGTATCAAAGCCTATATGAAAAGATGGACAGAAAACACAGTAGAGTAAGCCCTTAGGCTAGCAGCTGCCTCTTCTTCACTAAGAAGTAGTACTTGTGCTAACTTGCACGCACTCCACCAGCTGCTTCAGCTTCCTTCTACCATATCTCCTACTCCCTGTTGGTCCCATACAGGATGACAAGTCCAAGAGTACCTGTTCCTTCAAATTTTTCTTCCTCCCCTTGCTCAGAAAATCTCCACTTGCAAAACCTCCTGAGCTAGGAATTTATGAACCCTGGAAGTGGGTGAGTTGGCCAGCTACCCTGTTCCCCAAAAATAAGACCTAACCGGAAAATAAACTGTACCATGATTTTTAGGATGCTTGTAATTTTTATTACCATATTTTCCTGAAAATAAGACCTAACTGGAAAATAAGCCCTAATGAGTCTTTTGGAGCACAAATTAATATAAGACCCGGTCTTACTTTCGGGGAAACACAGGTATATAAATTTCTAGAATAAATAATAAAATAAACATCATTAGCCATGAAACTGATCAGGGAAGATGAGAGAAAAAGGGAAGGAAACAGTAAAGGCAAGGGAAACAGCTTGACCAATCATCTCTTTGGGTGTAATAGCTGCATGAATAAATATTTTCCTGTGTTTATATGATGCAACCCTCTTCAGTCAGGAGATAAACCAATCACCACCACTACCGTGAACATCTAAAGGGCACCGTGTTCTACAACAATGTCCCAAAGGTGCTTTTTTTTCTTCTATTCCCTTCCATTCCCCACCAGCCAGTCAGAGCTGAAGAAGCTTCTTGGATGAGAAGCGAAATGTCTTCAAGGAAAAACAAAGACAGTCCAGTTGCCTCCTGAAAAAAGCACCTTTGGGACAACCATGACCTGGATGACTTGAGAATCTCCATAGATTTCTTCTTCAATGGTTACTAATTTCACATTACAGAGACAGCCATGGTGCTCGACAGTCTTGAAAAGTTAGCATCCATCTTCTGCTCATAGCGTTAATCTCTCAAAAGTGTGAAAAGCATCCTCAGGGAGGCAGGGCTGAGTGTCCTTTGCCTTGTTTCGCACCAACCTGGAACCCCTTGGTGACTTCTGACAAGCTTTAGATGTATCTCCCAGAGCTTTGCAATGCACCTGTTCCGATGTAGGGCATGAAAGCCTGATTAATTGTGACACATTTGCTTGTAACCTTTTTATTAAGAAATTATGTTTAATAGAAATTGTGCTGACACCTCTCAGTGTGTTTCCTTACAATTCATTATGCACACACAAAGGGAAGAAATGGAGGGGAGGGGAGAAAGAAAGAAGGGAAACCTCTTGAGGAAGGGAGTTTGTGTGGAAGGGAATGACTCTTCTGTTTTTACTTTCTTTTTCAGGAAGTACACACTCAAATGTTTCATTTGGAGACTATGATTTTGCAAGTCTGACTAGATGGTGACATCTGGCCAAACTTGGTTGATCTTGAAAAACTAAACAGGGTCAGAGCTGGTCAGTCCTTGGATGAGGGACTGAGAAATCCTAGAATTATAGACTAGACTGGGCTTTCTTTTAAACATATCCCAAAAAGAAGATAATGGCAAATCACACCATGCTATTGTGAAGAAGCTACACGGACATGTCCAAGAAGCCACCAGGAGATAAGGATGACTTCAAAGAGTGTTTTCTTGTGTGCTTAATTCTTGGAAACAGTAAGAGTTTTGCTCAATGACTCCACCTCCTCAAGGCTTCTTGGTTTTGGCTCAGTGGGTTGTGAACCCGGCCAACTGTGATTTGTTGAACAAACTAGAACTCAAGATTTGGTGCCAAGCATGTTAAATCCTTAGGGAAGGCAGCTGCTGCAAAGTTGAACATCCAGCATTAAAATGCATATTTTTGGGTCATGTGTTTTAGATACAATCACAGCCTTTGAGAGAAACTCTCCCTGAAGATGAAAAAAATTCCTCCTGGTGTTTCTGAAGGACCTTTGTCCAACGGCATCTCAGCTTTTTGACTTCTCCTTGGCATACTGTCCCTTTAGCCCAGCATTCTTAAGAGTTAAAAAAAAATGTGTATGTCTTTCTCTCTCACCATTCATCTCTGAATCTAGATACCATGATTTAAACCCTCTTTCCTCTTCTCCTGTTTTATGACAGCGGGGAAGGATTCCACTCCATCATTTTTATGAAGAGCCTTTTCAGTGTTTGGAAACTTGTGTCACTCTGTTCTTTGATCTTTTCCATTCCTCTGGCTAAATGGCCCCAGTTCTGTGTGTATCTGTCACGGCCTTTTGTCATCTTCTTGGCTTCCCTGGAAACCCAACCCACCTGCTCGGTATCTTCTCAAAAAATTTAAAGCCAGGAACAATAGCATTCTAAATGAGGAATTTTCTGGAGCTTGTGCAGAAGACCAGAATAGCTTTGGGCTACTATATTTACCAAAGAAGAGAACAACATAAGCTGAGCTGGGTCAGCTTCTTCTAATCTTCTGGCAGGGTTCACCAGTAACCCCAGATACCAGTTTCCTCAGGAGGATTCTGCCTCTGAAAGTGGAGATTGGCTGTTATGCAGCCAGTTTGACTACTAGCTGGCGTTTACATATCACTGAATCACGGTTTGTGGAATAAATCCGAATTGGCTAGGTTCACACAATAGTTCTCCACAACACATCTGGGGTAGTGGTGAAGGTGCTGGCCTAGAAATCAGGAGATTGTGAGTTCTCATCTCACCTTAGGCATGAAAGCCAGCTGTAGGTGAGTTTGGGCCCACTCACCAGGAAATGGCGAGTTCTAGTACTGCCTTAGGCATGAAAGCCATTGAGGTGACTTTGAGCCAGTCCATCTCTCCCAACCCACCCCCAGGGTTGTTGATGTGGGGAAAATAGGGGGAGAGAGGTGGGTTGCATATAACTTCAACTTCTTGAGTTACTTCTAAAGTAGTAAAGGTGGGATAAACATCAAATAAATAAATAAACATGTCCCACCAATTTAAAAGAGATCTTCTACCTGTGGGAGGAGCCCCCTCCACTCTTGCAGAGCCGAGGCCATGAGTGAGCATATACCCACCCCTAATTTAGGGCTGAATTTTAACTCAGCCTAACGAAGGTGGCCACCACCTTCCTCTGTGCATGAGCCCTGTAGGTGCAGGGTGATTAGAATGCAATATTAGAGGCAAACTCTGCTCACAGCCTGGAGTTCGATCCTGATGTGCTCAAGGTTGACTCAGCCTTCCATCCTTCCCAGGACAGTAAAATGAGGACCCCGATTGTTGGGGGCAACAGGCTGACTCTGTAAACCGCTTAGAAAGGGCTGTAAAGCACAATGAAGCGGTATATAAGTCTAAATGCTATTGCTATCTAACATCCTAATATCTGATAGCCAACCAAGAGCCCTGGTGGTGCAAGTGATTAGAATGCAGTACTGCAGGCTAACTCACTGCTCACTGCCAGGAGTTCGATCCTGACAGGCTCCAGGTTGACTCAGCCTTCCATCCTTCCAAGATCGGTAAAATGAGAAGTCAGAGTGTTGGGGGCAACATGCAAGCAATGCTGACATTGTAAATCAGAGAGTGCTGTAAAGAGCTATGGGGTGGTATACAAGTCTAAATGTGATTGCTATTTCTGTCTACTGGCATGGGCTGGTCTTGTAGGTTGGGGAGTGAGTGCAAACCTTCCCTTTGTGCTATTTATAAAGGCCTAGCGGCGTCTCTCTCTGCAAGGCAGCCATCTCCTTGCAACTCTGCTGAGCTACCTCCTATTTAAAATTGCTCCATTGAAACAGATCTCGGCGGCATCAAGTGAGCATCAGCCTCTCCCCTCTCCCTCCAGGGGCTTCCTTGTGTGGGAAAACAGCTCCGTTGTACCCTGGCACAGTCCCCTTCTGACGCCACACCGCCGCTGCTGCTTCCTTCTAATGAGCCTGCCTCTTTCTCTTTTACCAAGCTGTGCTCCTTTATTATTTTCTTTCTTCCCTCTTCTCATTTTCCTCCTCTTATGATTCAAATAAAGCTGTCACTTGCCTCTCCTGTTGCACATATTTGTTTGGGACTTTTAAAGCCGGGAGCGCTGTTAAATATTCAAGCTTCTCCTTTGGGCTGCATATCAAAGTGTGCATTCCTCCTTTTAATTGCTTCATCAAGAAGACATTAAATTTTGATACTGTAGCTCTAGCAGAGGCTGGCGTCGGCATCACCTGACGGGCTGCGTCCAAGAAGGGGGAAACAGAGGGAACTTGCTGAGGTTGATCCAGGGGTTAGGTAGTGGATCCCTTCCAACGGATCCCTTCTTTTTCCGTGCTTCGCTTGTCCAACGCATGGTGCCGAACCTCAAGCTAAAGGGGTTCAAGCTCAGTTTTAAAAATGAACTTTGGAGAGATCGGGGAAAACAAGGGTAGCAAGTAACAAAATTCAGATACTGATTTGAATTTAGGAATAAACACTTGCTGGGTGGCAGTGGAGACTGGCGGATTTCTTTGAAAAAGGGGGTTTTGCAAGTCGTGGATTTTTTCCAAGCTGCTCTTAAAGCAAACTTCAGGAGCTGCTTTCATCAAAATGGAACCATCCTGCTTATTTTCAGATGCAAACCTTTCCTATCCAGAACCGAAGCAATTCAGCTTTGCTCTCTCAGAACTCTTTTGTTTTGCTGTTTCGAATGTTTCCCTGTCGATTTCTTTCATGGCTTCTGGAATTCTTTCTAACCCATGGAAAGCAGTCCTTGATTTCTGACCGTAAAATACATGGGGAAATCCCATTGGGGGAGGGGGCAAATCCACTTAGGGTTAGGGTTACTTCCCCACGAATTCGGAGAGCAAAATGGAGCTCGCCAATGGATTCGGAGTACATGGGTATGCTTAGGAGGGCGCATTTCTGCATTTCCTGGTAAAATACATGGGAAAATCCCCTTGAGGGGGGGCAATTCCACTTAAGGTTAGGGTTAGGGTTCCGTGAACCTGGAGAGGAAAATGGACATTGTCAATGGATTTGGAGCACATGGGTTTGCTTAGGAGGGTGCTAACTTTTCGAACCGATCTTATCTGCATTTCCTGGTAAAATATACACCAGCAGCCTTTCCCCCCCCCTCCCCAGCGCTGCCAGCTCCTGTGGCAAGATGATCATCGGATGGCAGAGTCAAGAGTGAAATTCAACAGAAAAGCAAGTCGGTTGGGGTACCTTCCTTACCCAAATGTGGAATTTTATGTCCCACTGCAGGCCTAACTTCCCAGATGATGAAGGTGGCAGCTGAGAGACCATGCCAACATATCTCATTTGACACCCCCCCCAACAGACTCTCCTAGTACCAAACAAGAATCAGAATAGAGCTGGAAGGGACCTTGGAGGTCTTCTAGTCCAGCCCCCTGCTCAAGCAGGAGACCCTATACCATTTCAGACAAGTGACTGTCCAGTCTCTTTTTAAAAGCCTCCAGTGATGAAGCACCCACAACTTCTGGAGGCAAGCCGTTCCACTGGTTAATTGTCCTCACTGTTAGGAAGTTTCTCCTTAATTCCAGGTTGCTTCTCTCCTTGATTAGTTTCCATCCATTGTTTCTTGTCTTGCCTTCGGGTGCTTTGGAAAATAAATTGTGCATCATTTACACAACATTTTGCTTGCCCAATCCGCCTCTTTTCTTCTCTATTCAAGTCTTTACTTCAGGCCCAGCTGCATAAATTTTTCTCCCCTGCATTGTTTCAAGTCCTCTGCCAAATCTTTTAATGCCCCCCCCTCAACAAATGTGCCTTTTTTTTTTTTTTGCTTTCACAGCCTTGTTTTTCCTTTCCATCCTTTCCCCCCCCCCCAGGGCTGCAAATTAGGAAGCGAAATTTTTGGCCTAGCTCAGGAAGGAAAGAAAAGGGAGGAAGGGAGGGTAGAGTTTAGGCCCCATCAGGAGCCCCATAAGTATCTGGGGCCCCTCAAAGGGACCTGACCTGCCTGTTCCTTTGATGTAATTAACACCCCCCACACACACACATCCCCCTTATGAGTGCGAGCAGAAGCTTCTGCTTGTGTTTTAATTGTCATCTTCCCGCCGTGTGCATTCCTTCTCATGAGGGGCTTCGAAACCTCTATTATGAACATGTAAATGGGACCCAGCAAGGAGAAAAAATACATTTTTTTCCCCTGCCAATTTTCTTTTGTGCAGCTGCCAGTGGCTGGTGATTTTATTGCAAAAGCGCCTTGGAGAAGCCCAGGGATTAGAGCTCCTTCGCCAGACCTCGTCATCGTTTTCAATCTTCTCTTATCGGGTTTTAATTATGCCTCCCCGTGCCTAATGCTTTTTAAAAAGCTTCTTGCCATCAATTGATTCCGAAGCCCAGATTTTCATTTTGGCAAACAATATTAGAGCTGCTTGGGAAGATGCTGGACGAGAGCTGAGGGCCCTTTCCATGTGCCCAGGAGGCTCGGAGGCTCACTCGGAACCGTTACTTTGCTGAACAGCTGGGCTTTTTTTTTCTTTCTTTCTAGGATGACATTCTGCTCCCCAGGAAAGGAGGGAGTAGACTTTCTGTCATTTGCTCATTATCACCAAAAGAGACATCACACACTCACACCGGTGTTCAGCTGCTCTGTAGAGTTGGGGTGGATAATTGAGAGCCAGTTTGGTCCAGTGGTGAAGGTGCTGGCCTGGAAACCAGGAGACTGAGTTCTAGTCCCATCTAAGACATGAAAGCTGGTCAGGGAACTTTGGGCCAACCTATAGGAGACTGTGAGTCCCAATCCCACCTTAGGCGAGAGAGTGGCTAGGTGACTTTGGGTAAATCACCAGGAGACTGGGAGTTCTAGTCCCAACTTAGGAATGAAGGCCAGCTGGGTGACTTGGGGCTGATCACCAGGAGGCTGGGAGTTCTAGTTCCAACTTAGGAATGAAGGCCAGCTGGGTGACTTGGGGCTGATCACCAGGAGTCTGGGAGTTCTAGTCCCAATTTAGGAATGAAGGCCAGCTGGGTGACTTTGGGCTGATCACCAGGAGGCTGGGAGTTCTAGTCCCAATTTAGGAATGAAGGCCAGCTGGGTGACTTGGGGCTGATCACCAGGAGGCTGGGAGTTCTAGTCCCAATTTAGGAATGAAGGCCAGCTGGGTGACTTTGGGCTGATCACCAGGAGGCTGGAGAGTAGGAATGAAGGCCAGCTGGGTGACTTTGGGCTGATCACCAGGAGGCTGGGAGTTCTAGTCCCAATTTAGGAATGAAGGCCAGCTGGGTGACTTTGGGCTGATCACCAGGAGGCTGGGAGTTCTAGTCCCAATTTAGGAATGAAGGCCAGCTGGGTGACTTGGGGCTGATCACCAGGAGGCTGGGAGTTCTAGTCCCAATTTAGGAATGAAGGCCAGCTGGGTGACTTTGGGCTGATCACCAGGAGGCTGGGAGTTCTAGTTCCAACTTAGGAATGAAGGCCAGCTGGGTGACTTTGGGCTGATCACCAGGAGGCTGGGAGTTCTAGTCCCAATTTAGGAATGAAGGCCAGCTGGGTGACTTTGGGCTGATCACCAGGAGGCTGGGAGTTCTAGTCCCAATTTAGGAATGAAGGCCAGCTGGGTGACTTGGGGCTGATCACCAGGAGGCTGGGAGTTCTAGTCCCAACTTAGGAATGAAAGCCAGCTGGGTGACTTGGGGCTGATCACCAGGAGACTGGGAGTTCCAGTTCCAACTTAGGAATGAAAGCCAGCTGGGTGACTTTCTTTCTTCCCTCTCTTAAGTCATTGCAACTCCACAGCCAATGTCACATATTTTGGGGCCACAAATCTTACAAGTGAATTGTGTGTCCTGAGGATTTCTTCCTATTCCTTTTGTTAACACATTTCATCCACAGTGCCTGTCTTGTTGGGGAACTGCAGGCTATAGAGAACCAGAAAAGTACACAATGTCTTTTGAGATCGATGAACACGGCCTCCAAAATGTGATCCCTGGCACCCAACCCTTTTTGAAAGGAAAGGCGACTAATGCTCTACCTAGGATTCGTTCACACGGAGACATGTTGAAGCCAGCCTGACAGATCCTGTCCCTGCAGGCCACGTTGTTCCCGGGTTATTGCCTTTTGTTATCCAGTGCCAGGGAGGGGAGATGAGGTAGAGAAGGAGAACCTTAGAAGCAGCCCAGAGACCAGGCTGTGAGGTCACGCTAAGCCATTAGCCGTAGTATCTGAAGTGCAGTGACTGAGATCATGCATTCTGCTAAGCCCGAATCAAACACCCACGTAGTGGTTTTGCATGGCATCTGAACCTTGGCACGGAAAGCAATGGGAGGGGAAGAGAGAATCTTTTATTTCGTTTTCCTTTCTCAGTCACCTCACCAAGCTGAGTCTGTGGAAGGTTAGAATCTCATCAAGACTAGCAAGAAACCCAGTTTTTGTTGCATTGGACTGAGGAACAATTCAATGTCCCAGCCTGAAGAGCCTTTCTCCATTCCCCCTTCATATTAGAATCGGCCCAGCTTCAGCCCCACCGGATGGCTGTGAGGGCCAAAATGTGATGAAAACGGTATCAGGAAATATTTGCTTCTTTCCTAAAATGTCCCTTGAGGAGCTCTGTTGGGAGAGCAACTGAGCGCTTCTTGCAAATGAATCTTAAATGCTCCACCTTGGCTGCACAAGCCCACCTGGTGTTCAGGCCTTTCCTTGATTCTTGGACCACCGTTGCCTCCCTGTCTGCCCACCAAGAATGGTGATGGGACATGAAAGAAGGAGGATCACCTGCGGAAGCCCAACCCTCTCAGAACAGACTTCCTTCTGGAGAAGGAGAGAAGAGAAAGTTCTTCCTCCAGTTCTAGCAAATCCAAGAAACAGCCTCCTTGCCAACTGATCTCCTGTTTTGGGATGGAAAAATAAGCTTCCCCTGGGTCTCCTTCTTCAAATAATTTGGTTGCCAGCCCTCAGCTGGAGAGAGCAGCGTGCAGGTGGAGATGAGAAATTTTAATCCTCCGATGCCGATTTCAAGACACAGCCAAGCTGTCAGGAAGGAGGGCTGTTTGCACAAGCCGTTCAGCTCTTATTTTAGTCTTTAGCTAGCTATCGCCTCAAGCTGGAGAACATCAAAGGAGAAGTGTGCTTGTTCCACACCCAGGCACATCACTTACAGTAGCTCGCCTCTCTGTGAGCTCCCAATTCTGTCAGTGAAAGGTGTGTTTTCTGAAAGTCATCCTGCGTGCTGAGTTGTAAAAGGGCTGGCTGTGGGGCTAACAATGGTGTGGTGGTAAAGATGGTGGACCACAACCAGGGAGAGCTAGATGCTAGTCTTCCTCAGCCATGGGGGCTCCCTGGAGGATGTGGGTCGGTCCTTTCTCCCTAGCCCAACATCTCAACTCAGAGGTGGGCAACTATGGCCCCTGTATGACCTGGGGTCTTCAACTCCTGGCTGACTTAGGAATTCTGGGAGTTGAAGTCCACAAGCCACAAGGAGCCATCGTTTACAGAATAACAGAGTTGGAAGGGACCTTGGAGGTCTCCTAATCCAACCCCCTGCTCAAGCAGGAGATCCAATACCATTTCAGAAAAGTGGTTGTCCAGTCTTTTCTTAAAAACCTCCAATGATGGAGCACCCACAACTTATGGAGGCAACTATTCCATTGATAAATTGTTGTAACTGTCAGGAAATTTCTCCTTAGTTCTAGGTCGGTTCTCTCCTTGGTTAGCTCCCATCCACTGCTTCTTGTCCTGCCTTCAGATGCTGTGGAGAATAGGTTGTTCTCCTTTTCTTCATGGCACTTACCCATTCCTGCCTTAACCTCACACTGGATCTAGTAAAAAAAAGATTTCTCATCCCAGCTGAGCATATTCCTACTAGCAGATTAGTACATAGGTTGTATTTCTCTACAAAACAGGCAACATAGCAACTCACGGTTCACACCCGCTCCAGCTGGAAGGACAAAGATGCAACTTCTTTGGGGCCATCGACCCACTTAATTCATTTTAGCCCAGAATTCAGTCTGCCTGAACCGAAGGTTGTGACTTTTTCTCAGCTTGAGATGTAACAAATGTGCAGCCAGCTGTAAACTGTCTTCACACCCAATCAAGGAAAGTAGAACCATTTAATATTCTCCCAAATCTTTCTTCTTCCACAGCGTTGCCGTTCTCGGTTTATAGAGTTCGATTCGCAATCACTCGGATAGATTTTTAACTTTCTGTATTCCGGAAAAGCTCTGGAGGCATAAAGAATAAATATAGGCACGTTGGAGATACAGAAGCGATCCAACTGGCAATTTGCTGCACGCTCAGAACTGCTAATGTGAGCAGCCTCCTAGATAAAAAGTGGCAGAGAGAAAGAAGTGAGGTAGGAAATGAATTGCTCCAGGGTGGAATTTGGGGGGGGGGGGTTTGCAAGGGGGACACAAAAAAGTCCATCCTATCTAAACAAATCCAACACTTGAAGGTTGCCTGCACAAGAGAGTCTGGTTCAGGTGCCATCTTCAACCATGGCTGAATTAACTCTGCTTTGTTTCACTCACTGATTCATTCATCAGATTTATATGCTGCCTATCTCACTCTGCAACTCTGAGTTGCTTACAATTAAAATATTCTGGGCAGCTTACAGTTAAAAATTATTGAAGAAAGCCCAATGGGCTAGCTTCAGGCAATACATTAAACCATCATATAACTAGAGTTTACAAAGTACAAAGACTAACGTGTGAGCTCAGCTTTGGAAATGCATGCTAAAACCCAGTAATAATACAGACCAGCAAGAACATCGTAATTCATTGTGGCATACGCACACAACCTTGGAACCAGTCTTCCCAGTCCCTTTTCCACTTTTCAAACTGGAGGGCAGAGTAGATCCCCAACAATTTGGAAATCACCCCCTTTCTCCAAAACCCTTGAAGAAATCTCTGGAAGGAAAGCTGGGCTGCTGAAAGCAGAGACCAAAAGAACATTTGCAATTGACTGAGTGGAATTGCCTGAGGAGGTCAACGTGGTTTCCTTCAGACTTCAGTTCGGTTCCACACACAATAACGTTTCCTGGCTTAGCGTGAGAATATTGTCCTGATGCAAAATATTTTTTTTAAAAAAACAATAATAATGTAGGAGAGACTGAGCAGTTTTGCATTTAGGAATCTGTTGGTGGGACAGTATTAGTTCGGTGTATGAAGAAGATCAGAATGCATTTTTTTTTTTTTACTTTTTTTGCTGAGCATGAATTGGAATAACAGTCACTGGATAGTGAAATGGCTATAATATAAATTTAATAAATAAGTAAAGAAAGTAACCCAGAGCTCTCATACAAAATCTGAACAGAAGACTGATCATTGAGTTTGGTCCATTCTCCCCAATGCTTTAATTATTTTAGTTTATTTTATTTTATCTTAGTTTAGTTTAGTTTAGTTTAGTATTTCATTTCATTTCATTTTATTTTATTTTATCTTAGTTTAGTTTAGTTTATTTTAGTATTTCATTTCATTTTATTTTATTTATTTTATTTATTTTATTTATTTTATTTATTTTATTTTATTTATTTTATTTATTTTATTTATTTTATTTATTTTATTTATTTTATTTATTTTATTTATTTTATTTATTTTATTTATTTTATTTATTTTATTTATTTTATTTATTTTATTTATTTTATTTATTTTATTTATTTTATTTTATTGTTCATTTAATTTGTTTTATTGTTTATTTATTTTATTGTTTATTTAATTTGTTTTATTTTACCTTTACTATTGAAATGTTCCTTGCCTTTCCCTCACTCACTATGACCCTCGGTTGCTTTCACCAGACTTGAGTGACATCACTCGATATAAAATTGGCTGCCCAGAAGAAGGAAGACACAGTCAGCCAGAAGAGTGACAGTGCAAAACACGGGACAGCAAAGATGAATGGCATATTTACAGTTCCTGCGTTACTTAGGATAAATCCTGGCCCTGCTGAAATTAATATTCTGACCCCAACTCATATAAAAAGAAAGTCATCCCTGCTGGTTTGTCATTTGTTCTGTCTTAGAAACTGACCTTTGCTGGCCAAGGATGCTCCAGGCCCGTTTCTGAGTTTGCAGCTGCAATATATCCATTTTATTTTATCTTTTACTGTGACCTAGGCACTGATCCCAGAAACAAGTAAAATAAAAAAACAAATTGCTGGCCCTGCAGGATCAAAGGAATCTTCCAGGAAGGGGTGGGGGGGGCAACTGCCTTGTCAAAAACCTAGATAAGAATGGATCTTGCAAAGGCCACCCGTGAGTTGGTGCTTTGCAGAGACGTGTTTGCCTCCCCAATCAGCTCCCGCTTTCACTGCTGCATTTTGCCAAGATGTCTCCTCAGATCTCTTCATGAAAGAAGAAAGAAAGGACCCCTTCCAAGCCAAATGGAGGGGAGGGGAGGATAAAGAGGGAAGGGAAGGAGAAAGGGAGAAAGGGAAGGGAAGGGAAGGGAAGGGAAGGGAGAGGAGAGGAGAGGAGAGGAGAGGAGAGGGAGGAAGGAAGGAAGGAAGGAAGGAAGGAAGGAAGGAAGGAAGGAAGGAAGGAAGGAAGGAAGGAAGGAAGGAGGAAAAGGAAGGAAGGAAGGAAGGAAGGAAGGAAGGAAGAAGGAAGGAAGGGAAGGAAGGAAGGAAGGAGAAGAGGGAAGGGAGGAAGGAGCATAGAGGGAAGGAAGGGAGGGAGGGAGGAAGGAAGGGAGGGAGGGAGGAAGGAGCATAGAGGAGAGGGAGGAAGGAAGGAAGGAAGGAAGGAAGGAAGGAAGGAAGGAAGGAAGGAAAGAAGGAAGGAAGGAAGGGAGGGAGGGAGGAAGGAGCAGAGAGGGCAGGGAGGAAGGAGCATAGAGGGAAGGAAGGAAGGAAGGAAGGAAGGAAGGAAGGAAGGAAGGAAGGAAGGAAGGAAGGAAGGAAGGAAGGAAGGAAGGAAGGAAGGAACCTGCCAGGTTTTCCAGATTTAATCTCCCAGAGCTAAACCTCCCATTAAAGCCCGTCTGAGCCTGGTCTTCTCTTATTTGACTTCTTTATTTCCTTCCACCATTTTGATGCCTTGGGCCCAGAGCAGCATATCATTCTTCTTCCAGGAAAATAGCTCAAATGCAAAAAAAATAATAATGCTATGATGGGGATGACAACCCCCAGCACAAAATGAGAACCTGGGAAGGGATGAGAAAAGCAGCCAAGGCCGCCAAGAACGAATGCAGCCCAACACCACCCAGGCTGAGGGGTCTACCTTCCCCTCCATCCCCTCCCGGGAGTTTCTTCCAAGGAGAAGCTGGAACGGCTCCATCGATGCCCCACAGGGTGGAGGAGGGTCTGCTCTCTGGGGAGAAGCTGCTCTGAAGAGGGGGGGCTGCAAAAGAGGAGGCAGGACTCCATACGCCCTGCAGACCCCACTCTCGGGGGGGGGGTCCCCCAAAGGCCTAAAAACCTGGCTTTGGTCCCAGGCTTCTGGCTAATAGGGGAGAGCTGCCATGTTGTGTTTTATTGTGGTTGTTTTTTGTTCAAAAAAAAAACCATTAAGATCATCCAATAAGTGCCACTAGTGTCTCACTGCATGTTTCCAATTGTCTTGTTTTATGGGGTTTTTTTTTTCCTCTTTATTGCATTTCTTGTTCTAGGTATTTTTTGTTTGTTTGTTTCTAAAATTATATGCACTGCCTGGGGACGCCTTGTGCGTCAGACAGCATTAGTATATTATAAAATAAATAACATGTAAGACTGAATCTTAAATTAAAAAAGAGCACCAGCCATTTTTCTTCCAGACATTACTCAAACGTGGAGTTGTGTTTTATAAAACAAACAAGCAGAGGTGAAGCTCTCTGTTCTTTCTGGGAGAGAAAACTCCCCATACATCTGGGCCTGTTCTGCAGATTCCCATCTCACCTGCAGACTTGTACCTTAGAAGCAAACGTTGGTATCTGTCAGCATAAAAAAATTAAGGTACAGAAAGCAGGCCTCCTTCTTTAATAAATGGAGCAATTTCCTTCCTTCCTTCCTTCCTTCCTCTCTCCCTCCCCCTTCTTCCCTCTTCTTCTTTCCCCTTCCTTCCTTCCTTTCTTCTTCCCTCTCTCCTTCCCCCTTCCATCCCTGCCCTTCCTTCCTTCCTCTCTCCCTCCCCCTTCCTTCCTTCTTTCCTTTCTCTCTCGCTCCCCCTTCCTTCCCTGCTCTTCCTTCCCCTTCCTTCCTTCCTTCTTCCCTCTCTCCTTCCCCGTTCCATCCTGTCCTCCCTCCCCCTCCTCCTTCCTTCCCTCCCTCCCTCCCTCCCTCCCTCCCTCCCTCCCTTCCTCCCTCCCTTCCCTCCAACGATATACAGCAAAGAACAACACTGAAACAGGACACAATCCCGTTTTGGGTTTCAGGAATTTTGCTTTCAGGACCCTGGAGAGCAATTGCTCACATGACGTCAGGTTTCTAGAGCTGGGCAAGGTGGCTCGTCTTCGCCTCTCCCAGACGTTTCGTACCAAGAGAAGTCAGCTATTTTGCCCATGAAAGTAAATCCGCTGTCTGTGGTGCCACGACAAAGGGCTCCCTGACGCTGCGCAATCTTGACCCAGAATGTTTGTGCATACGCAGACCTCTCTCGAGGCCGGAGGGAGCTCTGAAAGGACGGCGATCAGCAGGGGGGGGGGCGCTTTGCAACCCTGCCCCTCGCACAGGGCGGCAGCTTCGATTTGCCTCGAAAATAAATGGAGATCCAGAGCCCCCCATTAACTCTGGGCGAACTTTGCATGGCCTGAAAAGCAGAAACAGGAGGTTGCTTTGTACAGCTTCCTCTTCTGGTTACCTGGGAGATACTCCTGCTCACCACAAACACTCAGGGGAGCCGATATTTGCACACTCTCTTCCCCAAGCAGCTCAGAGTACGTTTCTGCAATAAATCATCGGCTGATACCAACTTTTGGGCCACAATAACTGTGGCACTGACACTGTGGGGCTCCACCTGTTCCTCTCCAGCCACCCCAAGGAATTGAATACTTTAACGCAGGGCTCTCCAAAGTGGCAACTTTAAGACCTGTGGACTTCAACTCCCAGAATTCCCCAGCCAGCATTCTGCAAGTTGAAGTTCACAGGTCTTAAAGCTGCCAAATTTGAAGAGTTTTGCTTTAGGGGCTCTGCTCTGGTCCCATTGTCAGGAAGATGGGGGGAAAAGTGCCAGCAGGATATTAAAACTGGCTCTCCCACCTCTTTCCCTCTTAATTTGGTTGCTCAGTTGTGAATTTCCCTTTCTTCCCCACTCTCAGCCTTCCCTCTTGAGAAGCGGGAAGAATTAGCTCAGAAACGAACTGTTCCCTCGATGGAGGAATCAGGCTAGCAATGCATAAAATTACTCCATCTTCTTTCTTGCACTCCCTGTATTAATTAAGTGAGCACTGCTCCTCTTCCTCCCTCGCTTGCTTCAAAGGTCGATATTCCTCCCCAATAGCTCAGAACTGTGATTCCATCCTGGTTGATTTCAGAGGGGAAATTCATTGCTTGGATAGGATATAAGTAAAGAGCTATGGACAGTATAGATAGTTCTCAACTTATCAGCAGAATGGGGACCACAATTTCCATTGCTAAGCAAGGTGGTTCTTAAGTGAATCCTGCCCAATTGTAGGACCTTTGTGGCCGTGCTTGTTAAGTGAACAATAATAGCAAGAGCACTTAGACTTATATACCATTTCACAGTCCTTTACAGCCCTCTCTAAGTGGTTTACAGGGTCAGCCTATTGCCCCCCCAACAATCCGGGTCCTCATTTTACCAACCTCAGAAGGATGGAAGGCTGAGTCAACCTTTGAGCTGGTCAAGATCGAACTGCAAAAGTTAGCCTGCAATACTGCCTTCTAATCACTGTGAACCATGGAATGAATGAATGAATGAATGAATGAATGAATGAATGAATGAATGAATGAATGAATGAATGAAATGAATGGAGGGAGGGACGGAGGAAGGAAGGAAGGAAGGAAGGAAGGAAGGAAGGAAGGAAGGAAGGAAGGAAGGAAGGAAGGAAGGAAGGAAGGAAGGAAGGGCAATAGCAATAGACTTATAGTGCTTTGCAGCCCCCCCCCCAAGTGGTTTACAGAGTCAGCATGTTACCCCCAACAATCTGGGTTGGATTGGATGGAAGGCTGAGTCAACCTTGAGCCAGTGAGAATCGAACTGCTGGCAGTGGGCATTCTAACCACTGCGCCATCACGGCTCTTAGAATCACTGCACTTAAGTGAATTGTACAGTTGTGAAGTGAATCTGGCTTCCCCCATTGACTTTGCTTGCTGGAAGTCAGCTGAGAAGGTCACAAATGTTGATCACACAACATCTGGACACTGCAACCATATAAATATACACCTAAAATTCGGTCACTTGACCATAAGGATGCTGCAGTGGTCGTATTTGCAAGGAGCATAAGTCACTTGGGTTGCTAAACAAATGGTAAGTGGCCCAAAGCCACCCAGCTGGATTTTGTGCCTAAGACGGGACTAGAACTCACTGCTTCCTGGTGACTGGCCCAAAGTCACACAGTTTACTTTCACACCTAAGCTTGGACCAGAACTTACTATCTCCTGGTTTTTAGCCTGGTACCTTATCCCTAGACCAGGAGTAAGCAACCTTGGCTCTTTTATGACTCGTGGACTTCAACTCCCAGAATTCCTGAGCCAGCCATGCTGAGGGGAAAGGGAGAGTTTCCAAGCTAAGCCATGCTGGCTCAGGAATTCTGGGAGTTGAAGTCCACGAGTCATGAAAGAGCCAAGGTTGCCTACCCCTGCCCTAGACCAAACTTATTCCCCACTTATTTCCCCAGCTATTCTGATCTTTCCACTGAGCCTCTGAAGGCCAGGAAGCTTGCCCTCCAAAAAGACCTCCATTATTCACTGATAGAACTGAAGAAGGGTAAGGCTGACTCCTTACAGGCAGCCTCCCATTTAATTCATTCTAGATTCCTCTGCTGCATCTAGGCTCTCACCTTCCCTTATCATCACCTACAATATCTGTTGAGGAGGACAAACTGATTTCAGCTCCGGGCCCTTCTTCACCTTGCTGAAACGAACGGCTGAGCCAAAGTCACTTCCGCTTCCAGAGAATCTGCAAAACACGCTGTGAGGTCAGGAGTCCCTTGGCTGAGTCACAAAGGCCCCCCAATGCATCCATTCCACAGGACGGCCTGGGATGAGTTGCCTCCGAGGGTCTTCATAAATTAGCAAACCATGGAAGATGAAGTCCAAAGCTCCCTGGTGCTTGGCAAGGCCTTGTGCAGCAGACGGCGTCTGGAAATCAAGTCTTATTAAAGACATCCATTATCTGCCATTATGATTTAATGGGAGACCCGAAAGGACTCCTTGGCTCACCCAATCCCTCAATCCTCTGCCAGGCTGGCTTAGGGTATCCAGCTGAGAAATCAGCAAGCATTTGGCTCAGTCGCTCCTCCTCGTGTAGTTATTTCCCTGTACGACAGCGTGGTCTATTTCTATTCTATCTTGTCAAGCCAGGCGTTGGAAGAACCCCAAAGGGGTGTCCAATCCCCGAGTCCAACAGCAAAGCCAACCTAGCAGCAGAATGAGGATCTGGAGAATAACGGATGCCGGGGAGGGGACGGGCCTTTGTGGCAAAACGAGAGAGCAGATATGAATGTCAAACGCAAGCGTCCATCTTCTGGTGCCAGGTCCACATTTACTGTGGCACCTGCGGTTCTCCCTGATTTTATTTGCACAACCACTCTCGGACGTCAGTGGGGCTGGGAGGATCCCGTGGACCTGCACAAATCAGGCAAAAATCCAGTCCAAATCATGGTTTGGCTGAGGAAATCAGTTCCACTCAATCCAACCAGTCAAACCAATTTGGGGAAAAAAATGGTCCCGCTTCAGTTCTGTTTTAAGGCAGTCCAACAAAGCTGTTCCTGCCCATGTGCAGATCGACAAGACAGAAGACTCTCTCTTAAAAAAAAAAACAGCTGTATGTTATTAATTTCCATGGTAGGAGCTGTGATGGTGCACTGGTTAAAATGCAGGATGGCAGGCGAATTCTGCCCCCAGCCAGCAGTTCGATTCTCACTGGCTCAAGGCTGACTCAGCCTTCTGTCCTTCTGAGGCCAGTAAAATGAGGACCTAGATTGTTGGGGGCAAATATGCTGATTCTGTAAACCGCTTAGAGAGGGCTGTAAAGCACTATAAGTCTATTGTTATTGCCTTTCCTTCCTTCCTTCCCTCCCTCCTTCCTTCCTTCCTTCCTTCCTTCCTTCCTTCCTTCCTTCCTTCCTTCCTTCCTTCCTTCCTTCCTTCCTTCCTTCCTTCCTTCTTTCCTTCCTTCCTTCCTTCCATGGTGTACAGTGGTTAGAATGCAGGATTACAGGCGAATTCTGCTGACTTCCAGGACTTCAATTCTCACCGGCTCAAGGTTGACTCAGCCTTCCGTCCTTCTGAGGTCAGCAAAATGAGGACCCAGATTGTTGGGGGGAGGGGGGGGCAATAGGCTGACTCTGTAAACAGATTAGAGAGGGCTGTAAAGCACAATGAAGCGGTATATAAGTCTAAATGCTATTGCTAATTTGCTCCTGCAAAGGAAAAGTCTTTATTGACTCTGATTTCAATTCAGGAACACTCAGTAGGTTACTCCAGAAAGCTAAAAGAAGCAACACCCAGAGACAATTAAAATTAAGCCCACAAAACCCAAATCTGCAAGGCTGAAGTCCAACTCGTTTTTAATCGTGGCATTTCTCCATGGGAACTCTGATCCCCCCCGTTTTCCAAATCTCCTCCGGTGCCAAAGCGCCTCTGATCTTCCTGACGCGGCTACATCTCAAAAGAGCCCGATGCTTCTTTTCCAGTCCTTCCACCCTTTTGTGTCGCCAAAACCAGCTCCCTGCATTTAAGACGAGTCGCCTTTAGCCAAGCGAGATTTTAATTGTTGTGCGGCTTTCCAGGCACGCATGGCGGTGTGCAAGCCGGAAGCAATCAACAAAGAAGCCGGCGCTAAATGAGACCATTTTGTTTTCATTTTCTAACTAATTAAAGTTCTGACTTCTTTGGCAGCAGCCATCTCTCCCGCCCGCATGCAGATTTGGCTGGGAAGGAAGAGAAATTCTGGGCTTCTCTTTGTTTTTTTTTCCGGTCTGTTTGTTTCAGGCCTTCTGCTGAATGTTCAGCTAGAAGGATGCTGAGCTAGTCTTTCTACCCAGTAAGACATAGAATGTCAAATAATAGAATTGGAAGGGACCTTGGAGGTCTTCTAGTCCAACCCCCTGCTTGAGCAGGAGAGCCTATACCATTTTAGACAAATGGTTGTCCAGTCTCTTTTTGAAAGCCTCCAATGATGGAGCACCCACAACTTCTGAAGGCAAGTTATTCCATTGATTGAGTTCTCTCACCGTCAGAAAGTTTCTCCTTAGTTCTAGGTTGCTTCTGTCCTTGGTTAGTTTCCATCCGTTGCTTCTCGTCTTGCCTTTTGGTGCTTTGGAAAATAGTTTGACCCCTTCGTCTTTGCAGGAGCCCCTCAGATATTGGAACACTGCTATCATGTCTCCCCTAGATGATGGGGGGGAGGGACAGAATAAATAGCAGCAACTTGGGACAGTCACCCCAGCAAGAGGAAGCACGGGGAGGGGGGGTCGTGCATCTCTGGAGCTCCTGTTCATTTCCAACTGCACAGCTGACACCTCTCATCTGGAGCAGCCAGTCCATCACGTCTCGCTGGAGGTGTGATTCCAAAGTGAGATTTCCTGAGCAATCAGCATCCCTTGCAAATGGAAAACTTGCTTTCAGGGGGAAAGTGTTTGGCTCTCGGTGTGTATATATAGTCAGGTGTCCATATTCATGGGGGTACCTGTCAACACTTGCAGGAAAAATGGTGAACATCTGTGCTGTCACCCTAATTGTCCCAGGTTTGTTTCTTTGCTTGTTTTTACCTAGGCCTAAAACCTCACGTGTTTGTCTAAGAAGTCAAGTTGGAGTAGGCCAACGTACACACACACACACACACAATACTGGCAGTCCTCAACTTACGATCATAACTGGGAGCAGAATTTCTGGCAGATAAATGAGTCACACCCAGCTTTATGACTTTTTGGCCAGGATTGTTAAATGAACCACGGTCGTTCTTAAGTGACTCATGCAGTTCTTAAGCAAAACTGCCTTCTTCTCCCGTTGACTTTGCTTGTCGGGCGCCTGCTGAGAAAGTCACAAATGGGGATCACGTGACCCCAGTATGCTGCAACCATCTTGCAAATACATACTGGTTGCCAAGCAGCTGAATTTTGATTAGGTCAGCAGCCCCCAACCTTTGGGGCGCCAGGCACCAGTTCCGTGGGGAAAGGTTTTTCCGTGGACTGGAGGGACGTCATTTTCTGTGCTGCCTGCATCCTGCAGATGGAGCTTTGCTTGTTTGCACGGCCCGGTTTCTGACATGCCGTGGCCCAGTGCCAGGGAGTTGGGGACCCCTGCCTTATTTGGCCTGGAAGAGAGACGGTCAAGAGAAAGATGCAATCCAAAGCACTCACCCAGCCGGCTTGCATGCCTAAGACGAGACTAGAACTCACCGTCTCCTGGTAATTGGCCCATAGTCACATAGCCAGCTTTTATGCCTAAGGCAGGACTAGAACTTACGGACCCGGGGTTGGGAAGCCCTGGATTAGGTGACTGTAGGGGTGTTGTGACGGTCGTAGATGCGAGGATTGCTTGTCACCTTTCTCAGGGCTGTTGTGACTTTGAACAGTCACTAAACAAGGATTGCAAGTCAAGGACTTTACCTGTCCATCAAGATCCTGAGCCATCCTTGCATCCTTCTGCAAGATTGAAGAGGCACGTGTCCCACCATCCCTCAGGGTGTAGTGTGTGAGCGACAAGCAATTTTTAAAAGGTTCAATTGTGCGATGGCCCCTGTGAAAACGAAGAGATCTGAGAATGGGGAGACCCTCTCGGAGTTACCCTGATGATCTTTTCAAGAGGTGAAGGAAAATTCAGAAAAACAAATCTGCCTTTTTTTTTTAATCTCGGATCGCTTGGTCTTCTTCAAGAGTTCTGCCGTGAACCGCGGGTCTCTCCATATTTTTAATGCCAGACATAGACACAGCGATAGATTATGGGTAGCCCTCCCATAAAGAGGATGAATATTGTTTTACAGGAGATGAAACAAGATAAAGCCACCACACATTCTTTTTTTTATTGCCTTTTTCCTGAGCTTTTTTTTTTTAAAACTAAAGTTTTGCCCCGGTTCCTTCAATTTATCCTCCTCCGCCTGGTGTATCTATTTCAAATCAGCCAGCAGTTTAAAAGAGAAAATTGCTTTTGCTTTTTCTATTTCCTGCATTCTAGCTTTAAAAAAAAAAAAAAAAGTTGTCCCCTCTTTTTTTTTCTTTTTTTTTTAATTCTCTCCAGAAGTGCATTTAAAATATTTTCAACAATGGCAAAAAGTTGAACCTTAGTCATTTTTCATGAGCTTTTCTAAAGCACAGGCAGAGCAGGAAAAGGGCGGGGGGGGGAGTCTCCAGCAATCCGGATCTGAGATGAGAGGAATAATAAAAATTTAGGGGAGGGAGGAAAAAGGAAGGGAGGGGGAGAGGTGGAAATAAAAGAGGAAGAAAAATAGCAGGAAAAATAGCAGCACAGATAGTCCTCCCCTTATGACCTTAGTTGAATCTGGAATTACGGATTGTTGTTATAAATAATAATAAATAAACCATTGTGGTTATAAGTTGTGGCCTCACATGGCCGGACATGATTTCTTTGACATTTTAGGGGGCCGTCATTAAGCGAATACAGGTAGTCCTCGACTTATGACCACAATTGAGCGCAAAGTTTCCGTTGCTAAGCAAGACAGCTAAAGGAGCTTTGCCCCATTTTACGACCACAATTGTTCAATTAAATCCCTGCAATTGTTGAGTTAGTAACGTGGTTGTTAAGTGTGAATTTGACTCCCCCGTTGACTTGGCTTGTCAGAAGATCACAGAAAGTGGTCACGTGACCCCAGGACGGCCGTAGCCATCATGAATAGGAGTCAATTGCCTGTCACTCTCTGTGTCCCCCCCCCCTAACTAGAGGAGTTCTCAATTATTTTGCTTTTTCTCTTTTTTGGAGGCAGAACCTTCATCCTATCCCTCTCTTAGGAGGGTGAATCAGTAGGATTCTGTAAGGGCCTAAATATAGACGGCATAGGATTCGGTCCTCACCATCCACCCAATCATCTCCTCCTCTTCCTCCTCCTCCTCCTCCTCCTCTCCTCCTCTTCCTCTTCCTCCTCCTCCTCTCCTCTTTCTCCTCGTTCTCCTCCTCCTCTTCCTCTTCTTCCTCCTCTCCTCTTTCTCCTCCTTTTTCTCCTTTTTCTCCTCTTCCTCCTCTTCCTCCTCTACTCCTCCTCTTCCTCCACCTCCTCCTCTTCCTCTTCCTCCTCTCCTCTTTCTCCTCTACCTCCTTCTCCTCCTCCTCCTCCTCTCTCCTCTTACTCCTCCTCCTCCTCCACCTCCTCTCCTCTTTCTCCTCCACCTCCTCCTCCCTTTCCTCTTCTTCCTCCTCCTCCTCCTCTCCTCTCCTCCTCTTCCTCACCTCCTCCTCTCCTCTTTCTCCTCTACCTCCTTCTCCTCCTCCTCCTCCTCCTCCTCTACTCCTCCTCCTCCTCCTCTTCTTTGTCCTTGTCCCTTTCCCTGCCTCCTCTCTCTGGGAGGGAATGAACACCACCAGCACTTTCCCTTTCAGACCACAACGGCTGGAGCGATCGTGTTGCCATTTCATTAGAGAGGCATTGTTCGGCTGATTGACAGATGGCGAGTCCAGGAAAATTACGCTCACAGCTGCACATCCCATCAACTGCAATTTATGCCTCGCGCACGGGGCTGGGTGTCTGTGGGCACCCTTGGAGCCAGAAAGCAGAGCCGGCGACCAGGAAAAGAAAAAGAAAAAGGGAAGCTGAAGGCAACAGCTTGGCACTGACCCTTGGGGACTAATCAACCGTCTACTCTCTCGAAATCTCAGCACAGTGAGAAAAGGTGAAGGCCACCATCGCGGAGCTCTTAGACCACAATTCCCAGAATCCCTTGGGGCCTCATCCTGACCGCAGAATTAACCACCCTGAGCCATGCCCTGGTTCTTTTCTTATTTGTATTTTTTCCCCTTGATCAACGTGGTTTATCGAATGTGAGCTGGTTACATCAAAGGTATCTTCTTAATAAAAAGTAGGCAAAACCAGAATGACAATATGGGAAATACGCTGAGTGGTTTTGGGGAAAAGTTTTTGGCATTTCCTGCATTCACTTCCACTTGACCAGATAAAACACAGAGAATCTCTAGGAGGCAGCAGAGAGATACAGAAAAGCCATAAGAGCCTTTATCGCTATCTTGTGGCCATCTGAATCTTTGCAGTTCAGCTAGGGAAAGCTGAGGAAGTGGGCAAAGCAATACCCAGAGATTAAGGGGTAAGAAAAGAGGCCTTTTGGAAGCAGAAGGTAATATTTTAAAAGGTGAATTTCACGAGGTAGACCTTGTCTGCTCTTCTGCCTCGGTGAAAGGATCTTTTTAACCTGGTCTGAAAAGTATGTTCAGTCAAGGGGCGTTGATTCTCTTTTTCTCAGTCTAAAAGATATGGATATATTACAAAGAGGGTTAAAAAAAAGCATAAGTTTAAATAGAAGAGAATATTTGTAGCTAAAGTGTGGGATTCATAATGCTCTCTGAGCTTAGATGTTTTCTTGCAGATGTTTTATGACTCTAACTGGGTAATATCATCCATGCTAGAAGGGAGTGGAGTTTTTACATAGAGGAGGAGGAGGAGGAGGAGGAGGAGGAGGAGGAGGAGGAGGGAAGGAGGAGGAGGAGGAGGAGGAGGAGGAGGAGGAGGAGGAGGAGGTCATCTGTAGGGTCCTTGGTACTCTCTGAGCTTGGTTGTTTTCTTGCAGTCATTTCATTACCCAACTCAATAACCACTCAGTATATAAATAGAGAGGAAACCCCACTGATGATGTTACCAAGTTGGGTACTGAAACGTCTGCAAAAAAAGCAACCAAGGAAACAAATGAGAAAGCAAGCAAGCTCAGAGAGCACCAAGGACCGCCCAAACCTAGGTTTGCATGTTGCAGTTAGCTATCTTGGGTTTTCTGTGGTTTTAGCTAGGTAGATGTCGGGAACTCAAGCATGAACGCTTGTAAACCATGGTTGCTGGCTTAGCACCTTTGAAAACCCATTTAATTGATGTGTCAATGCTGTTAATATAGGATATTATTGCTTTGACAAGATATGCAGTCCTGTCTGGTATTTTTAGAGTTAATTCAGATGACATAGAAAGGGAGGAGATTTATGAGGAAAGCGCGGGATAAGGAACGGAAGTGAATCTTTGGCCTCCCGCCTAATTGGAAGATGTGACTCATGACTGTAAAATAAGGGAGGAGTTCAGTAAGATAAGATAGACGCAAGCCAGAGAAATTCAGATTCTGGCATGATGTTATGGTTCCGAAGGAAGAGGCTTTTCAAAGAAACTAGGCATTGTTTTCCTTTAAGAATCTTTTTAATAGCAACATAACTTCGGCACATACATGGACGGATGCCAGAATCTGAATTTCTCTGGCTTGCGTCTATCTTATCTTACCGAACTCCTCCCTTATTTTACAGTCATGAGTCACATCTTCCAATTAAGCTGGAGGCCAAAGATTCACTTCCGTTCCTTATCCAGCGCTTTCCTCATAAATCTCCTCCCTTTCTATGTCATCTGAATTAACTCTAAAAATACCAGACAGTACTGCATATCTTGTCAAAGCAATAATATCCTATATTAACAGCGTTGACATGATGTGTGCAATACGCCACCATGAAGCAAATCATGGCTTGGTGCAATTTGTAAACCTAACCAGTGTTTCTGGGACTTGCCACCTCCAACCCACCATGAAAATTGAAGGATACAGTCAATCAATCCACTGAAAAATTATAATGGAGAAGCCGGTGGTTTCATCTTCCACCACCGAAGCAAAGAACCTTATTCATTTCTGTCCATATGGTATTAAAATGATGGTCGAGACTTTTCTCACCCTCAACTCTTGGAACCTTATATTCAGAAGCAGAAGGTCCAAGGTTGAGTTTATGACATCTTCAAAAAGACCTAGGAAAGCTGTGAGCTGCTTGCTCAAATCGCACCTCCAGCTAAGTGGTAAGAACATTAGTTTGGTTGAGATTTAGTAGGTCATGTGAAACAGGTTTGTAAATCATGTTTTCCAGCTGAGTGTTATAGATCATACAAACCATTATGGCTTTTCAGTAAACCATGGGTAAAACCAGCCTTAGCTCAGCATGATGGGTTAAGCCAGGAGAAAAAGATTCTGTTTCAAATCTGTCACAGCCAGACACCTACAAATAAATAAATAAATATATTTATATATATATTTATATATTTATATATATATATATATATTAAAGGAAGCATTGCACTTTATGGCACTTCCAGTTTGCTCAGAGAAGTTTGTTTACATAAACTCACCATATGTAATAACTCTGAGGAGCTGCCCCATGTTATTAAGTAATTAATTTCATTCTCTATTTATTTTAAGACATCTTCACCCTGATCTTCTAATAGATTAGAAACGAAACCCAAGATGCAAACAGGTGAGGCTGAGGCTTGTGTGAAAAACAGCTTGCAAACCAGCCACAGCAAAAAAATATATATATGAAATTTAAAACAACATTATTCCTATGACAAATAAGGAACGTGGAGGTTTAAAGAGTCTGCTGAAGCCTTTTAGAATAAAACCACGTAAAATCTGAAGATGGAGTCCAAATTTCTCTTGCAGGAGAAGCATCCCAGGTCCTGAGGTAAAGATAAAGGTAAAGGAGTCCCTGAAGGTTTTGCTCCACTAGGCGTGACCAACTTTACAGGGTGGTGCTCATCTCCGTTTCTAGGCCATTGAGCCGGCACTGATCAAAGATGTTTCTGCAGTCATGTGGCCAGCACGATATCACGTTGCAGCATGGAACATGCGGCGAAACACAGAACGCTGTTACCTTCCCATCGGAGTGGTTCCTATTTATCTACTCGCATTTGCATGCTTTAGAACTGCTAGGTTGCCAGGAGCTGGAGCAAGGAACAGGAGCTCACCCCGTCATATGGCACTCGGGTCTCAAACAGCTGACAAGCCCAGCGTCTTAACCACTCAGCCATTGTGTCGCCCTCCCAGCTCTGGGGGGGTGCTGGATTCCCAGCCCTATCCTTAATCTCTGCACCTCGACAAGCAAACCTTACAGCCAAATCCTTCCCAGTCCCTCCGTTCTTAAGCAGCGCACCCCGGCACATACCTGCGTCTCCAGCTCCAGATGAGACTAAATGCTGGCATTAGGCAAGAAAGCAAATACCATCTGCTCCAGAGACAGGCTTCTGTGGCTGAAAAAGTAGAGCTGCAAGGGGGGAGGAGAGGAAGCCATGTCCCAGGGAGACCCAAAGGCTCTTCTCTTCCCGTCTGGCCCATCACGGGCTCCCTTCAGCCAAAAGGCAGCAGATGATCAAACTTGAAACCTGGCTGGCTGCAAAGCTCTCTGCGCTTCAGACTCATTTATGCAAAGCGAGTTTGCCTGGAAAAACTGGGCGAGACATTTTATGCTACAAAGACCCCCGGTGACAGGAAAAATGAAAAAGAAAAAAAAGAGGCATGATTTAAACCCAAAAAAGATTCTGCCTTTTAAAAAAAAAAATACACTTTCGTTTCTCAAATGCCAGGGACTGATTCTCCGAGAGAGTCTCTGCTTTAGATTTGTGCAGCTAAAAGTATCATTTACTAAACTCTTCCACTTTTAGTGGACGGAAGGAAAGTGGCCCTAAGCCACTTTTGAGAATGGGCTTGATTTTAAAATCTTTAAAATCAAGATATATTTTTTTGAGGGGGGTGAATGCCAAAGAGAGAGAATAGCTGTGGAGTCCTTGATCCTCCATGAGCTTGGTTGTTTTCCTGCAAGATGTTTCATGACCCAACTCGGTAACATCAGTGCCAGAAGGGAGAGGGGTCTGCTCTCTTTCTACACTGTGGCTTGCCCTGTCAGTGTTGGTGGGAGAGTTCTTGGTGGCTCCATTGATTAGGCAGTTGTTTACCCCCAAGAATACTAGGGACTAGAACTCCCAGTCTCCTGGTGATTGGCCCAAAGTCACCTAGCTAGCATTCATGCCTAAAGCAGGATTAGAACTCTCAGCCTCCTGGTGATTGGCCCAAAGTTCAGCTTTCATGCCTAAGGTGGGACTAGAACTCCTAGTCCCCTGGTGATTGGCCCAAAGTCACCCATACAGCTTTCATGCCTAAGGCAGAACTAGACCTCCCGGTCTCCTGATTTCTAGCCTAGTGCCTTAACCTCAAGACCACACTGGTTTATTATTCATTAAATCCATAGCTTGCTCTGATCCGTGAATCAAATCTTAGACTCTTTGCAAACTCAGGGCAGCGTAGAAAGTATGATTCAAACCCCCACCCCACCGTCTCAGTCAGGTTGGTTTATCTCCAAAGCAGGCCCCATCACTTTTGGAACTGCCTGAGTTTCAAGCCTTGGGAGGTGCTTCAGCTCATCCTGGAAGAGCAAGCAGATTTCAGGCCAAAGGTCAACCTTTGACAAGTCTCCAAGCCGTTCCTTCTCCAGCCTGCCAGCTGGCCTCTGGTCTTCTCAAGATAACATTTGAGAGACAGACAGTTGGATCAATTCCCCGCTTTGCCCTTCTGAGATAAGGTTGGGTCTCTGGATGACTCCTGGACGCCAAAACGGTCATCCATCTGCCAGAAAGGTCTGGGAGAGTCACCTCAGATGCCCGAGGAATTATGCTGTGGAGGTGTCTGCCTGGGCAAGATAACCCTATTCTTTACAAGACCCCATTTGTGGTCCCATTGTGCCTAAGCACCCACGCCTGCCCCACCCCCCAAGCCCACCACATTAGCCTCCATTGTCCGCCCTTCGCCTTCTCGTTAGAGAGCAGGCCTCCACGGGTTCCTAATGCACTATTGGGAGAGCAAAAAAGAGAGAGAAATTAATTAAAAAGAAAAGGCAAGAAAAGGTATGGGGGAGGGGGGGAAGACCTCTCCAACTGTGCATAAAATTTGAAAGCTCATTTGCATTTATTCAGCTAACAAGCTGCAGCTAATTAAACTCCCAAACAATGACCCATTCTACCAATAGCTGCCCCTTCCTTCCCATCATCCCTTTCGCTTCGGAGTGGGGCTACGGATCCATCTTCCAGGGGAGGAGGGAGCAGTCAATCCGCTGCAAAGATCTCTCGTTTGCTTTTAGAGAAGGAAGCTTCTGGCCACCAACAAATGGGGAGGTGCAGAGGAACGTCTTATCTTCCACGAATGCGAAGATTGAAGATCTCGTGCTGAGAGCACAACCTCCTTTGTCAAAGCCCAGCCCGAAAGAAATAGAACAGACGTGTTAAGCCTGCGATGCTGGCTTGTTTTCAATGTCCATTTTTAGAAGATCTCTTGGTCTCGCCCGCAGCTTCTCCTTTCCCAAAGACTGAATGCCCAAGGGAAATGCAGATACAGGTCAAAGAAAAAAGAGGCTACCTCAGATGGGAGGGGACATTTTGGAGTCCCCATAGCAAGTCTAGAAATGGCGCTGTGGTTGGGTGCAATCAAGGGAGCTTTGTCTATTTTATGTGAGTGCCATCTTTCCTCTTCTAACTCCAGGCTCCCATGAAATTGTCAAGGAACAACCCAAAGGGGCTTTTTCACGAGAAGCAAAAAGTTTTCAAGGAAAAAAAACCCAAGAAAGTCCAGTTGGCCTTGGAAAAGCACCTTTGGGACAACCATGACTTGGATGATGGAGAATCTCCATTTGGCAAGGAACAACCTAGAGGCTATTTCGGAGGGACTGGAGGTGAAACACAAGGACCAGAAAGAAACAAGAGACGGGCACTTCAGGTGGCGTGGTCCTCAGTTTACCCCTCCTGCCCTCAATGCTAGCCGATGAATGACATTCATGGACTCCAGGTCAAGTCATCAGCTGCCCAGACATGAAGAGATGTTTCAGTTAACAAAAGTTCAGAAAAGTCCAGAGTGATTTTTCTATGAAAAAGTTTAGTTTCACTCCTGTATTCAGAGAGCATGAGAGAGGAAGAAGATCGGTCTTATGCATGCTTGGGGCCATGCAAAGGTCATCAAGACTCAGTGATTCATCCAACCAAGGACATCAAGGAAACATTACAGATAGTCCTTGACTTATAACCACAACTGGGACTGGAATTACTGTTGCTAAGTGATGCAGTCATTAAGTAAGTCAGATTTTACGGCCTTTTAGCTGTGGCCATTAAGCAAGCCAGCTTCACCTATTAACCTTGCTTGTTGGGACCCCCTGAGAAGGTCTCCCAAACAGTGGCCAAGTGACCCCAGCATGCTGCAACCATCACAAATACATGCCAGTCACCAAGCACATGAATTTTGATCCCGTGGCCGCAGGGACACTGCGACGGTCATAAATGCGAGGACCGGTCCTGAGTTGCTTTTTTCAGCACTGTTGAAAAATTCTGCTCGTAACTTTAAACGGTTGTGAAACAAACGGCTGTCAGTTGAGGACTCCCTGTATGGGACTGGCACCACCAGGAAAGAGATGGGGGGGTTCCTGTTTTCCCGCAAGGAGAGAGCAGCTCAGGATTGCTATATCAAAGGGAGGGGTTAAAATGATCACCCACCCACCCCCAAGCAGAGTCAGAACTGGGGAAAGGACACGGGGGGGGGAGAGGCAGGGAGGGTGTCTTCGTTGGAGAAGGGGACAAAGTTGACTGAAGGCTGTTTCCTACCATTAAAAAGCAATCAGCCGTTTCTGGACAAGGAGGCAGCACAGAGGAAATAACAACATTAAGTAACTCAAATGCACTTTCTCGGCTTTCCAGAGGTTTGCAAGATGCCATTAAACATCTGGATGCATCCAAGGTCAGGCTGTGTTAATGCGGTAGCTTCCCAAGCCAGCTGCTGCCTCAATGACTCCGGATGACACTTGCTTTCCAGACGTTGAGAAAGCCAAAGACCATTTCAAATAATGTACACTATTTTCGAATCTTTCTTTCTTCCCAACACAGCGTGATTCAGCCGCAAAAGCCGCTTCTGGCTCTCCCCCATCAAGGAACCTGCCTTTCTTCCACCAACATTAGAGTCTAAAAGCTTTCAAGGAAGCGGGGTCGCCCTGAGTAACCAGCCAGCTGACATCCAGGATGTAATTCTGTTTATATCTTTATCGGTTTGGGTCTCTTGTCCGCCGTGCCAGGAATTAACCGCAAGGGATGTGGGGTTATGTCCGGTTACCGTCACGAGAAGCCTGCGAGGTAGGCCAGACTGCGAAATTAGATTTTAAACGGCATGTCTCTTGTTTTAAAATCCTGCCTCCTCGCTTTAATTCTTCTTTAAAGGTGCTCTTTTAAACATAGACGTTTTAACCAGAGATCCTTGGACAATTTGCTTTCAGAAGGAACCCTGAACGAGGGCGGGAAATAAAGTTTACCACTTTATTTATCTTTTTTTAGACATCCTTTTCTATCGTTCCTCTCCAGAATAACCTTCTGCACACATCTCCTTGGCAAACATTGCTGAATAGGTCTGAAGTTGCAACTCTTCCGTAATTAGCCCAATCACACCCGCTGGGAGATTAAAACATCCTATGCAAAAAAAACAAAACAACAACAAAAAAAACCCCGACAATTTCCTATCAAGTGATAAACAAAGGAAAAACTGAGGAATCTTAACTTCCTCCCCTAGGGACGTTCTTACAGGTAGTCCTTGACTTACGACCAGGGATCAGAATTTCCATTGGAAAGAAAGCGGATTTTAAGTGAGTAACACCTGATTTTGGCCCCTTTTTGGCCCTGGTTGTTAAGGGAGTCACACCGCCGTTAAGGGAATCCAGCTTCCCCTATTGACTTTGCTTCTCAGAAGCCAGTTGGGAAGGTGACAAACGGGGAAGCACGGGTATCTTGGGGTGCTGCAACTGTCACAAATATAGATGCCGGTTGCTCAGCTCCTGGAACTTTGATCCCATGACCATGGGGATGCTGTGACGGTCACACTGGCAAGAACCGGTTGAAAAATCACTTTTTTCAATGCTGTGGTAACTCCGAACCTTCGTTCAACAAACGGTGGTAAGTGGAGAAGTACCCGGATTTATTTTCAACAGCAAAAACACCAGCCCTGTTTTTCCCCCAATCTGGTTACGCCAGGTTCACCAGCCAGCGAAGCCCTTGAAAAGTTAGTCTTCTCACCCCAAAAGCAGAGGTGTCACTTTGGATAAAAAGCCAGATTAATTTACGCAGGTTCTCACACATAAGACCTGGTGGGTGGAAACATTTGGTGCTGTGAGCAAGTTACGTGGTGTGTGTGTGTGTGTGAAAAACTTTGCTAGCTAACTGCCACCAGCTCCCTTCTCTCTCTGCTCAACACATATGCGTGGGGGGGGGCTGGCCATGGCCTTCCGCCACCTGGAATGTGCTACTTATTGTTGCACTTTTGTTTTGCATGGTGGATCGCTATGTGATATTAACAGCTCTTTTTGGCCACCTCTGGAGCTTTCTCTAAAGAAGAGAATATAGAATAACAGAGTTGGAAGGGACCTTGGAGGTCTTCTAGTCCAGCCCCCCAGCCCAGGCAGGAAATCCTATACCATTTCAGACAAGGAAACCAGATGTGGCCAGATGGGTCTCCAGAATCCTTGTCCAGGGACACAGGGACACACCACGTAGCTTCTCCCCGACCGGGACTCTTCCAAACTTTTTCGAGCTGCAGAACCTGTCAGTTAAAAATAAACTCCCCAAAAATGTCACAATGACAGCTAAAACGGTGCAATCAAAGCTCCACGCAAGGCACATAAAAATGAGCAGAGCCGCACCACCATCCTGGTTGTTCTCTTGACTTTTGTGACGTTGCCTCGTAGAAACCGCAGCTGGAGTCCTGCCGGAAGAGCAAAGCTCCAGGGACAGGAAATAGGCTTGGTTTGGTTTGAATCAAGGTTTTGGAGGACACCAGGATTCACATGGGGGGGGGGAAAATCACTGGGTGGAGTCCAATCCAAAGTTAGCCATTTTTGTGAAAGGAAGACTAAGAAATTAAGTCTTAGTTTGGGCCAGATGTTTGAGCAAGCCCAAAAAATTGGGATAGCTTTTTATTATTATTATTAAATTTGAGCCTTTTCTCCCTTAAATGCAGGTAGTCCTCAACAGTTCATTTAGTGACCGTTCAAAGTTACAACGGCACCGAAAAAAATGACGTATGACCAATTTTCACACTTATGACCGTTGCAGCCTCCCCGTGGTCACGTGATTTACATTCGGACGCCTGACAACTGGTTCACACTTATGACCGTTGCAGTGTCCCGGGGGGTCCCACCGTCCCCTTTTGCGACCTCCTGACCAGCGAAGTCAATGGGGGAGCTGGATTCACTTAACGACCGTATGACTAATTTAACAACTGCAGGGATTCATGTAACCAATGGGGCAAGGAAAGTCATAAAATGGGACAAAACTCGCTTCACACGTTTTTCACTTAGCAACGTAAATTCTGGGCTCGATTGCCGTAACTAGAGGACTATCTGTATTTATGACCTTTGCAGTGTCCCGGGGTCACGGGATCCCCTTTTGATAAGCAAAGTCAAATGGGGAAGCCAGATTGATTTAACAACCATGTTACTAACAACTGCAGTGAATCATTTAACAACTGTGGCAGGAAAGGCTGTACAGTACTGTCTCGTTCAGTGACAGAAATGTTGGGTGCAGTTGCGGTTGTAAGTCGAGGATGACCTGTGAAATTGCGAAGGGAAGGTTTTCTCGGTGGCCAGAGAGGCAAACAGGGAGGTGTACGGCCGATTTAGACAGAGAGCCATTAAGTCCTCCTGGCTGCCCTCCCTCTGCCCCCGCGGCTCTTTCAAGAAATTATTTAAGATCATCCTGGAAAGATTATTTATTTAGCAATTTAAAAGGGGCCATAAAACGCTGCCTTTCCTCCTGACAAGAGCCTGGCGAGTCAGGTCTATTTTTAATTTTTATGTTTGCAGGTAATGAGCTGCCATGCCAGATTTTTCCTCGTGACTGTTATCATTTTTGGAAACTGTCAGGAAATGAACACCGAGGGACCCTGGGGAGGGGTGGCTGGGAAGAAGAAGGGGGAGAGTTCCAGCCCCACCAGGCTCAAGTGGGGAGAAGCTGGACCCAGAGAGGGGATTGACCTCCCCTTCCCACGGAGGAAGCACTTTCACGGAAAGGAGTCGTTGGGGAGGGCAAAAGGGCACCAAGAATCCGGAGCTGCAGAGCGGAGCAGTTGCCTTAGAATCTTAGGGCTGGAAGGGAGCTCGGAGGTCATCTAGTCCAACCCCCTGCCCGAGGCAGGAGCCCTTATACCATCCCAGACCAAGGGCTGTCCAATTTTTTCTTCAAAGCCTCCAGCCATGGAGCACCCACAAGGCCTGAAGTTGCCACCCCAAAGAGGATTCAAACACTATCCAGCTTTAAAAAAAAGTTGCAACCACGGGTGTCCCCACTTACGACCTTTGTTCCCACAGCTGTTAAGCGCACCACTGCAGGAGGTGAGTGGATCATGTGGTCATTAAATGAATCTACCTTTCCCCATTGATGGAAGCCAGCTGGGAAGTTGGCAAGAGGGGACCACGTGTCCCTTAGGATGCTGCAACCATCGTAAATATGTGTATGTGTAAATGTAAGTGTATGTGTAAGTGTATGTGTATGTGTATGTGTGTATGTGTATATCTGTTGCCAAGCACCCAAATTCTGATCACTGGGGGTGCAGCGACAGTCGTAACTATGAAAAGTGGTCATAAGTCATTTTTTCCAGTGGCGTGGTCAGTTTGAACGGTCACTAAATGGATGGTGATAAGCTGAGGACTTCAGTGTACACCAAGCTCTTGAAAAGCCAGGCAGTTTTGCCTCCTGGCTGCGGCTCCCTTGGTCAGCCTCTCCTCCCTGCCCTGTTTCGTTGCTTCGGCAGAGGCAAACCATGTTTCCTCCTCTGCCGTTTTAATTTACGTCCCGGTGGCCCTTCTGTTTTTCCACCTCAGAGATAACACGGCCTTCCCGAAGCGGAGGAGGGGCAGGCGGCGTTATCTGGTCGGTAGAAGAGCGGAATATATTAATAAGCAAATGAAAACTCAGGAAAGTCTGCAGCAGCCTTCCTGGTAAAACCCGTCGAGTGACAGGTATTCTTTTTTTAAAAAATTGTTTAGGGGTTCCCCCCCCCCTTTGAAGATGGCGCAGTGCAGAAGGATTGCGCTGAAGGTCAACGGTTACGGGTCAAGGTTGGGTGTGGACTGGACTTTGCCATCTGGTCTTCACTTCCTCGCGTTTCGTGGTGATACAGGAAGGATGTTGGACTCCAGTTAAATGTATTTGTTTGTTTATAGCCCACCTTTATTATTTTTATAAACAATTCAAGGGGATGAATGTACTTACTACTCCCGCCTCCTCCTGCTTTCCCCACAAGGACGACCCTGGGAGTTGGGTTGAGCAGAGAGAGAATGACTGGCCCAAAGTCACCCATTTGGCTTTCATGCCTAAAGCGGGACTAGAACTCGCCATCTCCTGGTGATTGGCTCAAAGTCACCCAGCCATTTTCATGCCTAAAGCAAGACTAGAACTCGCTGTCTCCTGGTGATTGGCCCAAAGTCACCCATTCAGCTTTCATGCCTAAGGTGGGGCTAGAACTCACCATCTCCTGGTGATTGGCTCAAAGTCACCCAGCTTGTTTCATACCTAAAGCAGAACTAGAACTCACAACCTCCTGGTCTCTAGGTCAGCACCTTCACCGCTGCACCGATCCGGCTTTCCGTGATGAACTAAAATGATTAACTAGTCTCTGTGATGAACTGATTTATTTTGCAAATGCAGCCGCTGGATCTCTCTCCATCTTTCCTGTCCATCTCCATTCTGCTTGATTGGCCGCGTGATCTGAACCCTTCTCCGTGGGCACTTGTGTGTAGCAGAGATCAAAGAGGTCTCACCTCTTGCTTTCAACAAGGGTTGCAAGAGACGGCCGCCACAAAGAGTCGGTCCCCTGAGCTACTCAGAGCTCTGGCAATGGTGGACTAGCTAAACTGTGATTCTTCTCTTAATGACCGAAATGTGGTCTGAAAGGAATGAAAGCAATTACTTCTTCAGCGCGATCCTCATTAGGGCGACTTGCAAGAGGGATTAGTGGAGAGTTTCTCCCCAGTGTTGGTGTGAGGCCAGCATTCAGATGAGCATGGAAAGAAGGAGGAAGGCAGGGGGGGGGGGAAACCCAGATCTCTCCTGGGGAAACAGAGGCAGCCCACACAAACCTGGCCTTTGGTCAACCACCAGCTCCCCAAGAAACCATCTTGTTTCCCTTGAGTTAAGCCACTGTTTCTTGACCTTCTCAACCTAGCCACAATTCTGGGAGTTAAAGACCACACACATCCTAAGATTGCCACGGCTGAGGATCAGTGAGATAAGAGAATCCCCTTTCTCTGGTACCCCTGAAACTGTTTGCATGGGAAACATTGCCAGGATCGGGGGCCAAAATCCAGTGAATTCTTGGCCCGGATTCGACCAGGTTTACTCCAGCTGCATGCAACCAGATTAACTCCGCTGGATTTGCACCACACACCAGCTTCAAATGCTTTGGGCTTGTTGGTCATTCGGGATCTTGTGTGAACCCAGCCACTAAGTGGCTTTGCAAGACACGCTAGAATGTGGTTGGTTTAACGGTGGCTTGATGTGTTATGCCAACAGTACCGGGTTGGTCAGTTAGGGATTGGGGCATTATGTGAAGGAATCCAAGAGATTCCTTCAAAATGATGTTCCTTTCGTGGGATAGTATAAGTTCTCCTACCTTATACTAAGATAAGGGGGTTGGACTAGAAGACCTCCACGGTCCCTTCCAGCCCTATGAATCTATTTTCTGTGTTCCACATCCATCCATGGTGCTCCTTCCAAGAGACGGCTTGGTTTCTCCTTTCGTTCAGCCCCCTTTGCTGGCAGGTGTGAAGGTAACGAGGGGAGAACTTCCCTTCTCCCCTTGCAAGTGAGACAGAAGACGCCAACGGTGCCATTGGCTCACCCACCAGAGTTGGACGGGTGGCAGCTGTGGGTCTTCCGTGCATGCCCCGGCTCAGATTGGCGAGGGGGCTGAAGCGCTGCTGTTCATTTCCTTGCCAGAAAATAGTTAGCTGCTGAATAGATTTATTCTCTGATCTGTAAGCTGTTTAATGCAAGCTCTGGCTAATAAAAAGGGAAGCAAATGAATCGAGCGAGTTTGTTGGCCCCAGCCCAGCGTTCCTTCGCTTCGCATCGATGGGGCTATTTCGGGACTGAAATGATCGAGGAGGGAGGCCCCAGCCGTAAGACGAGCTTGGTGCCAGCCTGCAGCCCGGAACCTGGAGATACATCACTGCTTTCAACCAAGATCCAGTGCAGGCTCAAACATTCCTTTGAACATTCAGTTCAAAGAAGGAGGGGTCATCACACCCATCCCGCAGAGCCAGATCTGGGCATGAGAAAGCTACAGCTTGAGGCTTGTCACTCTGAAGGAGCCTCTCAAAATTTCTGACTTTTCTCTCTCTCTCTTTTTTGCATTTGTTGCCATTTTTTCGATTAAAGTCTCCATAAATTAAACCCTCCCCTTGAATGGGGCAATCGCTAGGCTACGGGGAGTTCTAGTTCCGCCTTAGGCATGAAAGATGGCTGGATGACTTTGGGCCAGTCACCAGGAGACGGTGAGTTCTAGTTCCACCTTAGGCATGTGAGCTGACTGGGTGACTTTGGGTCAATCACCAGGAGACGGTGAGTTCTAGTTCCACCTTAGGCATGTGAGCTGACTGGGTGACTTTGGGCCAATCACCAGGAGACGGTGAGTTCTAGTTCCACCTTAGGCATGTGAGCTGACTGGGTGACTTTGGGCCAATCACCAGGAGACGGTGAGTTCTAGTTCCACCTTAGGCATGTGAGCTGACTGGGTGACTTTGGGCCAATCACCAGGAGACAGTGAGTTCTTAGCCAACATACATGCCTAAGGTGGAACTAGAACTCACCGTCTCCTGGTGATTGGCCCAAAGTTTCGCCTTAGGCTTGAAAGCCAACTGGGTGTCTTTGGATGAATCACCAGAAGAAAGTGAGTTCTAGTCCCACTTAAGTGATTCATTTAACAACTGGGACACAAAAAAAAGGTCATAAAATCAGTACAGCTCACTTGACAATCATCCTTCTTAGCCACGGAAATTCTGGTCCCAGTCGCAGTCATAAATCAAGGACTGCTTGCACTATTGCACTTCAATAAATATAGTCTTGCTAGGGGTTTTTGTTTTTTTTTTCATTTTAAGAAGCCTTCATAGCACATTCTGCATCACCCTGATTTCACTGCAGCATGGATTTTATAGTCTTACGGAAACAAATTAATATTTTTCCTTCCGGGGAATAAAGATGGTGGCCAAATAACCAGGCAAAAGTACCCAAAGTGTCCAGTACAAAGGAAAAGATGCACCTTGAAGAAGCAGGTAGGACGATGCAAAAAAATCACCATCTCATTGGAATGAGGGCTAAAATATTCAATTCAGGTTTATTCCTTGCAAACCAGTTTATCAGCCTACATTTTCTGGACAGTTTCCAAGCTCTTTCTATCACCTCTTTCTTTTCCCCCTTCCTCGCTCGCTTGTTCTTGGCTGCCCTCTCAGAAGGGCCTCAAATGCAAAAACGATATGCAAATCTGACATTTAATTTAGATGTATCTAAAGAGGCTGCAGGGGGGGGGGTTGCTGATCGCAGGAAGCTGTCTGCAGTCACACCCGTGGATTCTTTCAACCTCCCGCCACTCCGTTTAATCAAAACCTAAATTTGGCGTGCCAGACCCTGAATTCTCCATCCATCATCGGGCAAATAAATATTGTTCATACAAACACCGCACCGATGTTAGCCCTCCCTTCCTTCCTCTTCACCTTTAATTTTCACTGAATCTATAATCCGGTGTAACCGTTTACAGCCAAAACAATGTCTGCATGAACACAATGAGTCCAAAAGCCCAAAAGAGATTTTATTTAAAAAAAAAAACTGTTGCTCTCTCAGCAGAGATGCAACTTTAGAGTATTTATTAGAACTAAAAGTGACCACTAACCACCTGCTTTGGATTCAGCCCCTACATACTAGTTATCAGTGCTGGATTCCCACCCCTAAACTCTAAATCTGGGTTGAA
This sequence comes from Azemiops feae, assembly GCA_023970755.1. Taxonomy (NCBI): domain Eukaryota; kingdom Metazoa; phylum Chordata; class Lepidosauria; order Squamata; family Viperidae; genus Azemiops; species Azemiops feae. The sequence continues at coordinate 1,866,214 of JALGBA010004123.1, read as the reverse complement.
AAACCAGGATACTTATCTTTACAGATTGTCACACATGACGCCCAGACCAATCAACCATACCATGGCTTCATGCAGTGGCACCTGGTTCATGCAACAGTTGGGTTGGCTCTTGTGAACATTGATTCAAGTTTGACTCTGGTTGATTTTATGGACACGTCCATGCGGTTTTCTTGGGTTGACCTTGCCCTTTGAGGGAATGACCCTATGGACCTGGGTCTTCCTAAGGGTCTCCCAACAGAACACTAACCAGCTTTGATGCCGGACTGAATTGAAATGGAGTTGTTGGACCAACTAACCGTGGCTGAACTTCAAAAAGTCAGTAGGACTTCCTTCAAGTTCAGTCACGGTCGGTTGAGCCAGCTTTATAAAAATTCAGTCCAGAACACTGAACAAGCCCAGGCAGATGTTGATTCAAGGTTCGAGGTTGTCCCTCTTTAGGATCTTGACTTGTTGATGAGTTTTCTTTAGTGATGTCATTTTTCTGTAGGGTCTTCTCGTCCTCTGGACCAACCTCTCTCCCATAAATGTCATTGCTTTCTTTCGATGGGTATTTGATGGTTCTTACACCATAAGTCTACATCTAGGTCCTGACCTTGTGAGGTCACCAGCCATCTCCCTGGGGTCTCCAGAGTTAACAGCATCAGCAGGAAAAGTTACCGAGCCCAGAGATATCGGGAGGTCAGCTGCTTCCGGGGAGGGGGGGTAGGAATTGGGAACCAGAACCCAGAAACCCATCCTTTTCATCTGTGAACGTTGTAGCTTTCTAGAAGAAAAAAAATCGGTGGTTCCATCATGCAGAACCTGAGCCTCAATTTCCCCCCGGCACGCCACTACAATTTTGTCTGAGGGGGGAATAGATTTATATTAGCCTTGCATTTTATTACGGCGGCATCTCGTTTCGGCACACAGGAGCATGAATAAAAGATGGGGCCGCAAATGGCGAAAAGCAGCTAATTAATTAATCGAAGCACAACTATATATTCCTCCATTAAAAAGCAAGAGCATCAAATGAAACTCAGGCCACCTCGGAGATGCTGGGGAATGAAGATCAAATTAGAATGAAGAGCAAGAGCCCGCGGCTCACTACCAACGCGTGCAGAGTGCCGGGGCCGGGCATTATCCTAGGAAATGTGGGATCCTGGTTGCCGACCTCATGGTAAGAACGTCGGTGTAAATACATTTTATTGGCCGTTGCTGTTTTAAGGAGAACGCATCGGCCTGTGAGTTTCCATGGCTCAGAGTCTATGGGAATCTGCCTCTCCGGCAGCCTAGCTCTGTGCCAGAAGCACAGATCTAGTCCTCGAGTTCATTTAGTGACCGTTTGAGGTTACAACGGCAGTGGGGGGAAAAAGTGACTTAGGAGCATTCTTCACACTAAGGACCGTTAAACCATCCCCGTGGTCACGTGATCAAAAGTCAGGCCCTTGGCAACTGGGTCTCATTTATTTATTTATTTATTTGAAGCATTTTATTCGTAAAATACGAAATACAAAGCAAATAGTAGGACACCTTGGGGAGGAAAAAAGGAGAAGAAAGGGAGGGAAAGTGAGGAAAAAGGAGAAAAAAAGAGAGATTGACTTCCAACTTCCCCTGTTGCAGTAGAATAGGGCAGGGGTCCCCCAACCCCCAGTCCGTGGACCGGTAGCGGGCCACGGCATGCCAGCAACCGGGCTGCACAAATAAACAAAGCCCCATCTGTGGGATGCAGGCAGCACACAAAACCACGCACTCTCCGGTCTGCAGAAAAAACCTCTCTCCACGTAACCGGTGCCTGGTGCCCAAAAGATCGGAGACCTCTGGAATAGGGCATTAACGCCGAGCCTCGACTTTTTGCTTTTTCACACTAATAAAAACTAGCCATTTCAGTAACAACAAATCAATCTAATCAGTGAAACCCAAAATCAAAGTTTCATTTTCTTTTCCACCTCGAGCACAAAGTCCAGAGGCCTGTAGTCCGTGCGGAAACGAAGGCGCCTGTGTTCTTTTCTTTAATCAAAACAGTCCATTTTGCCGTCTCTGCCAACTCCATCAGCTTCTGTAGCCATAGTTGGAATCAAACTGTCTCATATTTATGACGGTCGCCGTGTCCCGGGGTCACGTGATCCCCTTCTGTGACCTTCTGAGCACCAAAGTCAAGGGGGAAGCCATGTTCACTTAACAACCGGCCCACTAACTCAACAAACTGCAGGGACCCACTTAACCACTGTGGCAAGAAAGGTCATAAATGGGGGCAAAGTTCACTTAACCACAGAAATGTCTCACTTAGCGACAGAAACTTGGTGCTCCATTTTGGTCGTAAGAGGAGGACTACCTGTAGTCCTCAACTTATGACAACAGCTGGGAGCAGAATTCCTGTTGCTAAGCAAGTTCAGCGAAACATGTCCGATTCTACAACCTTTTTGCCATGTTGTTAAGCGAGTCGTTGCAGTTGTTACGGGAACCATAAGGTTGTTAAGCGAATCCAGCTTCGGCCATGGACTTTGCTTGTCAGAAGCCAGCTGGGGAGACTCGCAAGTGGGAATTACACGACCCCAGGACACTGCAACTGACATAAGTACCAGCCAGTTGCCAACTGTCTGAATTTCGATCACCTGACTATGGGAATGATGCAATGGCTGTCAGTGCAGGGAACGGTCATAAATCCCTCTTCTCAGCATCGTCGTAACTTTGAGCGGTTGCTAAATGAATGCTTGTAAGTCAAGGACTCCCTGTATAAGCCCCTCCGGCTTGGCTGAGTGCTCCGCTCCGTTTGTGCCAAAGAGGATTTCCCCAAACTAGATCAGTCACTCGAGGCTGGACAGTCTCTGAGTCAGGACCGCAGTACAGGTAACCCTAAGACTACAAATCCCATGACGCAGCTGGGCCACTAAGCCAAAGCCGTACTGGTCTTAAAAACCTCTCCCAAAATACATAAACTCGCAGCTTGCAGGAAACACTCCGAGGGAGCCTCAGTCATTTTCGCAAGGGTGACTTTCCCCCCTGCCAAGCCAGCTGGTAAGTTCGTTGTAAGACTTTGTGCAGATACTCAGCCGACATCCTGCAAGTAAAGGGCCGTTTATTTTTATTTTGTTTACACTAGCATCTCTTTAGCACTCTTCCTCCCCTTCCAGGGAGATCTCCAGGCAGGGGCTTATTTCAAATGAAAATGAGATTAACGGAAGGAACTGAGCGAACAATTTAAACAGGGGGCTGAAAAAGATCAACTGGGATTCAACTGCTTCAGAGCCATATGGGCAGCCAATCCAAATGGGAGAATGCAGCCAGCTTGTGGATTAAGATGGTGTTTGATTGGAGAACGGCTCCCGGTAGGGGAAGGAGTGGCAGCACCTGGGGGTGGAGTCAAAAGAGGGATCAGCCTAGAATCCCTACATGGACACAAGCAAAGTAAATCCAACTTCCCTGGAATTCCGTTGATCCTTATCTAACTCCAGGCAGGTGCTAACCAAGTTCTATCATCCATCCATCCATCCACCCTTTCTATCTATCTATCTATCTATCTATCTATCTATCTATCTATCTATCTATCTATCTATCTATCTATCTATCTATCTATCTATCTATCTATCTATCTATCTATCTATCTATCTATCTATCTATCTATCTATCTATCTATCTATCTATCTATCTCTATCTCCTATCTATCTATCTATCTATCTATCTATCTATCTATCTATCTATCTATCTATCTATCTATCTATCTATGTATCCATCCATCTATCTATCTATCAAATTTATATGCCCCCCATCTCCCCGATAAGGCAACTTTGGGCATACAATCCTTGTGATCAAGGTAGAATAAAGAGGGACTATGTCTTCCTATCATTTGGAAATGGCCTCCTCCTCTTGATGCCATCTAAAATTGCCTTTGCCTTTTTGGGGGGGGCTGTCACCCCATCACGCTGCTGACTGGAGCTGAGTTTGCAATCAGCTGCGTTCCTCTTCCAAAGCTTTTTCACAAGTGCAATTACCCAAACCAGGGATCTCCCTCTGCCTGATTTGTAAGGGGAGAATTTTGCATTTGTTTCTCTTGAATGTCATTCTGTTGTTTTGGGGGGCATTTGTCTAACCCAGCAAGATGGGGGTTTTTGCATTCGATCTCTGCCTTCCCCAGTCCTGGCTCTCCCCTTCACCTCCTCATCTGAGCAAAAGCGAGAGGAAAAACGGAGATTTTTGGTTTTTCCTGATCTCCTGGTGCCCTCCCGGGAGAAAATGTTTATCACTCTCTAGCCAAGATCTATAGCCACCTCTTGTGGCACCCCTGCGCATCTTCTAATTAAATAAATTAACACCCAGGCCCATTTGCATAGAATAAATATAGCAACTGTCAGCCAACCAAGCTGTTTGTCACCCCGTTTAACACATTTATTCTATCCAGCCATATTTGTCTTTTTGATGCAAGCAGCCTAGTCCCGAGACTGTGTCTTGTCAAACTTGTCGCCAACCTCTCCCTCCCCTTCTCCCCCCCCAACTCCCCCCCCCAACTCCCCCCCTCCTCCATTACATGCTCATTTGGCAGTTTCTCCTCTTCCATTCATGAAAATATTCCTGTGTTGGCATAACGGAATGATTTTGATAGTTGCTCACACAATCAGACAGATGTTCAGGCTAGATATGGCAAAGGCTTCGTAAGGCCACACTTAGAGCACTGCATCCAGTTTGGGTTACTATATTATAAAAAAAAGATGTTGAGACTCTGGAGAAAAAAAAAGTGCAGAGAGGAGCAACAAAGATGATTAGGGGATTGGAGGCTAAAACACACAAAGAACAGTTGCAGGAATTGGGCATGTCTAGTTTAATGAAGAGAAGGACGAGGGGGGACATGATAGCAGCCTTCCAATATCTCAGGGGCTGCCCCAAAGAAGAGGGTGTCAAGCTCTTCTCCAAAGCGCCTGAAGGCAGGACAAGAAGCAATGGATGGAAACTAATCAAGGAGAGAAGCAACCTAGAACAAAGGAGAAACTTCCTGACAGTTAGAACAATTAACCAGTGGAACAACCTGCCTCCAGAAGCTGTGAATGCTCCAACACTGGAAGTTTTTAAGAAGAGACTGGACAGCCATTTGTGTGAAATGGAATAGGGTTTCCTGCTTGAGCAGGGGGTTGGACTAGAAGACCTCCAAGGTCCCTTCCCACTCTGTTAGTCTATGATTCTGTAAGGGTCTCCTGCTTAAGCAGGGGGTTGGACTAGAAGACCTCCAAGGTCCCTTCCCACTGTTAGTCTATGATTCTGTAAGGGTCTCCTGCTTAAGCAGGGGGTTGGACTAGAAGACCTCCAAGGTCCTCTTCCAGCTCTGTGATTCTGTGATTGTTCCTGCTACCACAATAGTGCCAAACGGAGCAGAGGCCAGCAAGAAAGATTCTGTGTTCCTTTTGCAGACACAAGAACGCCTCACCCAAAGATAAATCTCCAGCAGCAAAGAGTCCTTTTTCTATCAACCCGTCTGGATCCAGCAGTGATGGATGGCCACAGCCTTGGCACAGCGTTCTGCCCAATGCCCAGAGCAGACGGGGCTGCTGTTCCAGAACTCCATCGATAGCAAAATAGCAGAAACTTCTTTGGGGGGGAAAAGGGGGGGGCGAAGGGATAATGCTAATTGGAAAGAATCTATCTCGGCTAGGCTGTTCGAGCAAATTAATTGTCATTTATCTCGGATTGTTTCTTTCATTTAAGAATAAAAAGGCCGAGAAGCAGAACATGTAAGCGGGTGATGGTGAGATTAGGGTTTGGGGGGGGTTTCTCCCCAGCCCTGCAGCATTCAGTGGCTTTGGCCCCCCATTTTCCCCTCTTCTCCTCTGATTGAAGGTTCAAGGACTCGCCACCTGGGCCTCGTCCTGCTTTAGCCCTCTTCCCAAGCCCTTCATTTGCAGCTTTCGTTCACAACGCGAGAGTCACCAAAAATAAAGGACTCTATTGTTCGTAAAACAAAAAGAAAAAAAACCCTTAAACCTCCGTCTCTCTGCCTTGTCTCCCTTAGCCTGCTCTGAGATCTACAGGGCAGGTTTGGGCCCACCTGTAAACCCTCACATCGGTGAGGTTAGTGGGGATGACGAACCTTCCTGCAGCCAAGTTTTAACACAACAACTCCAGAAAGGGAAGAAATGTTTAGTGCGCAGGTAGGAAAACAGCAGAAAGGCAGAGCTGGGAATTTTGTTTTTTCTGGGTCATAGAAAAAAGCTAATCTTCCCGATTCCTGAAGGCGGTGATGTACCTCCAACGCTAGACAAGGAGCTTTTCTTTATTTATTTTACAAATCACTCAAAGCAGCAAAGATATCTAGCCGCACCTCCTCCTCCTATTTTGCCCATGACAACCACACTGTGAGGTGGGCTGGACTGAGAAAGAGAGAGAGGGAGGGAGGGAGGGAGGGACTAGCCTAAATCACCTAGCTGATTTTCATGGCTAAGGCAGGACTAGAACTCACAGTCTCCTGGTGATTGACCCAAAGTCACCCAGCCGGTTTTCCTATCTAAGGCAGAACTAAAACTGACCGTCTCCTGGTGATTCGCCCAAACTCATCCAACTGGCTTTTATGTCCAAGGAAGAACTAGAACTCACTGTCCCCTGGTCCCTAGCCTGGCGCTTTAACAACTAGACCAGGGGTAGGCAACCTTGGCTCTTTTATGACTCGTGGACTTCAACTCCCAGAATTCCTGAGTCAGCCATGCTGAGGGGAAAGGGAGAGGTTTCCAAGCTGAGCCAGGCTGGCTCAGGAATTCTGGGAGTTGAAGTCCACGAGTCATGAAAGAGCCAAGGTTGCCTACCCCTGAACTAGACCAAACTGGCGCCATAATCCTCAACTCCCAGGTCGCCGATCTCCTTGGCTTCCCAGGGTTATGTCCACACAGCACATTCAACCTGCTCAGTGTGAATTAGCTCCACAAAACATTGAGTGTCGCGCTAAGCGGAGAGGCTGGCTGGGCCTACTGAATAAGTGGGAGTCCTCATCCCCACTGACCACCAAGCTGTGGACATGGACACTGGATTTTGACCTGGCCCAAGTCACCATACTTGGTGGACCTGGCAATATCTCCCCGGTTGTTCGTTTCAGAAAGATCTCATTCTAGAGATCGCTTCCTCTCAAGCACAATGCCTTTCATGCAGGGGAAATCCTTGGATCTGCACACCTCCTTAACCAGCTCTCCTTCCTCCTTAGGAATCCAGGAATGGCTTCATTTGGAGAAAGCTCGGATTCCATTCCAGATCCAAAGCACCCCCTCCTTCCCCTCGGAGGCCCTGGGGGAGCTGGCCACCTGAAGTGATGTCCCCCCACCCCCACCCCAGAAGGAAATGTCCTTGCCGTGACCCTTCTCCTTCTGAGGAGCTCCCTCGCTTCCTCTCCTTTCTTCTTGGCCCAACGTCTCCGAGATCCATTTGTCATCCAGGGGTTCTCCCCTCAGCTTCCTTGGGCTTTCCTTGTTGTGCCTTCGGCTGCCTCTTAATCATAAATCTAGCCAAATTTAACGTCTTGCTGCTGATCCTCCTGACAGTAATGGCCCATTAACCGACGAGACATAAAATTGAAAGTGTAAATCTTGCACTAGCCGGGGAATTAGAACGCAGGTTTCAGGATGCAGGCCGTGAAATCTCAAATAGGGGCTGATTAACATCTCCCCCCTCCCCCCTCTTCCCCTGCCCACCTTCTCCCGGGCCTGGGGAAGGAGGTCCCAGGGACACAGCGTAGTAGAGGGTGCCACTAGCCACCCCAGCCGCCCCTCCCGAGAGAAGGAAGGTGCTGCTGATCCCCTCCACCTTTTTACTGATAACCAGGCTTGGCTCATCTTTCATTCAAGGGATGCAGGAAAAGAAATAAACATCCCAAAGTACAAGTGGGAAAAAACAACAAGAACCAGAATTGCAAAGAGTCAAAGCAGACTGTTTTGCAGGGAGGGAGGGAGGGAGGAAGGAAGGAAGGAAGGAGGGAGGGAGGGAAGGAGGGAAGGAAGGAAGGAAGGAAGGAAAGGAAGGAAGGAAGAAGGGAAGGAAGGAAGGAAGGAAGGAAGGAAGGAAGGAAGGAAGGAAGGAAGGAAGATTAAAAAAAGGAGGGAGGGAGGGAAGGAGGGAGGGAGGGAGGGAGGGAGGGAGGAAGGAAGGAAGATTGAAAAGAGGAGGGAGGAAGGAAGGAAGGAAGGAAGGAAGGAAGGAAGGAAGGAAGGAAGGAAGGAAGGAAGGAAGGAAGGAAGGAAGATTGAAAAGAGGAGGGAGGGAGGGAGGGAGGAACAATTCAGGCAGCCTTTCCTAAATTATGTCTCCTAGACAATATCTTGAAACATTTTCACTCTGCAACCCAGGAATAAAAATCAGGGCCTTCTCTTGCCCAAGTGGCCAAACCGGAAGGTTTCAGTTTCACAATTGTGTTTTTCCACAAAGCCTTGTTTGAAATACCTGGAGAGGCTGCAGCGTTTTGCTTCTTCTTTCCTTTACTTCACCAGAGACTTTTCCATCAGTGAAGGATGATCATAAGGACCGACCGCAGCTCCCTTTTTTCAATGCTGCCGTAACTTTGAACCTTCAGCCGTAAGTCGAGGACTTGGCTCTATTAACGTCCCACTGCTTCGTTCCAGAAGCCATCATTTTGCAAGGGTTGAATTGCAGCTCCCTTCCCAGCACCTGACTGAGAATCACCTGAAGCTTTTCCTTTGCCCTCCCTGGAAACGCTGGCAAACTGTGCTGTGGCTGGATTTCCAGGGAGCGGGTGTGAATCCTGGTAGAACAGGATGTGCAACATGGTCCTTTCGGGCGGATTTCTGTAGGATTCCCCTTTTATGACCTTTTTTTTTTCCCTCTGTGTTTTTCAGCAGGGCAACAGTGCCCTCTGCTGGTGAAAGGTAGGAACATCACTTTGAGGAGATCTTGGCACAAGCTTGGTTGTTTCCTTGCAAACAAACGTTTCATTACCCAAACCAGGTAACTGAGTTTAGCACTGATCAGGTTACCTAGTTTGGTAATGAAACGTCTGCAAGAAAAGAAGCAAGCTCAGAGAGCCCCAAGGACCCCTATTTCAACCCTGAGCTACAAGTATTCTCCTTTATTGGCACATTAAACTTTCTCAGAAGTTTTCGCTCCCCACACACAAAAGTCCTGAGCATCCCATGGTAACCTCAAAGACCTTCCTTGCTCCCTTGCACACAGCAGCCCCCTCTGCATGTACAGAGACCCCGAACAGGAGCTCTAGAGCAAAATTAGTAGAGAAAAATTACTAATCTGGCCCGACACAATTCAGACACAGATTTTTTTTTAAGGGCTCTTGGAAAAACCATCGTAAAAAGGTGCTTAAAACCCATGGAACATTACAAAATTTTCTTCTTTAGTGAGCAGGTCAAGCCATTCAGCCCCTTTCCCAAGTTGCAGTGACTTAAAAAGGTCGCACGGATTATTACATAATTTACCCAAACCATGATAAAAACATTCCAATATATTTAAAGACGGCATGCTTGGTCTCCATGAATCTAAAGAGACATATGGTCTCAATAAGTGCTAATTCATTATTCATGCTAACAAGGATAAATGTCAAAACATTAAAACACACACACACACAACGTTCTGTTACTGCTCAGTTACATTCATTCAAATTCTGTTTTTTAGCGGATCGCAGAGCATTGGAAATGCTCACTTGAATGAATAGTTTAAACTCCAGGAAATTTATTTAGAAAGGACATTTTGTTTGGCATGTGTTAGTATTGATTTCAAAAAATATATCCAAGGGTTAGTGATCATATCCTTACAGAGAAAAACATGGATGTATGTTCTGAAACGAAGACTTTAAAAAAAAAAATCAGCTTAAAAAAAGGCCTGGGATGTCCGTGCAATTTTACTAGGAATTGAAATATTAAAATAAAAAGTCAAATATATTAAGAACCAGCTCCCTTCGGTTAATGTGGTTGAGACCCGATGCATTGAAATCACTATTAAAGGGCGAGGGGGGGGGAAACCCAGCTATAGTGTGAGTGGAAATTTTGTACCCTGAAAATATGAGTTGCCCCCAAAATCTTTTGACCTTCAGCCACGAGGCATGTTAAAAGTCAGAAAGCCCTTTGTGAGGTCTTCTTCTGGGCTGAAGATGATCTTCAGAACTTCTGAAGAAGATCTTCTGAAGAATTCTGGAACCTGGGCTGGAACGACGCCAGGGCTGGTGGACTTCACGTTTCTTCCTTTGAGGCTTCACTTCTTCTTGGTTTTGTTCTTCAGGAGATGGCCTCCCTTTCTCTCTCATTCAAGTCTGATTGTTGACGTTGCCCTGAGCTGAACCCAGATAGCTGATGTCTCCATGAGCCCAACGCGGTCCAGAAGCCAAGGAGAGCAGGCTACCAAGTTTTCAACACACCGAAGAACCTCATAGCTCCTTAAAGATCTCGTCTGCTTTCTTGGATGAGGGTCTACAACAATGATAAACTCTTTCACCTTTCAGTGACTCTCTTCCATCTCTTCATTTTTTGCAACGGAGGCTTGGAGACCGTTTCTAACACTCTTCCAGGGAGACGGTACGCTTCTCTGAAGCTCCTGAGATGCTTGGAAAAACCACTGAGCACATGATCAGAGAGACTTGCTTGGAAGAGCAGGCGGTTGCACAAGGATCAGGACACACAACCCTTCCCCGCTAATCCCTTTTACCTGGGACTCCGGGCTTCATTGTTGCAACCAGTTGAAAGGGCCAGTGGGGTGTCCAGTATCAAAAGGCAGAGGGAACCTGAGGGACCTGGGAAACTGAGGTTTACTCAAGGAGACTTCAGTGATGTGAGATTGTGGGGGCCCCCCCTGATATTTTATAAGAGCTTGAAGACCTGGCTTTGCCAGATGGTTGGGGACCCATTGAAGGAGCTTCATACCGGAGGTGGTTGACCAATTAAAATTCAATGCCAACTTTCCCCCCCCCCCATGTGTCCAGCTCCCTTCTTTGCAAACTTGCCTCCATGATTTTATCTGTTCATGTTTTTATCTGCTGTGGGTTTGGTTTTGTTTACAAGGGATGATTTTAATATTTTTCCATGTTTTTGTTAAGGCAGTTTAGGATCGAGCAACAGTGGTTTACAGCTTCAGGGCTGGAAAAAAAATTGAACCGGCTTTGTGGAGAAGGCTCTTCCATGTCCCCCTTTTCAAAGAAGCAGGGAAAAGTTCGGGATGCCTTGAAGGGTTTATGGCACGCTGACAGTTGAACTCATTCCTGCTTACAGGTCCTGGGCTGCTCCTCAAGACTTTGGTCTTGATTTACTCAGAGGGATTTCCGCCCACTTGGCTGTGGCCACAGGCAATAGTTGCATTTAGATGGTCCGTTGCATAGGCACCAAATATTGCTGCTTGCAAAAGGCAGGTGGTAAATTCCTCCAAATATTGAATAAATCTCTTTATTTTGTCGCCACCGGGGTGCGTGTCTGGTCGAGTCTCCCCTTGTTTTGCATCTGCCGTGCTTCCTCCGGTGGAATTCTCAAATCCTCTCAAATCTGCAAGACTGAATAAGGTTTTTGCTCTCCACGAAATACAGGGAATTGCTGAATTATAGGCTGTCCGCACCTCACAAACATTTGCTTTGTGACCATTCACAAAGGCCCTGGGAAAAGGGACATTGGTCCAGCCCTCACCCTTCCGGTTGTCCCAGCTTTCCCACAGTCATGTGATCAAAATGTGGGTGCTTGGCAACCTTACAACACTGCAGCCTGCCGGGGGTCCCCGTGATCAACATTTACGACCTTCCCTAACCAGCTTTTGACAGCCAAAGGCAACGGGAGAAAGGACTTCCTGCATTTGGTTTTATTTACAAAACGCCTGAGTCCTTCCTTCCCTTAACACTGCTGGGCAGCTTCTAAAATTGCTATCAATGCAATCTGAATGATTAAAAAAATAAATAAAATCACTAAAATGAGAAAAAAAAGGCAAAACACGATCACGGTGTATATAACAAGAAAATCCGACGCAAAGTTCAGGTCCCATTGGAAATCATTCCGAGGCTATGATTTGATCCATGGATTTTGTGCCATATTCCAAATTTAGATTTTCTACATACGTGAAGTTAATATCTCACTTTTTACGGTGAATTAGATTTTCAGTGCTGATTTAATCCATTATTGTTCATAATTTCAGTTAGCGATTTATACAGTGATCATCAGGTGCCTTTAGTTTAAAGCTTAATAGGGGGTTTCAGGGTTTTGGTTTAACATCTGCCACTTTACACCCACTGCTTTCGCTTAATTACCAGTGCAAAAAAAAAAAAGCCATAAAATTGGGTTGGACACATGACTCTCATGACCATGATGGACAGACACCATTACGTTGCAAGTCCAGGGCTACCTAGTTTTATTCCATCTCACATCTTATTTCAGAATCTTTAAAAAAAAAAAAAAAAAAGATGTGGGGCTGCTTTTCCCCAAAGCAGCCACTAGATGTCAGACGTGCCCTGCAAATGACATCTCCTCTCTCCCTCCCATTTCTCTCTCTCTCTCTCTCTCTCTCTCTCTCTCTCTCTCTCTCTCTCTCTCTCTCTCTCTCTCTCTCTCTCTCTCCCCATTTCATGTGGGGCAGCTTGCAATGTATTGCTTGAAATCCACTTTCCCATGCAGAAATAATGTTTAGATAAACCACAAAGCTCTGGGCTGATTTCCGTCCTTTGGCTAGCTAGCCTGAATGCTTGGCAAATAATCGGTCTTTTATTTTATTTTATTTTATTTTATTTTAAAAAAATGCAAATAGGACAACTGATGAGTCGGAGTCTTTGCGTTCCTTTAAATGTTAGCACATTTATGAGATGATGTTCCATAAAAGCCGCCGTTTCCTTCCCTTGGAGAGGTGCCCCAGTTTGTCCTACCTACTTGGCACTTCTTATTCTGCCCATCAGTCTCCAAAATAACAACCCCCGTCTGGGAAGGAGGCCAGGAGCCGCTCCCAGTTCTTAAAACTTCTCCATCTGCTCAGAAAGGAATTGGCTTCTGATTTTAATAAGCCAAATTACTTTCAAACCAGCCTTGACTCTGAAGGATTACAGAATAAGAGAATAACAAGAGTTGGAAGGGACCTTGGAGGTCATCTAGTCCAACCCCCTGCTCAGGCAGGAAACCCTACACCATTTCAGACAAATGGCTGTCCAGTCTCTTCTTAAAAACTTCCAGTGTTGGAGCATTCACCGCTTCTGGAGGCAGGTTGTTCCACTGGTTAATTGTTCTAACTGTCAGGAAGTTTCTCCTTAGTTCCGGGTTGCTTCTTTCCTTGATTAGTTTCCATCCGTTGCTTCTTGTCCTGCTTTCAGGGGTTTTGGGGAATAGCTTGACTCCCTCTCCTTTGTGGCAGCCCGCGGGCCGGTTGCATCAAATGGAGACCGCACCCACCCCAGCTCCGGCAATGCAAAAAACGTTGCGATACGTCGCAACACATCACGTGATGCGGCGAGTTTGACACCCGTGCCTTAGATATTGGAAGATTGCTATCCTGTCCCCCCTCGTCTTTCTCTTCATTAAACTGGACATACCCAATTCCAGCAACTGTTCTTATGTTTTAGCCTCCAGTCCCCTGATCCTCTTTGTTGCTCTTCTCTGCACTCTTTCTAAAGCCTCAATATATCTTTTATATCTTTTTTATATCACGGCAACTAACACTGAATGCAGTATATTCCAAGGGTGGCCTTTCCAAAATTCTGGTAGCCTCTTTAATAGAATTTGGATTTCTCCATCTGTTTTGTGCACAGGTGTTCAGAAATGCCCTCTATACGTGAAAAAGATGGGTGAGGTCCCTTCCACCAAACTACAAATTCATTTGTAGGAATGTTCCATGCAGCCTCGGCTTCCAACATTGAGATTTCAACCAGATTAAGGTAGGCCTTGACGTATAATTCATTTAGTGATGTTCGAAGTTACAACAGCACTGAAAAAGTGACTTATGAGTCACTAAGTGTTTCACACTTACGACTGTTGTAGCGTCCCCAGAGTCACGTGATCAAAATTCAGATACTGGGCAACTGACTCGTATTTATGACGGTTGGGGTGTCCCGGGATCACGGGATCCCCTCTTGCGACCATCTGACAAGCAAAGTCAATGGGGAGAAGTCAGATTCGCTTAACAACCTTGTTGCTGACTTAAAAACTGCAGCGATTCACTTAACAGCCGTGGCAAGAAAGCCCGTAAAAATGGGGCAAAAACTCACTTAACAACTGTCTCGCTTAGCAATGGAAATGTTGCGGTCGTAAATCGAGAACTGCCTGAAATTGTGGCAGGCAAACCTTTGCGTTGTCTCCGCTTAATCCTATTCAGACTGTTCTTTCTTCCAACTGGTTTTCCCCTCCATACACAAACACACACACACACACACAAACACACAAATTTTCCTTCCTGGATCAATGGCTTTAATGATGCCAAGCAATCAGGGATCCCTATAAATTTGATGGCCCAGCCCATCACGGGAGGCTTTAAAGATAATAAATCACAAAGAAGGGCAAATTGAGGGCATTTAGAAGACTCCCTCTAAGAGAGTTTCACTCCTGATTTGCCTACAGATAGTCCTTGATTTATGACTTCAATAGGGACCAGAATTTCCATTGCCAAGCAAGGCGGTCCTTAAATGAGCCACGCCCATTTTATAACCTTTTGCGCCAAGGAGAGGCAGCTGGCTGAACCCAGCGTCTGCTCAGGAGAGGAAATCCCTGGGAAGTAGAGATCTCCGACGGGCACCAGGTTGGAGAAGGTGGATCCTTTGTAGAAGGTGGACACCCAGCCTCTGCTTAACTCTCCCTCCCTCCCTCCCTCCCTCCCTCCCCATCCTTTTCCAGAAGGATCTTAAAAACCAGGATTTGTTCCGCGAAGAAGGCGGCTTCCGTCTCAAGGAAGAAACTGTCCTTTCCAACAGAACAGTCTGTTTTTGCCCAGTGTCTGAGCTAGGCTGCAAAAAAAATTAAATGTTTTTTTTTTTGTTTTTTTTTTTGTTTTTTTTAAACGCCTCTCTTTTCCTGAGATGAATCTGAGAAAGTCAAGCTTTCGACACAGACCTCCAGATTTACAAGGGCTTGTAAAACAGCCACAGACTTCCAGATTTACAAGGGCTTGTAAAACAGCCACGCCTGAAGAAACCAAGCGAGTTCTCCAATTAAAGATAATTCTTGAAGTGACCCCCGGTGACCCCCGGCATACCAAAGCCATCAGATTGAAGCATCTTTCTCTCTCCCAGCCCAGGAAGGATGGGTCATCCCCAAAGTCTCAAGCAGGGACCCCCAGCCCCCCCAAACAGCAAAGCTTTGGCAATTAACGGCACCTCCGTCCCACCGGCAATAATCCCAGGAACTCAGCAGAAGATGGTCTCCAGGATCTTAGTACAAGTAGCCCTCAACTTACAACGGTTCATTTAGTGACTGAAGTTACAACGTCCCTGAAAAAAGGGGATGCACGACCGTCTTTCACACTTAACAACCACTGCAGCCTCCTCAAGGTCACGGGATCAAAATTCGGACGCTTGGCAACTGCTTCGTATTTATGACGGTCGCAGCGTCCCAAGGTCAGGTGATCCCTTCTGACAAGCAAAGTCAAGGGGGAAGCCAGATTCACTTAAGAACCGGGTTGTTAACTTAACAACTGCAGGGATTTCACTTAACGACTGTGGCAAGAAAGGTCGTAAAATGGGGCAAAATTTACTTAACAACTGTCTCACTTTGCAACAAATATTTTGGGCTCAATTATGATCGTAAGTCAAGGACTACTGGTAGCTCGAAGCTTCAACCATCTTCATCTCTCCTTCCAGATCTCCAATTCCACACACACACAAACACACACACACACACACACACACACATACCTCCAGGGGTTGTGTGGTTCTTCTGGAGATGTTGTTCCTCACCTTGAAACTTTTCTGTGGCCCTGAGGCCTTGGATCAGCCCTTGGACCAGCCTGGATCCAATTTCCTGCTTTCCTTTTGGGGGATGGATACACCTTGTGGGAGGGGGCAGGCCATGCAGATTCAGAACAGATGAATGGATTTCCTTGAGCAGGGTTTCCCAATTTGGGTCGCCATAAGATGACTTCAACTCTGCTGGCTGGGGAATTCTGGGAGTTGAAGTCCACACATCTTCAGGTGACCAAGGTTGAGAAAACTGCCCTGTGTTTCTCAACCTTGCTGACCTTAAAGAGGCACAGCTGGCTGGGGAATTCTGGGAGTTGAAGTCCACGTGCCTTAAAGTGGCCAAGGTTGGGAAATCCTGATCTTGAGGATCTCTGGGGTTACAGCAGCCAGGTTGCCCCCTCTCGGCGCAAGGAAGTCCAGCATTTAGCCCATCCTTCCTGGAGTCTGATGCTGTTGGCCACACCTGACCTACTTCAAGGCACCGCCTGTTGGATGGCTGCCTCCAGCTAATTCAAGCTTAGTTAATAAGCCCGATCCCTTCCCCAATTCTCTTTGCAAAATCTGCAGTCTTTCTGTCACAAGAGAGAGCAGGAAGAATCCCCCAACCGGGCCCCTCCCCAACCCCAACTGACAGGCCAGGCTGGGCAGGGTTAGACAGGAATCTTGCTGTTTTCCAAGTCAGTCCTGGTTGGCAAAAGGCCCGAATCCGCTCTCAGAGGGCTGCTACTGCAGGTGTGAAAATGCCCAGTCAGAGAGGATAGAATAGAATAGAATAGAATAGAATAGAATAGAATAGAATAGAATAGAATAGAATAGAATAGAATAGAATAGAATAGAATAGAATAGAATAATGGAATGGAATGGAATAGGTTTATTGTCACTTTAAATGAGCATACATTAAAATGAAATTTTAATTTACATTAAAATTATTTTACATTAAAATGAAATGGCGTTTCCTCCCCCTCCCCCGAGAAAAATGGTCTCTCCTGGTGGCACGAAGTCCCTGACTCTCAACTGCCTCCCCCCCCCAAAAAAAAACGCCTAGAGAAGGAGCCCTGCAGGCATCTTACAGACACCCCCTCCCCGACTCGCATCAGCTCCCAAACCTCCAAGCTGCCCTTGCAGAGCTACCCGAGACCCCCACACACACACACTCTGCCTTGGCGCACGCGCAGAAACCCCCCCCCTCACCCCCATCCTCGGGCTGCTGCAGGCTCTCCGCCTGGGTACCGCAGAGGCGGGGAGGGCTGTCCGAAGGGGCGGGGCCTGTTGGGAAGCCCTCCCCTTCGCAGAGGCGCCTCGTGCAGCCGCCCCAGCCTGCGCCAGACGGGGAGAGCGGTTCTGGCGCCCGGACGTGGCTCGGCCCGCAGGTAACGGGGCGCGCGGCTGCGGGACGGGCAGCGGATCTTCGGGGTGCAGCAGGCAGGCAGCTTCGGCTTCTCCGCTCCTCTTTCTCCGGCTGGGAATCAGCAGAGGCGGCGGCGCAATGAAGGGACGGGGGCGCAGACGGAGGCGCCTCTGGCTAGCAAGGGCGCAGCCCAGCCCAGCCCGGGCAGGCAGCCCCAACCCGGCGACCCCCAGGAGTGGCCGGAGGGGATGGAGAGACTCCAGCCTCCATCATCCCCAGGCGACCAACGTCCGCTCTTACGGACGAGGAGAGGGGCAGCCACCCCCCAACGGGGGGCGTCCGGGAAGGCAGCCGGGGCGAAGGATGATGCTGGAGAAGGGGCGAGGAGAGGTGCAGGGCGGAGGAGGCTGGCCCGGCTCTTTTCTCCCCCCGAGGGGCTTTCACAGCCTCCCTCCCCCCCTTTTTTTTTTAGATCCCTCCGTCTGGAGGGTCCCCTTCAGTCCCAACCCGCCAGGCTGGAGTGGGAAAGCGTCGGAAAGTGAGCCGGGCCGGGAGGCGGGCAGGAGCTGTCCAGGGTGATGGAGCTGCAAGAGGCGAGCGACTCTGCAGACGGCGGGCGCTCAGGCGGGGAAGGAGGCCTGCCAGAGCCCCTCGGGGGGGGGGGAAGCGGCGGGGCCAAGTGGGGCGAGGGGCTGCAGGGCGGATCCCGGCCGGGCCCGGCGGCGTAGAAGCGGCTTTGCGCAAAGCAGACAATTGCCGCAGCGCCAGCGCGCAGGGCTGCCGGTCTCCTGCTGGCCTTGGCGGGTCCGGACTGTGCAAAAAGAGCGCACGTGCTCGGCCCGGGAGTGCCGCAGGACCCGCCGCGTTGCGCTGCGCCGACGGGGCTTCTTTGACCGAGGGAGCAGGCAGGCTGCAGTGTCCCCTTTAAGGCCGGCCTAGATGGGTGCGAGACGGGGGGGGAAGGAGGAACTCCCCATAGGAGACCCTCCGACCCACCTCTGTGGGAGACGAGGAGGAGAAGGGCGAGCTTGGATCCGCAGGACAAGCTCTCTCGCCCAAGGCCGTCCTTCCCGGAGGGCGGGCGTGGGAGGGGAGTACCCAGTGGCCCCTTCTCCACCCCAGCCAGACCCCTGGATCGAAGCCTCTGCTTGCTCCTAAGAAAGACCAGCCCCGGAATTGGGAGGCAGCTGCACCGCATCAAACCCTTGGCTTTTTCAGTGCCCATTAACCACCAATTACAGGAGAATTTAAGGAGTTTTCCTCTGGAAAGAATTTCCAGATTCTCTTTCGCCAGGTTTCCACTGTATCTCCCCCTCCCCTCCTCTTATTCCCCACTCTCCCCTTCCCAGGATAATTGTTTCGCCCTTAGTCTTTCCTGGATAGCTAAATTTACTAAGATCTGCAATCTGTTTCCAGCCTTCTCCTTCTCTGCAGTCTCCCTTTTGCCTCCCTTTTTCTCCCTGCCCGGGTAATTGCCAATTCAGACTGGCGAAGGAGCCGACGGGCATCCTCTCCCAGTTCCCCAATTCCTAGAATTCGCTGCTGGGGCTGATCTGTTTTTTTTTTTGTTTTTTTTGTTTTTTTTGAAATGCAGGAGATCATAAAATTCTTCTGCGACTTCAGAGTCTGGCTTGTGAGTCATCTGTCTTTTCTCTCCCACGGGTGGGTGGGTGGCTGGCACCATGCCCGACGCTGACAAAAAAAAACTGCAGAAAGGAGAATTTTAGAAGCCTGAGATAAGAGGACGGGAACCCTTTGCTAGCAAAAAGCCTCTTCGGGTGGGTGATGCCATCCAATCGTGGCCGAGAAGCTGCTTTGACCTTTTTTTAAAAAAATAAATAAATCTGCTTTTGGCAAGGTGGCATTGCCAGCTTTGCTAGTCCCTTGGCACCTCTGTCTCCTTAACTATATGCTGCTTCTGTTCCTAGATTTCGCTCCACAGACGCTGCCGTGTGCCAGGCCCCCCCACCCCCAGCTCACACCTCACTCACCCACCCAGGAAGATGCTGAGATCAACCGTCAGCCTGGCTCTGCTTTTGGCAGGTAAAAGGAGACACTGCCAGGTGCTGCCACCTGGTGGCCCCAGGAAGCAACTGTCTGGACTAAGCGCATCCAATTCCCGAAAATGACCTTTCTAGCTACGGTCACTCACTTCTTTGAGAACCTGGTCCTCGACTTATGACCGCAATTGAGCCAGGCATTTCTGTTGTTAAGCGAGATAGCTTTTAAGTGAGTTTTGCCCTTATTTTACCATCTTTCTTGCCCCAGTTGTTAAGTGAATCGCTGCAGCTGTTAATGTTAGCAACCCGGTCGTTAAGTGAAGCTAACTTGACTTTGCTTGTCAGGAGGTCGCAAAAGGGGGGTGATCGCCTGACACCCCCCCAGGACATGGCAACCGTCATAAGTACGAGTCGGTTGCCAAGCATCCAAATTTTGATCACGTGACCGTGGGGAACGCTGCAGCGGTCGTAAGTGGGGGAAACGGCCACTCAAACAGTCACTCACTCAATCCAAGGTGATGACATTATCTCTGACTAGTTCAATGAAGAGAAGGACTAGGGATAACATGATAGCAAGTGTTCTAATATCTAAGGGGCTGCCACAAAGAAAAACCTATTCTCCAAAGCACCCGAGGGCAGGACAAGAAGCAACGGATGGAAACTAATCAAGTCGAGAACCAACTTAGAACTAAGGATAAGTTTCCTGACAGTTAGAACTACCGTATTAGTCAGTGGAACGACTTGCCTCCAGAAGTTATGGACGCTCCAACACTGGAAATTTTGAAGAAGAGATTGGACAACCATTTGTCTGAAATGTTATAGGGTTTCCTGCCTGAGTAGGGGGTTGGACTAGAAGACCTCCAAGGTCCCTTCCAACTCTGTTATTCTGTTATTCCCTTCCTTAGTGCTCCAAGTCAGCCATGGCCAACGGATCAAAAGACTAACGGCTTGTTTGAGTGATCAAACCCTGCGGATAGACTGTGCCTATGAACGGAAAACCACCAACCCTCTATCCTATGAATTCCGCCTGTCCAAGGGCGCGGGTGATGGAACAGTGGTGGCCGGCAACTCCAATGTAGCCAGCGCTCCCTACAAGCTTCGGACCAACATCACTACCAGCAACAACCTTGTGTGCCTGTACCTCTCTGGCTTCACAACCAGCGATGAGGGAGTCTACAGCTGCAAGTTGAAGATCACCAATGATTATGAAGACATGCAGTCCAGGAACATCTCTGTGGTCAAAGGTGAGCAGATGTCGGGCAGGGGTGAAAAACCAGGTCCACAGCTGAAGGTCCAATGAAACTGGTTTATTGCTAAACAGCCTGTGCACGGGAGTCTTCTCAGCTAAGGGGAAGCACATGCTGGGAGTTCAATAAGGATGAACTGAGGGAGGTTGGACTTTGTTCCCTTGTGACTATGCAGAGATTCTAGGCTGATCCCTCTTTTGACTCCACCCTCACGTTCTGCCACTGCTTCTCTTAGAGAAGAGGGAAGAGAACCCCAAGCATGTAGGGCCAGGATAGGCTCTATCCTTCTAGAGGGCAGAAGGTGGGTGGGAGTTACAGGAAGGTTGAGTCGGATAGTAGGAGAAACATCTGGCAGAAAGAGTGGACACTGGGATAGGTGATCCAGGAGGATTCTTCTTGGTTGGGTAATCTAGGTAGAAAGAGCTGGCAATTGCCAAGGAGAAAACCACAATCCCACTAATATGGGCGGGGCAAGCTACTGTATATAAACAGGGAGCAAACCCCACACTGGTTGCACTAATAATGTTACCTGTAGGTAGTCCTCGTCTTACTATCATAATTGAGCCAGGAATTAAGTCATGCCGGTCATTAAGAAGATCTTCACGTGCCTGAACTGACTTTTTTGACATTTTTTGCAGCCATCCTAAACCACTTAGTGGAACGGCTTTCCTCAGACGTTGCGGGTGCTCCATCACGGGAGGTTTTCAAGAAGAGAGTGGACGCCCTTTGTCCGGAATGGTGTGGGGTCTCCTGCTTGAGCAGGGGGTTGGACTAGAAGACCTCCAAGGTCCCTTCCAACTCTGTGACTCTGTTCTGTTCTTTCCCCTTACAGCCCAGTTGGCGAGATGCGCCGGGATCAGCGTCTTCATCCAGAACACGTCCTGGCTCCTTCTGCTCCTCCTGTCGCTCCCGTTGCTGCAAGCTGTGGATTTTGTGTCGCTTTGAAGGGAGAAGAAAAACAGCGAGGGGGGAGAGGGGCACCGGGAGGTTGGGGGGGGAAGGAAGGAAGGAAGGAAGGAAGGAAGGAAGGAAGGAAGGAAGGAAGGAAAAGAAGGAAGGAAAAGAAGGAAGGAAGGAAGAACAGCCTGTCACACAAGTCTAAACCCATCCAGGGAATGTGGGCCTCTTCCTGGTGGTTTTGGGGAAAGGAGGCCGGTGTGGACCATGGATTTGAGCTGAAAGACAAAAGGGTTTTCTCTTAATCTTCTCTTTCTCCGTCTCTCTCTCTCTCTCTCTCTCTCTCTCTCTATTTAGCCATATAGCTGCTGGGAGCGACTGATTTGCGCTTAGACCCAAACCCATCATGCCGTAATGTGCAAGCAACGCATTGCAGGGGTGGGGAAACGGGAGCATGACTACATAGTCCATCCCCTTGCCTTGCTTTCCTTGCCTCCCTCCCTCCCTCTGCTTTCGCCATCCCGCTTCCTCACTCGACCCTCATCAACCCCCCCCCTCCCAAAAGCAGAGTGGGGGCCATCGGGGGGTTTGTTGCCTTTTCCACTTTCCTCTTCTGGGGTCCTTTTCTCTCTGGTCTTCCAAGAACTGCCAGATAGGAGACACAAAAGAAAAACTCAAGACTCCCAGGAGGTTTGGGATGCTATAGCTTCCGTTCCTTCTTTTCATTTTGGGCAAAAGGACCCCCGGGGCAGGGAGAGGATGGGAAGAAGAAGCTTCCATTTATGGGGCCCAAGGGGTTCCTCGGAGGGTGGGCTGCAAAGCTGAACCATAGCAGGAGTTGGAGAACTTCATCTCGGGCTGCGTCGATTGCTCCTTTTCTTAAATTATATCTTAAATGCACGCTACCTTTCCCAAACAGAGGTTAAAATTGTGCTGCTGAGCTTGGCAGTAAGCAGTGCAACCCAGGTTTGGGTGGCTACGCAGGGCCCACCTGGGTGGCAGAACCCTCCTATTGGCCAGGATGTTTTCAAAGAGGTAAGCTACCGGATTACAAAAGAGAAAAAAATAATCGATCCTTGTTTTTTGAAAAGAATACTCCGGTTCGATCATTTTAGTTTGCCTGGCTCAATCTGGCCTTTTGGGAAGAGCTGTTTATGGCTGGAAGGAAAGTTTGTGCCTCTTTGGACAGCCATTTGTCTGAAGTGGTATAGGGTTTCCTGCTTGAGCAGGGGGTTGGACTAGAAGACCTCCAAGGTCCCTTCCAACTCTGTTATTCCGTTATTCTTTTCCTGTGACCAAAACGATCACACGGCTTGCAGAGGACATAAAAGGGGTCACCCCTCCCCCACTCGCAAGGAAATCAGTGCCTCCTCAGATTTATTTCTATTTATTTATTTGATTTTCTACAGCCAGATGCTGGCAAGGCAGGAACTGGTGGCTAATGACTGTCTGACAAAGCATAATTTCAGTCCTTTTCCTTCGGCTTGCATTTTTGGTCCCCAAGGTGGAGGGGGCTGAAGAGATTGGCTGCTCTCCAAGAATTTGGGAGAGGATTGTGTGAGTCAAGGTCAACCAACAGCTCCTGGTCCGTTCCTGTAAAAAACGAGGCTCCACGTGCATTCTTAGACACCCGCCCCTTTGTGTCCCACAATTATAACAAAGATAGTGATTTATTTAGCTCCAGTAAGGTAACCCAGCATGTTTTTATTCAGCACATTTATATGGCCACCCATCTCCCGAAAAGCAGGTAAACATGCTCAAATGCAGCAAGAATGCCAGATTACCAGGAAGTTTGGGGCCCTAAGTTACAAGTTTAATGCCAGAAAAACGAGGCCCGATTACACATCATATGCACCACAGGAGACCTATCTTAGTCTGTGGTACGAAGAAACACAAGGTTAACTTCTGAATTAAGAATGTATATCAGAGGGCTGAAAAATTGGGCTTAAAAAGTCAAAACTAATTGTGATAAAATCAAAGCATAGGGAAGTGTAACCTGATCTGTTTCTTTGCATGTGGAAGAATAACAAAAAAAAAAATATATGCTTGCTAAACATTCCTAACTCATTGGCTCTATTTTGCTAAGACGTTTGTATGCAAGTTGCTTCAGAGTTTAATTTGGAACGTACTTAAATGGCTGTTTCTCTGTGGATTAAAGTCATTTTTAGTTGTGAGGATCTGGAAAGGCGGAATGCAGAAGGCTTGCAAGCAATGGGTGATGTGAGGTTAAAATGTTCTCCAGAAATTAAGAGCTGGGCTTGCAAATTGGGGCTCTTCCCTTCAGTAACACCCAGCCTGTCTTTATTTGCATTACCTTACATGATGCTGGGTGTAGCAAGTTTTCTGCATGTTTTTTTCTCTTTCCTTCAAACTGGTGGAGCTGGAAGCATTATCAGACGATAAGATTTCTGAAGGTTTGTGAAAAAGCACCGATTGCCTTCAAGCAGCGGAGGGTTACATTCGGGTGGGAGGGTGGGAGAACCAAAACGATCAGATAATTGAAGTTGGGGGTTGTATACTTTTAAAACAGGAAATGACTGGCACAAATTTTAGCAACCAGTCTGCTGATAAAAATGGAGGTTTAATATTTAAAATTTTGAAATGCCTTCCTTTGCAGGCTTCCCAGAACTAAGTATCAGATTGTTAAGGCCAAACTTTTATAGAGCAAAGATAACTTTTTAAAAAAGTTTGCGATACTTGGGGGTCCCTCGCAATTGAAGATAAAAATAATTTGCTTTAAGCCAATGTATGTTACTGATTTTTTTCAAAGAAAAGGAAAGAAAGAAAGAAGGAAGGAAGGAAGGAAGGAGGGAAGGAAAGGAAGGAAGGAAAGAAAGAAAGAAAGAGAAAGAAGGAAGGAAGGAAGGAAAGGAAGGAAGGAAGGAAAGAAAGAAAGAAAGAAAGAAAGAAAGAAAGAAAGAAAGAAAGAAAGAAAGAAAGAAAGAAAGAAAGAAAGAAAGAAAGAAAGAAAGAAAGAAAGAAAGAAAGAAAGAAAGAAAGAAAGAAAAACCTACTCTTAACAGGCAGGGTAAACAAAGCAAGATACAAAATTAAATCAGATGGAAATATTCATCGCACGTTTTATTCCCAGCCACAGAAGGACTTCTGATTGCTTGGTGAGGTTAAAATTGCAGACAGAGCTTAAGTGAATGGATGGAGGGTGCCCAGGTGGGCATCAGATCAAAGAGGCCAAAATGGATGGTCTGTAGGATACTTTGATTTGATCTGTAAAGCTGCCCAACTCACACCAGTGACTCTGGATGCTTTCGGATTGCCCTGCCTCTTTCTCCAGCCCTTCCCCGCCCGGCTTTTGCTTTTCCATCTAAGCCAACCGCTTTTGCTTCCTTCCATCTTCAGGATTTTATTGCTCAAGTATTGCTAATCCCTGGTTTCCTCTCTCGCTCTTGATTTTCCTGCAAATTCAGCAGCTCACAATTAGGAATGCCCATTCCTCCTGCTTCCGTCCTAGTCTCCTTCCGTGAACATCTGTAGAGTGTTTTCCACAGCTTCTTGTCAAAGACAACCGAGGGGCGAAAAAGCCCTCCAATCCGCACAAATAAATCCTTAGATTGTAGAATTCCTTTGCTTGTGTCTTTTTTCTTCTTCTCTGAGGGGTGATTTATTTGGCTGGCCGTTGCTGACTGCAGCTAACTAAAAGAGCTTCTTCACCGGTTTGAGAATCTGTTTACACTATCCTCTAGTGAAATGTTGCTTGGGTATCACAGGTTTGCTACCAATAAAACAGTGGGTGTTGGGCTTCCGTCTAAAGACAGCTCATAAAAGGAAAAGTAGAGGGGAAGGGAGAAGGAAAACAGCAGCTTCAAGTGTAGTTCTTAATTACAGTGTAACTTGCAGCAAATTGGGGGGGGGGACTCAACATTGTTGATGTCTTGGTAGAATACAGCCTTCTTGCCCATTTGCAAATATTTCATGCGTTGACTTCTGCCATCACACGTAGCGAATGCAGTGCACATACAAGGAGTGAAAACAGGGTGACCATCAGCCAATAAGCAAGCCTAAAATCACAATAACAGTCCCAGATCCACAGCACCCAGGAAATGAACTTCTGTGGCCTTCCTGCTGCGGCTCTGAGCTTGGTTGTCTTCTTTCAGATGTTTCGCGACCCGGCTAGGTAATATCATCAGGACTTCTGCACTTTCCAACATGCCGGGTTTTATTTTAAATAGAGGCCCAAAGAAGAGAAGCGGCTTTTTCCTTTTTTTGGAAAAAAAAACTTTCAGAACTCCGATTCTGACTGTCATTCCATGGGGAGGCTCCTCCGGACGACCCTGGCCTCACCCACATCGGGATCCTGCCACAATCCGGGGTCACAGAGGCAGCTGCGGCCGTCCCACCGTCCCTCCAGCCAGGCAGTCAGCAGGCCGGGCTCCAGACTAGCCCCCCCCAACTTGTTTTTCAAGCAGCCGCTCCCCCCCCCAGGTCCCCGCTGGACCCCGCTCCGCCGGCAGCGCCCAGGAGCTGCGCTAGACCCCCTCCCCAGCACCGGCTCCTTTCGGCTGGGGCTGCCGACTAAGATGGGAAGGGTGTGGGGAGGGTCTGACCCGGACCGGGGTCTCCCAGATCGATTGTGGACGGTGCACCACCAGGTGACCCTCCCGACGAGCCCTCTGGGCGCGTGCAGAGCGCGGCTGGCTTATCCGAGGGCTCCGCTCCGGCTTTGTCGGCCGCCCGCGGACCACCGGCGCTGCGTCACCCGCGGCCGGATTGTGACATCAGGCGGCGGCGGCGGCGGGCTAGGGGCTCCATGGAGCCGGCCGGGTTCGGCTCGTCCCCCCCGGAGACGGCCAGGTGAGTGCGGGGCGCGCCCCTTCCCCGCCCCGGAGCCGGGCAGCAGTCGGACGCTCTGCTTCGCCCCCAGCAGGGGCGCCCCGGGCCGCGGAGGTCCGCAGGGAGGAGGCTGAGCGCGGCTCGGAGGTGCCCGGGGGGGGGAGGACCCGGAGGCTGGTGGTGCCTCGGCCTCGCCCCCTCCCCAAACCGTCGCTCCTCCCCCGCCCCGCCCTGGAGCGGCGAGGGAGCCCCGCGCGCATCGCCCCGGGTGGGTTCGGTCTCGCGAAGCAAGGAGGACGCGGAGGGGGAGGGCCGGGTGGGGGGGAGAGAAGCCCAGAAGGGTGAGAGTGGGCGATCTGGCCCGCAGCCATAGCCCATCTGGGGGTGGGAGTGATGGGAGTTGTAGTCCTGGCATTGCTGGCTGGGAAACCTGGTGCGGGGGAGGCGGAGAGGGGGACTGGCAATGGTGATGGTGATGGAGTATGTGTGGGGGGGGGAGGAGATTGTTGGGCCAAGTTTTTAGGAAGCTGCAGAGGGAAACTTTATTGGGTCCAGGAGAAGCTCCGGTTCTAGAAGACACCCTCTTTCTGGAGCCCGTTTGAGGCCAGGGGAAGAGATGGGCTCCAGGGTATCTAGAAGGAACCAGATGTGGAACCAGGTTTAGCCAAGGGGGGAGCAGGCAGGGTGTTGGGCCGTTCAGATACCCGGGTTTTTGCAGTGCCCTCTGCACCTGCTCAGGAGCCCTGTGGTCCTATATTCCAGGCTTCTTCCTTTGACCCCAGGCTCTGACCTGGGACCCAGGGGCCCGAGGGCTTAAGCACAAACTGAAAGTCAAATTATTTTAGGTTTTAGGTAGAAGCTGGCTGTGCATTCCCACAACACACTTAGTTTGCCCAACTAAGGGCTGGAGAAGGTGCAGTGTGTGTGTGTGGGTGTCCGGTGATCACAGCCTCTGAATGAGGTTTCTTGTGGCTCCTGTTGTTGGGAACAGTCCTTAGAGACCAAATAGAGTCGAAAATGTTTTCTACACACACACAAAGAGAGAGAGAGAGACATAAATTCCCACTTGAGATAAATACTGTGTTCTGTGAATGCAGTCTTTGCGTGCATGTGTGTGTGTATACATTCATGTGTGTTTGCATACACACCCACCCACAGACAGACATGTACGCCCAGAGAGAGGCATAAATTCCCAGCTGAAATAAACTAGGCTGGGGTCCCTTTCAAACAGAGGAGGTGTTTGGCAACTCTTCCTTCGGGACAGACTTTGTGTTCCTCTCCCGTTGTATATAAGGAGGGGCTGCTGTGTCAGAGGGAGGTGGGGGGGCAGGCAACTGGAAAAGATGATCTCATTTTGCCCCAAGCCCCAAGCGGTCATTCTGGGCTGAGTCACCACCTCAGGATTGTGGCCTGGAGCAGAGAAGCCCAGGCTTGGTCATCACAGCCAGTCAGCCCTGAGTGACACACGATTCTGTGATCTTGTGTTTGTGGGGCATATTTAGAGAGCTGTCCCGGGAAATATTAGGGGGGGGAGATAGGAGGGGGATTTGCACCCCTTCTGGAAATGCACCCAAGTGGTAAAAACTAGGGAGGAACACTTCATGGGCTTACACACACACACCCTTCCAGGTACTCAGTGGCAAGTTTTGAAGTGACCAGCACTGGGAATCATCAGCTGTAGTTAACTGAATAGAAGAGAATTAAACTGAAATGAATTATATCCCCCTTTTGTTTGTTTTTTTCACCTGGTTCCAGCCACTTTTTAAATTCCTTGGTTCGGGTTAGCTAAAACTGGTTGTCCCTTCTGAACTGGGGACACCACAAAAAGGCTACACCTGGTTCACCTTCCTGAACCCAGGTAAAAAGTCTAACCTGGTTCCCCTTCCCAGACTGGGCACACCACAAATTAAACGGTAAACCTGGTTCTCCTTTCTGAAGTGGGGACACTGCAAATAGCAATAGCACGTAGACTTAGATCCCGCTTCACAGTGCTTTACAGCCCTCTCTAAGTGGTTTACAGAGTCAGCCTGTTGCCCCCCTCCCCCCAACAATCTGGGTCCTCATTTTACCAACCTCAGAAGGATGGAAGGCTAAGTCAACCTTGATCCGGTCAGGATCGAACTGCTGGCAGTGGGCAGAGTCAGCCTGCAAGGCTGCATTCTAATCACTGCGCCACCACAGCTCTTGGTGTGTGTGCGTTTTTTAACACCAAGGCTACACCTGGTTCTTAAAGGCTACACCTGGTTCTCCCTCCTGGATTGGGGACACCGCAAGTTAAAGTTATAACCCGGTTCTCCTGGACACAACATAGAACAGAACAGAACAGAACAGAACAGAACAGAACAGAACAGAATAGAATAGAATAGAATAGAAATAAGGAATAGAATAGAATAGAAATAAGGAATAGAATAGAATAGAATAGAATAGAATAGAATAGAATAGAATAGAATAGAATAGAATAGAATAGAACAGAACAGAAATAAGGAATAGAATAGAATAGAATAGAATAGAATAGAATAGAATAGAATAGAATAGAATAGAATAGAACTGGAAGGGACCTTGGAGATCATCTAGCCCAGCCCCCGCATCAAGCAGGAGAAAGGCTAAATGTGCTTCTCCTTTTTGAACTGGGGTCAAGTTAAGCCTTTTTTTAAATCCCTGGTTCCTTAACCTGCTGAGAAGAAACAAAGAAAGGGGCAGAATTTGCAATCAGCAGCAATTCTGGGGGGGGGGGTTTGCTTCCTTATTCCTACTGGTGTTCAGGACAGCCCAGGCTGTTTCCTTCTCCCATTTTTTTGAAATCACTTTGCAAAGCACGGCTGCTTCTCGAGTGCCCATTTTATAAACAGCATACCGAGGCCGCGAGATCTTATCCAAATGGTAACGCAGCTTAATCCAGGTGGTGCAATTCTTGCCTCTCTCGTTTCCTCATTCTCCCAGTGTGAACACAGCGTTGGAGATTGCAGAGATAATTGCCATTGTGATTTCACAGCTGCTTCTTTTTTTAGTGGATTCGGGGGGAGGGGGAGGTGCCACGTACTATAAATGCCAGCTTTCTTTTCTTTTCTTTTTTAACCTCCAGGTTTCTAGTCCTTATGGATTAAGGCAGTGTTTCTCAACCCACACACCTTGAAGCTGAATCGACTTCAACTCCCAGAATTCTGGGAATTGAAGTCCATACAGCTTCAAGCTGCTTAAGTTGAGAACCACTGCATTATTAGAAAATATGGCAGTGCCTGCCTTAATTTCCTATCTGAGGTACCCCCCACTCCCACCTACCCACCCCCTTTTCCCCCCCAGATCTCCGATTTCTTCCCCTTTCCACTCTCCATCTGGATAGGGGATCCACCCGGCTGGGCATACTGGGCGGGATCCTCCTCTCCTGCCCCTTTAAGTCCCCCAATGCTGGAATGTGAGCGTTGCCCCAGCCATCCGGCGAGGTCAGATAAAGCTCTATATTTATCCAGCGAGTAACCTGAGCTGTGGATCTCTCTCGTCCGAGGCTGAAGCAGCACTGGGGCTCCTTCCAATCTACTTCGTTCTCTGCCTGGGAGGGTCTGCTCGGGAGATCCCCCTACCCACCCCATCACCACCGCCCCTGCCCTCCTCCAACAGACTGGCCCTGCCACCTTTTAATCATTTCTCTTCTTTCTGACCCCCACCCCACCCCCCTCTGCAGAAAAAGCAGCTTGCCAAGGCTGATCTGAGCCTTTTCTCCACCCATCCCAGGCTTCAGTTTCATGCCACAGCGGGCTCGCTGGGCCTGTCGCTCTACACACAGGTGGGTGCAAACCCTAGTGGGGCAGACGAAAAAGGTGTGACGGCCTAGCGGGGATTGGGAAAACCGGAGGGTCTCAAAATGTGAATGTTTCCGTTGGGCTGAGTAAAAGTGTGTATGTGACGGGGGGGGGATCTTGTTCTTAGTCAGGGATGAATTATCAGACCCAAACGGGCAGTGGATCCAAGACTAATTTAGCTTGGGGGTTTCAATGATACCAGGCTGGGAGATTTGGGGCCGTGGAGTCCTTGGTGCTCTCTGAGCCTGGTTGTTTTCTTGCAGACGTTTCGTGACCCAACTTGGTGACATCATCAGTGCTAGAAAAGAGTGGGGTTTTCTCCCGTTTTATATGTCGTTGCTTGCCCCAGCAGTGTGGGTGGGAGTCTGTTTTTTTTTTCCCTTGCTAGTTCCTTGATTAGGGCATTGGTTTTTGCTTGAGTATTTGTCCGGCGTTCATCCCTGCTTATCTGGGGTTCTCTTTCTATGAAGCCCTTGGTGTTCCGGAAGCTTGGCTATTTTCTTGCGGACGTTTCATTACCCAATTAGGTAACACCATCAGCACTAGAAGGGAGTGGAGTTTGTTCTCTGTTTATATACAGTAGCTTGCCCTGTCAGTGTGGGTTTCTGCTTGCTAGTTCCTTGAATAGGCTGTTGTTTACTGTTTGATTGTTTGTCTGAGTTGGTAGTTCCTTGTTTGCAACGTTGTTTACAGCTTGGTTGTTGGTTTCGAGTTCTTGGTGTTAATCTCCTTATCTTTGTGTCGGTTGCCGGTGAGGAGGTATTTTGGTCCTTTTGTTTTCTTTTTGGCTTTTTGACTGTTTCTTTTCAATGGTATGTAGAGGTTGTTTGTCTCTATGTGCCTGTTGACAGCTGCTTTGTCTGAGCTCCAGGCTTCCAGGAATTCTCCAGCGTTGGTGGATTTGGCTTGTCCAAGGTGCTCAGAGTTTCCAACTGAAACTATGATGAAGTCTGTCCAGGTGTTGTGCAATTAAGGAGTTTTCATCACGTCTCCTAACTGCTAGTCGTTTCTCAGAGACGAGCTCTGCTGGTCTTCTTTGGGACTTTGGGTGCCCCAATCATGGACCGAACCTTGGTTAATTTGATCCTTGTTTGAAGAGAAGAGCAAGAGTGTTGGAAACAACTTTTCTGGATCATTCAAGATCTCCCAAATAGCACCCACAAAGATTTGGCTCCGCTCAGAATATATTGGACTATCACTCCCATCGTTCCCAGTCAGATCTCCTGATGAATATGCTGACTGGGGGTGAAGGACTTGCAATCAACATTCCTGAAGGATGTGTGGAGAGTGTGAAGGACAGCATGTGAGTGTGTGAATCCTGAACACAGTTCGATGTAGACCTGGGTAAGATATCTTTCAATCAATCAATCAGAATAGAGCTGGAAGGGAACCTTGGAGGTCTTCTAGTCCAGCCCCCTGCTCAAGCAGGAGAACCTATACCATTTCAAACAAGGGGCTATCCAGTTTCTTCTTAAAAACCTCCAGTGATGGAGCACCCACAACTTCTGAGAGCAAGTTGTTCCACTGGTTAATTGTCCTCATTGTTAGGAAGTTTCTCCTTAATTCCAGGTTGCTTCTCTCCTTGATTAGTTTCTTTCCATTGTTTCTTGTCTTGCTTTCTGGTGCTTTGGAAAATAAGTTGACCCCCTCCTCTTTGTGGCAGCCCTCCAAATACTGGAATACTGCTATCATGTCCCCCCCCCCCAGTTCTACTTTTCTCTAGACTGGCCATACCCAAATCCTGCAGCCGTTCTTCATATGTTTCAGTCTCCAGGCCTTTAATCATCGTAGTTGCTCTTCTCTGCACTTTTTTTTTTCAAAGTCTCAACATCTTTTTTGTAATGTGAGTTTTTTGGGGGATATATTTGGGAGCAGTTAAGTGGCTGGAGAGATGTGAGCAAAAGTTGGTCTATTGAGGGTTCAACAGATCAGAAAAAGGTGGAGCTTGTTCTGTTGACACCCCCCCCCCATCCCTCCTTTCCCCACAGCCAAGGTCCTTCCTTTGAGCATCCTCAGATTATTACCTAGTACAGCTTGAAAAAGAAGCTTTCCAATCAATTCTACTGACTCAGCTCCTTTCCTCCTGTCTTCCTTCTCCCACCCCCAAACCGAGTGGGACCATTTTGCTTGGGAAGCACTTTCTGCAAAAGTGAGGCCCAGGTGTGGGGATTGTAGAACTGTTGTTTTTTTCCCCAAATCCTGGCAAGCTGCCGAGAAGGGGAGGGGAAGCGGCTTGTCAAACTCATTTCTGAGAATAGGCGGGGAGGGAGGTTTTGGGGTGTAGTTTGCAGGAAGCAAAGCTGGTCCGGAGCCTTGTTTGAAGCTCCTTGGAAATGGAGAAGGAGGAAGAGGCAGCCCCGGACAAAAAAATATCAGCTGGAGAATTGCAAAAAAAAATTCTCTTGGGCTCCAAGTTCAAGGTTTTTTTTGTGGCTGGAGAAAAGATATTTTGTTCGGGAGAGGCCGGGCATGAGCTGAATTGCGATGATGGTCAGTGTCAGGGATGTTTGCTGTCCTGACCCCCATCTCCTGGGTGAGAGAAACTCCCCAGACACAACTGAGAAGTTTCCAGAGGGTAGCAAGACGTCACAAAGACGTCCCCAGCTTTGCACTATGTGCCGAACAAAATCACTTAGAGTTCTCTCTGTGGAACAAAACAGAAATCGGTTTTCAGCTTGTTTGCTTTCCTTGAAATTTAAGGCATCGTCCGAGCCCAGCCTCTTAGGGCTTAGTTAAGGCTCATTGTGTTGTGTTGTGCAAACCGCTCACATGAGTTAATTCAGCAGCCAGGATGATGATGTATTGGGGGAACACAGCTAAAGAATAGGCCAAACGTATCCCTTGGAAATCTGAGCATTTAGGCAGGTCCAGCCACACAAAGGGTCAAGGTTAGCAACCAAGGAGTGAAATTAAAGTGCATTTGAGGCTACTGTAGGATTTGTAAACCAAATACCCACTTCTTGTAGCTCTGGTTTAGTTCTTTCTATTTGTCACACACACACACACACAAAATTGCCTTGTTCTGTATGAGCTGGCTATGTATCCTTTCAAATGTCCCAAAGGCGCTTTTTTCAGGAGGCAACTGGACTTCCTTGTTTTTTCTTTGAAGATGTTTTGCTTCTCGTCTAAGAAGCTTCTTTGGCTCTGACCGGATGGCGGGGAATGGGAGGCTCCACACCCATTTGCCCCCCCCCCACTCAGGTGACCCTGAGGACACAGGTAAACCTCCCAATGGCCTCAAGGACTCTCTAAACAAGAATGCAAATGACCAGCTGTCTGCAAGGAGTATAAATCCTTCCATTCCCCCCAGAGCTGAAGAAGCTTCTTGGATGAGAAGCGAAACGTCTTCAAAGGAAAAACAAAGAAAGTCCAGTTGCCTCCTGAAAAAAAAAAGCACCTTTGCGACAACCGTGACCCGGAGGACTGAGAATCTCCACGGACATATCCTCTCAGGATATGCAGGATTTAGAGCAGTGTTTTTCCACTCGGCTACTTTAGGATTTGTGGGTTTCAGCTCCCCAAATTCTCGCCCATTTTTCTGCTTCTTTCTGTCTATTAGAAGTCCTGGATTAGTGGTTCCCATGCAGAGGTGGTAGCCCAATGTTTATTTTCCCTTCTGACGTTGCTGTTAGGCTATTATGCTTATCATAGTTGTGAGGCACTAGTCCTCATTTTCCTGCAGCCCGGTTGTGTACAGGTGGTCCTCGACTTACAACAATTCATTTAGTGACTGTTCAAAGTTACAACAACACTGAAAAACCTGACTTAGGAACGTTTTTCAGACTTATGACCGTGGCAGCCTTCCCGTGGTCCCGTGATCAAAATTCAGACACTTGGCAACTGGCTCATATTTATGACCATGGCAGTGTCCCAGGGTCACGTGATCAAAATTCAGACACTTGGCAACTGGCTCATATTTATGACCATGGCAGTGTCCCAGGGTCACGTGATCAAAATTCAGACACTTGGCAACTGGCTCATATTTATGACGGTTGCAGCATCCCGGGGGGGTGTGTGTGTCACGTGATCCCCTTTTGCGACCTTCTGACAAGCAAAGTCAAATGGGGAAGCCAGATTCACTTAACAGCCGTATTACTAGCTTAACTGCAGCGATACATTTAACAACATTGGCAAGGAAGGTCGTAAAACGGGGCAAAACTCACTTTGTGACAGAAATGTTGGGCTCAATTGTAATCTAACAGATGTGGGTCATCTTCTGCAAAAAAAAAAAGTCACTTTCCAAGTTTATGGAGACAAACGTCCCCAGTTGAGCTGACAAATAGAACATAAAATATAGAATAGCAGATCTGTACGAAGAAGGGCGCACGGGAGCAGAGGAGAAGAATGTAACCTTAACAGGTTCAGAGAGGCCACATATTTGGAGGCAGAGAAAAAACAAAATTCAATTTGCATAATTTCCAGTGGAAAAAAAAAAATATTGCATCACACATAAGACTCCGAATTCCACGGAACAAGAGTCTCAATTTCCAATTACAAGTCTGGGGCAGGAGTTCATTAGACTGAAGGCTGCCCATGCCGCAGCGTTTTCATGGGTTGATTCCAGCATGTCAAGTAAATTTAAAAAAGGAAGAAAATAAAGGGTAAGATGGCCTGATAGGACAAGATATGTAAATATTTTAAAAAGGGAAAAAAATGCTATTGGGAAACAAACAAACCTGCAAACCAGAAGGCTTTCATTTTGGCCAATTTGGCAGTAATTGTTATTATCCAGCACAAGAATATTGTGCATACATGATGCACTTTAAAAAAATCAGTGGAATTTTGATTGCACCATTATAGCTGCAAACTTGACTTTTTTGACATCCAGCAAATACACCTGCTCCCCTCTATAAGTTGCTTGGGTCTTGTTTTTCCCCTTCCTTCCTTCCTTCCTTCCTTCCTTCCTTCCTTCCTTCCTTCCTTCCTTCCTTCCTTCCTTCCTTCCTTCCTTCCCCATCTCCTTCCTCCCTCCCTCCCTCCCTCCTTTCCTTCCTTCCTTCCTTCCTTCTTCCTTCCTTCCTTCCTTCCCCTTCTCCTTCCTTCCTTCCTTCCTTCCTTCCTTCCCTTCCTTCCTTCCTTCTTCCTTCCTTCTTCCTTCCTTCCTTCCTTCCTTCCTTTCCCTCTCCCTTCCCTCCTCCTTCCTTCCTTCCTTCCTTCCTTCCTTCCTTCCTTCCTTCCTTCCTTCCTTCCTTCCTTCCTTCCTTCCTTCCTTCCCTGGGGCCTGCAAATTATTGCCCCTGGCTGCAGAAAATTATTCAGAAGGCTGGGAATGAGTCACAAAGCCACAGGTTTAAACCCTTTGCCTTCCACCCTGTGACGTGCAGTGAAACAACAGATCTTTTAGGTATGGGCCGAGTGCAGGTGCTTCCCAAAAATTCACCACGCTGATCTAGAAGCAGGTCTTGGAGATGGAGGTCAGCCTTTCCAGGTAGACCACACAGGGAACACAATCAAGTTGAGCCAATTCTACTTTATTGCAAGGTGACATTAATCTTGCAATGAGGGGTCCTCAATGTTCTCTGACGTTTCTTGCAGGCAAACTAGTTAACATCATCAGCTGTTCTATGTTTATATACAGTTCCTTCTAGCACTGATGATGTTACCTAGTTGGGTCACGAAATGTCTGCAGGAAAACCACCAAGCTCAGAGAGCACCGAGTATCCCTCATTTCAACCCTGAGCTACAAATATTCTCCTTTAACTGGATTCTTGCAAGTCTGAAAGTACAATTCTCCTCAGATCTCCTTTACACACCTAGAAATGGGGGGGGGTCTCTTCTGAGCCTCTTGCCCCACTTATTACCCAACTGTGGGCTGTGCCCCCTCTTATATGCCCCTTCTCTAGGCGGCCCCTCTCTTCGACTTCTCTCCCAAGGTTTTTCTCGTGTACTATTACAGTAGGGCATAAAATCAGTTTTATAGCAATCTAACTGTCATAGCTTCTCCCAGAGAATCATGGGAACTGCGGTTGGCAAGATCCTCAGCTCTTCCATCCCCCTTCCATATTCTAGAATTCTTTGACCGGCTCTGACCCCAACCCCCCTCTCCACCACTTTATTATCTTGGACTACAACCTCACTTATCCTCAGTTGGCCTCGTCTGGCTAGAGGGCAAAGATGGCCGTGGGAGCCCAACCTGGTCACCCTGTCCATGTTCATAAACCGTAAAGGGAGGGTCCTGACGACGTAGAGCAGGAGAAGGGATTCCTCTCCGTTCTCCCATCTGGGCATCCAAGCCACCTTTCTCGCTGTAATAGGAAGAAGGAAGCCAGGGATCAGTGGAGGGTTGTTTACGCTGGAGAAATTCGGCCGGAGAAGCAGCTGTGGTTCTCCGCCCCTCCCTCCAGCCCGGCCCTTTGGCCTGCTCCAACCTGAGACCCACCGCAGCTGTTTGGAACTAAAAATAGATCTCTCGGTGATCCAGTTACGGACCAGCTTGACCCTAAGTCACTGGTGGGGAGGAAAAAGTCGGTTCGACTGGTCTTGCAAAACAACCAAGAATGCGAGGTTGTGTAACTTCAGCACGGTGGGCCGAATGCACCCGGTTGCAGCGGGAAGCAAAAGCCAGGATCTCCGGCTGTAGAGGACTAGAAACCTCTTGGTCACCTTTTGTATGTGGCTGAGGTGGGAAGCGAGCTTCAATGGCTTTGCCTGGTCTTTGGGTTATGGGCCCCCTTGGTAGAACTGCCCCTAATGACAGGGACAGTTGCGAAGTCCTGCTTTGGGGGTTCTCTCGCGAGTGCCTCCATTGTCGTTATTGTTGCCGTTCATTTATTTGCCACCATTTCGCGGCTCGAGGTGACTCTGAGCATCTGGAACTGTCTGATGAGCTCCCTGCATTGTGTGAGATCACAGCTGCATTGTCGGAGTGCTCAACTTACAAGCATAATGGAGCCTGCAACTACAGGTTCAATTATCGTTGTAACTTGTGGAGGTCAATCAGTGGGTCATCACGTAACTGTGCCCAATTTTATTACATTTTTTTTTTTGCGGTGAGCATTAATTTATGACCATTTTTTTTGCGGTGAGCATTAAGTGAATGTGGCAGTCATTAAGCGAACGCTGTGGTCCTTAAGCAAACACAATGGTCGCTAAAGGAACCCGTTGTTTGCTATGAGCTGGGTTTTTTTCCCCAAAAACTAAAAGCTAAGTGGAAGAACGGGGGGAAAAAGATACATTTTGGGAAGCGTTGTTGTCGTGTTGTCGAGCTGAGGTTCCTGGCAGCCCCATGAATTAAGCCCTACAGTTGAGTGGGCAACCTCTTCCAAAGTGGCTTGCCATCCTTCCAGGAAGTTTTTCCCACTTCTCAAACTGGGCCGAGACAGAAGGGCTGGCCCCAAGTCACCCAGCTGGCTTTCACGCCCAGGGAACGGCACCTTTAACCGCTGCGCCAATCCTGGGAGGGACACAACACGATTTGAGGTCCCTCTTGTGCGGCTGGATTCTCTCCAGGCCCTTCCTTTTCCGGCATCCTTGTTGAGCCGCGTCCTCCCTTTCTGGGTCGTTTCAGCAGCCCCACCTTGGTCCTGCAAGGAGTCAGTTGCGTCCCTGCAAACCGCAACCTCTCTGGAGCCCTTTGAAGGCGCTGCGTACTCCAGAAATGCCTCTGATGCATGCCAGGCCTGGGAAAAAGAAGAGACACCAGCTTCTGCAGCTGAAGCGGTCTTCTCCCCATGCCCCGGGCTGTCTCCCCATGCCAGGCTGCTGTGCTGTCCCTTTGCCAAGGTCCCTCCCTCCCTCCCTGCCTGCACCTGAGTTCCCACGGGTGTGTCCCATGTTTATGTTTGTGTGAGTGATTCATCTGGCTCTCTCTGTGTCTCCCACAGCCCCAGGCACTCATTGTGAGATGATGCCACTTTGCTTCTAACATCACAAGGAACAAAGCTCTCGTAGAAGTGGCAGACACAAACGGTGAGCATCCCTCTGGGCTGGGGGACATGGGGGGAGAA
The DNA here is from genome assembly GCA_023970755.1 of Azemiops feae. NCBI lineage: Eukaryota > Metazoa > Chordata > Lepidosauria > Squamata > Viperidae > Azemiops > Azemiops feae. Next base: position 1,828,386 of record JALGBA010004123.1, on the reverse strand, counting down.
TTACAGGTTTTATGGGCTTGTTTGGAGCTGGTCTTGAGAGGTCAGCCTTGCCAGAGCTGAAGCTGGCCAAAGCCCACCACTGTGGGGATGTTCGGTTGTGCAAAGCGTGGTTGTCAGCAAAGAAATTGGAGTCTATTTATCCAAAGGGAGTAGGATCAAGAAATGGGTCCTTTGGCAGGTTTGGGGGAGCAAGGAACAGATTGCAACAATCTGAACAGCCACTAGAGGGCAGAAAAGGGATAGAGAGAACCCTACACTCTGACCACATCTGCGCCACTACTCTGGGTAGCAAAAGTGGGGTCTCCTTGTGCAAAACACATATTGTCCTTGTATCTTACGACTCTTCTTTCATCTTGTTCTGCTTCGTTCTGTTTCCTCCGGCCTCTGATTTGAAGAGCTGTCTTTGCACAACACCTGTTATAAAGTTCCTTGTAAAGCTAGGGACCACAGCCCTCTAAAAGCGAGTCTATCTCAACCTACACAACTTGAAGGTTGTGTGGACTTCAACTCCCAGAATTCCCCAGCCTCTTCTAAGGAGGCAAAGCTAGACTCGTTCGGGGCGTCTTAGCGTGTGTGACGTGCATTCAGATCCTGTGGTCAGCTGAGGATTGATGGTCTTGGTGAAAGAGAGGAGATGAGCGGACTCTACAGGCAGGCCCAATGTTCTGTCTGTCTGTCTGTCTGTCTGCCTCCAGCAAGCCATCGCAGCACATTTTGTGCTAATGCATTCGCGCACAACAGGCATTGCAAATGAGGGATCGGCTCCTGCTTCTATTTACAAGCATTTGGTGAGCATTGCTTCACAAATGACCTGTTGGCGTGACCTTCTGAGGTGGCAGCTTGGTTACTCATGCCGAATTCCATCCCACTTAATTATATCCTGCTGTGCTAATTGTGCGTGCAACATGTATTTGAGTGGCTTGGCTAAGGATGGGTTACACGCAAACTCCAACTGTGAAGAAGCTGCTTCTTAAGCCAACGTAGAAGGCATGTCCTCCAGCGGTAAGTAAGGCAATTTTGAGACCACCAAAAAAAGGCCAGAACCCTCCGATTCGGTCTACCTCATGACACAGGGAGAGAAACAATGCTTAACTTTTTCCTTCCTTACCAAAACTTCTTGCTTATCCTGAAGTCTTATCAAACTTTGAGGACTGGTTGTTAAGGACTGGTTCCTTCAACACCATCATACCTTTGAACGGTTTCTGAAGGAACGGTCATAACTTGAGGAGTACCTGAATTATAAAAAACAGCATCCTTGAGTGATCCTTGTGTCACTTCAACAAGTTACCGTCAGTAATTTCATTGAGGTTCGTCTTCTTAGGGATACTTTGGGAGATTTTTGAGTCTATTTTAGTACATGTCACAACCTTTAAGTCTGTTCAAATGCCCCTGTTGTGATGAGTAATGGTTTCGCATGTTGTTACCCACAGGAAAAACCATTTTTACTGAATTTGGGGTAATTTAGGCAGGCTTGGAGAGCGCTGGGCTAAGACGTGGTTTGTTATTTTGAGGAGCCTTTGCGTTCTGGAGGAAGAGGTTGACAAGGTGTCAGGACAGGTTGTGAAGAACAAAGCAAAGAGCTTAGAGTTTGTCTTCTCACAATTGCACAGGGCCTGGAAGCATCCTGGTTTGTGCATCCATCCTACATTGGCTGTGGTATCCAACCCTGGTTGGCTTGTGTAGATATGCTAAACCGTAATACGATTGCTTTGGTCCAGGCATAGCACGTTCTGTCCAACGTAGAGTGTCCTTCGTCAATAGTGTTTCATATTTAATGACTTTTGATGGAACACCCAGCACTCAACCCTTGAACTTAGAAGACATCCTAAGGTTTGCGAATGCTGTAGGGAGAGAGCCACGTTAATCCATCTTGGCTAAAAATCAGGAGTCTGGTAGCTTTTCCTTTCCAACAAGCACATTTTATGACCAACTAATTAAGCAAGTCATAATTATAAATACAAATAACTATAAAACAAGCAAGTAATCACATGACTCATATTTTATGATGCCTTTCCTAAGTCCGAGGGGGGCTACCAGACTCTTCCTGTGATGTTCAGTGGCATCATGTTTGGGCATGTAGACCTTAAGGCCACTTGAAACCTGGGTTGACTCAGCCTAGCTCCTGCAGGTGGGCAGGACACGGGTGCAAGAAATAGAGGAACTGATTGCTTGGAATCAGCAGGGTGGCTGGAGAATAGCCTGAGGAGACCCTGGTGAGGTTCTGATGTAACCTTCTTCCATCCGGACCTTCCTAGATGGACCAAATTCCATCATCTAAGCCAACCAAACAGGAGTTGGAACCCCACTCTTCCGTAGGTGGCGAGGTTGGAACTGATGAACAAACGATTCTTTTCACACCCCAGAGCAGAGGCAGGCAAGCCGCACTAATATTGTGAGTTAAGATTGCAACAGACGTTTTTTTCACTCTGCTTCAGTTGAGCAGAAGAGGTGAGGTTGAGGTGTCCCCATTTCGAAACAGTTTTTAACTGGATGTGTTTTGATCTTAGAAACAGGCCATACCAATCACAGGTGTGGCTGGTTCATTTCCAATATGGACTAGACTCGGGAGGCTAGCCTTGAAAGAGCCCTTCCAAAGTGTGAAAGGGGCATTTCAGGCTGTTGTGTTAATTGGCACACATTTGGGTGCAGCACTGATTTGTGGACAGAAAGAGTCTGTGAATTAAATTCACTCCAGGGGTTTTAGTGTGGTGTTTTTCAACCTTTTCAAAGAAGAGATTGGATAACTATTTGTCTGAACTGGTATAGGGTTTCCTGCTTGAGTAGTGGGTTGGACTAGAAGACCTCCAAGGTCCCGTCCAACTCTCTTATTGCTTGAACACTTTAACTTCAACTCCCAATATTGCAGCCTGAAGATGAATGGACTTCAACTCCCAGAATTCCCCAGCCAGCAAAATTCTGGGAGTTGAAGTCCACCCATCTTAAAATGGCCAAGGTTGAGAAACATTGTTTTAGTGGATGAATTTGATCGTCAGTCTTCATCGTGTAAACTTAACTAATGATCTTGAAAGAAGAGTAAAAATGGAATCATGCTGGCTTAGTCTCATTTTCCCAAGTGGATTTGGGGAAAAGATGACTGAACCCAACTACGTTTAGGATGGAAATTTTACCCAGAGGCAACAATGAGTCTCAGGGGAGAAGACATCCTTAAATCCTCTCTTTGGCAGAATATTTTAGCGCCAAACTCTCCCACATTTGATCTAGCATTGAAAGGGGTGACTCCCTGTATCCCCCCCTTTTTTAAAAAAAAAATATTTATTTATTAATACGTCACTCATCTCGCCAGCTCTGTGCAGCTCTGTGCAGCTTACAATGGATTAAAATAACAATATAAACTATGGTTATAAACATGGAAACCGTTTTGCTGGGGAAATCTCTGGGCTCTCAGAGAAGGTCCAGTCAATCCCAAAGAGCAGAACTTCCCCACAATGCTTTGCTGGCTATCGTGGTCCCTCTCTTTAGAGGCATCCCCAGGGATGGAGGGCTAGTGCTCTCCACGTACCATGACATTCTGGCACAAGTGACGTGATTTGCATTAGGGCATCGTGACGCACGTGAAGGAATAGCCTCTCTGGGACTCTGCCTCTCTCTAGCCAACATGCCACAGATGGGCAGGGCAGCTCCCATTTTGGGGTTCAGAAAGTGCTTCCCACAGTTCCTTCCTTCCCCCTGACAGATCCTCCCATTGTCCCACCTGGGAGGGAGGGTCAGTTTGCAGGCCACCTCATCTCCCCCGTCCGCTGCCACCAGGGAGCCTCTTTCCTGCAGCCCTTGCTTGTTTCTCCAACACCGCCTGCCCAGGGCCAGCTGGAGGCCGGCCAGGGCACCCGGCCAACCCTCAACTTTTGGCTGGTCACCCTGAAAGGGCTGTTTCCTCAGCAACCGGCCAAACTCCTCCATGCGAGGCTCAGGAAACCAGGCTGGAGGAGAGGAGGGCAGCCAAGCAGCTGCCAGCCAAAGAGGCCGACCTTCTCCGGGGCTGGCAACGTCCCCTTGGGCCGGCTGGCACGTCTTCCCGGCAGGGCTGGTGGAGAACCTCTCTCGGGGTGCAGAGGCTGGGGGAAGCAGCCCTGCCTGGGGGCTGGAGGGGGGTCAGGTAAGCTCTGCGGAGCCGTGGCTGGTCTCAGGAGGGTCCCTTGGCTGGACGGCGCTGCGGAAGATTTCTGACTAGCTGAACTTGGCTGAACGGGGTCTCTCCCGCCCGGCAGGCTCTGTGCCGCCTTGGGAGAGGGCTTGGCAGAGGGGGAAGGGGCTTGGTTGCAGTGTCCGGAGGGGAGGGGAGGGCCTTCTCCGGCTGCTTTCTGTGTTTGGGGACTTTCTGATTGTTTAACTTGCTTGGAGGGGGTGGGTGGGAGTTAAGCTTTAGCCCAAACCCAAAGGAGGTCCAAGAGTGTTGGGATGGGTATCTCCAGAGCTGATCCCAGACACGTTGGAGGAAAGTGAGGTGGTCTGGGGGGATCTGCTTGCATGTCCAGGAGGGCAGCTTCTAGCTGGGTTAGCCTAAAATGGATCGCCTGTTTTGGGAAGATCTGAATTCTTTTCGTCTCTCCATTTCATGTCACTTTTCTTCTCTTCTATGCTTTCTTCTAAGTTTAAGGTGCCTGCTTTCTTCTCTTCTCTTCTCTTCTCTTCTCTTCTCTTCTCTTCTCTTCTCTTCTCTTCTCTCCTCTCCTCTCCTCTCCTCTTTTCCTCTCTCTATTTCCTCCCTCCCTCCCTTCCTTCCTCCTTCCGTCCTTCCTTCCTTTCTTCCTTCCTTCCTTCCCTTCCTCACTCCATCTCGATATACGCACACGCACACATACATACATACAAACAATTGTGGGTGTGCCATCAGATGTAGGCACGTAGGGTGTGGTAGAGCCTGTCAGTGGCTGTATTGACTGTTATTGATGAATGTTAGGCTAACCCGGCTATGGAGTTTGTGGCGTGGCTTTTATTGTTCTGAAATTGCTTGTTTTCTATTGTTTTAGTGCTTTTATATTGTCCTCCTATTGTTTGTGAGCCACCCTGAGTCATACAGTTGAGATGGGCACTATTGATGTATATATATATATTTACTTACATTTACACATATTCCCATTTTGCAACTAAGAATACTGACTCTAAGCGGAGTAACGCGCAACTCCTCCTCCTTAGCCAAGAACACGCAAACGGCTGCCAGAAATCAACAGGCCAGCGATCTCAACATGCTTTGAAAAGTTTCAGCGCCCGGCGCTTCCCCAGTTCACAGAGAAGCTAGGAAGGCCCAGAATGAAAAGCAGTTTCCATGGCATTTTACATGCCAATTCTTCCATGTAAGAAATCTTCTCAAGTTGCAAAGGCTCTTTAGGAAGGAAACAGGCTTGCAAAGTTTCTCGACAACCCTCCTCCTCCTCCTCCTCCTCCTCCTCCTCCTCCTCCTCCTCTGCTTTGAGACCCATCACCCGTTTTCTACGGAGCCCCGAATTGAACCTAGACTACAGAAAATGCCTTTTTCTGGAGCAGTGGCAATCGCACGCTCCTGGCATCAATGATTCATAAGGAAACACGAGCATTCTGGCTGGAAATTCAAGAGCAGCGTTTCTACGATGCTGGGCTGTAGGCACCATCCTTCCCAACTTCACACAAGACCTCAGAAGGTGTAGTCTGAGACCTCTGATCAAGTGGGGAGTGTTGGGTTGGGTTGAGTGTCCTTTTTGTACCACGAGAAGAGAACCTTTGTAGCTCAGAGTTGAGCTGTGGGGTCCTCGGTGCTCTCTGAGCTGGGTGGTTTCCTTGCAGACATTTCAGGACCCAACTAGGGAACATTATCAGTGCTAGAATGGAGTGGGATTTGTGGAGAGGAGGGGGGGAGGAGGAGGAGAACGAGGAAAAGGAGGAGGAGGAGGAGGAGGAGGAGGAGGAAGAGGAGGACAACAACGACGATGACTGTAGGGTCCTTGATGATCTCTGAGCTTGGTGATTTTCTTGCAGACGTTTCATTATCAAACTAGGTAATATCATCAATTCTGCACTAATAGCACTGATGATGTTACCTAGTTGGGTCATGAAACGCTACAAGAAAACCACCAAGCTCACAGAGCACAAGGACCCCTTATTTCAACCCTGAGCTACAAATATTCTCCTTGATTGGTCTTGCAGATGTTTCATCACTGAAACATCACTGCTTGAAGGGAGGGGGATCACTGCCCCCCTCCATTTTTTCTGAACCATTTCCCTCCCACAATCTCTGCTGGTTGCCCACAGTGGTGAGGGACGCTCAGAATGATTGGTGGAGGGCAACCAATTCCATGATCCTTGTCTCAAGGACCCAGGGCTCTGGAGGGGGAAGGAGGCAAAGAAGAGTGCTGTCACAGACCTCACAGGACTAGGTGCATCAGGCAGATGACAAATGATGTCATGGGAGGCATGACCTTATCCTAGCTTCTTCTGGACTCCCATGACCTTGAGTCACTTACGATGCTAAGCTGGGCTTAGTTTTGAAAGATGCACACTCACACAGGTGTGCAAAGCACAAAGCCAAACAAAGCACACCTGGGGCTTAGCCTTGTGTGTGAACCCAGTGGCACCTCCCACCTCACTGACTTTTGAGAGAGGATTTCACCCAAAGGCTTATCTCAGAGGGGTGTTCTCATGGGGTTTCCCTCCCCCAAGAGGTTTGTGGTGTTTCTACAAACATCAGGACTCCCAGTCTTGAAACTACCCTCTTATTGTACACGAAGAGTGAGGCTTGGTTGCGTAAACATCGGTACAGATGACTTGAATAGATGAAATCTAGGAAAAATGGTCTTGTTGGTTGAGACCTTGGTCTTGAATCAGAGACAGAAGCAGGACAGGCGAGGGACCTTGTAGGACACCATGGCTCTAACTGAGTAAGGAGGACCTGGAATGGGACTATTGGAGCATCCCAAAGCTAAAAGAGGGTCCCAAGAAGAAGTGGTCCACTACTTCTAGTTGGTTGCCAAGAAAACTGCCCAGCTGGGCTCCTGGAGCCTTGGTGAGTCAACCTCGCCTGGAGAAGAATTTTGCTTTCCTGGTTACATTGAAGGATTGAGTTTCAAGAAAATAGAGAAATGTCAATGTAGGGCAAGATGGAAAGTCCCCCTCTGGGCTGCAGCAAGAAGGATTCATCCAACGCAGCAGAAGTCACGGTCTCTCGGCCCAACCTACTTCGTAGGATTGTTCTGTGGGGAACAGTAGGAAGACCCAGGGCTGTGTAGGCTGCTTTGAGCTCTTGTATGAAAGATGGATAGAAGATAGAAGAATGGATGGATAGCGGAATGGATGAATAGAAAGGATGGGTAAAGGATGGATGGATGGATGGTTGAGTTTCAAGAAAGCAGAAAAATCCCAGAAAGGGCAGAGTGGAAAGTCCCCTCAGGGCTCCAGGAGGACACATTCACCCAACCCATCAGAAGCAGGAGAACATCAGGTGCAAGTTGTATTTCAGGCACACCAAAAGGCCTGGTGAAAAAGGACCAAGGGGGTGTTGTGCCCTTATTTCAGTCTTGTTTGGAAAATAAAGAAGCCAGCCAGCTGATGTGATTCTTGGAGAGCTCAGGTTGAGCAGAGGAAGCTTGCAAGAAAGGGTGTGTTGCTTTCCAAAGGCCGCTAGAAGGCAGCCTTTGTGTGTCGCTTATTGTGTGCAGAAGAACATTACAGCCCTGGGGTTTGAGAGATGTTGGAGACTCCTGAGCTGGACCCTGTGTGCCCCAGGCTATCATGTGCCACTGCTGCAGTGACAGGCTCCCACGAGACCTGGCCAGCCTCTCTTGTGCCTGCACTTAGTGACCCGAGAGAAGCACGCGGCAGCAAAGGGTCATGTGAGAAGGTGAGCTGCTTCGGAGGCATCCCGAGCAGGTGAGCTGGAGAAAGCTTCTCTCCAGGTGTCAACGGTATGTTGAAAGACGACTCCTCCCTGGAGAACAGGCTGTTCCCAGATCTTCCGTGCAAGAATTAACATCTTCCTTCCCCGCTTGGTTTTCTTGAGCGTTAAAGAATTGGAGGGCAGGTAGGAATCCAGATGGGTGGAGTTTTCCTCTCCCAGTTTTCACTGGGGTTGTAAAAGGGTAAAATAGCAGAGAAGCTGGGGGAGAAAAGATCTGGTCCCAGCACATCTGGAGATTTGGTTGGGAAAGGATGGTGTAAAATCCAGCTTTTTAAAAGCACAGAGTCTGACCTGCGAAGAACGTTTGCAGGAACTGGGTGTGCCTAGTCTAATGAAAAGAAGGACTAGGGGAGACATGATAGCAGTCTTCCAATATCTGAGGGGCTCCTACAAAGACGAGGGGGTCAAACTATTCTCCAAAGCACCAAAAGGCAAGACGAAAAACAATGGATGGAAACTAACCAAGGAGAGAACCAACCTAGAACTAAGGAGAAATTTCCTGACAGTGAGAACAATCAAATCATTAGAACGGCTTGCCTCCGGAGGTTGTGGGTGCTCCATCGCTGGAGGCTTTCAAGAAGAGACTGTCTCATTTGTCTCAAATAGTATAGGGTCTCCTGCTCAAGCAGGGGGTTGGACTAGAAGACCTCCCAGGTCCCCTCCAGCTCTATTCTATTCTCTGAGCTTTCGAGTTATTCCAGAATTGTCATGGAAAGTAAACATACCCTTCTGCCTTTCTTCCGACCTTTCAACTTACAGTTCCCCATTGTATCCCTAGAGTTGTGGGTGGTGTCTGATGAAACACCAAATGATATTTTTAGATAATAATATGATGTTGCAGTACCTGGAGACAGCAGAAGAGAAGAGAAGAAAAGAGAAGAGAAGAGGAGGGGAGGGGAGGGGAGGGGAGGAGAGAGAGAGAAGAGAAGAGAAGAGAAGAGAAGAGAAGAGAAGAGAAGAGAAGAGAAGAGAAGAGAAGAGAAGAGAAGAGAAGAGAAGAGAAGAGAAGAGAAGAGAAGAGAAGAGAAGAGAAGAGAAGAGAAGAGAAGAGAAAGAATTGGGGGGAAATCACAGAGACCTGCAAATAGAAGTGGAATCATGGTGGCAAAAAGAAGCAAAGATGGCACCTATATCTATTGGTGTGCAGTCCCAAAACATCTTGACCATCCCTTGCACACCATTGGCATTGACAAAATCACTGTCAATCAACTGCAAAAATCAGCTTTAATTGGAACAGCTTACATCCTGCACCAAGACCATCAAACAACAACATCTACCTATCCCAAAGTCCTTGGGAAGGACTCGGTAGGTGGACAAAAACGCCAAATCTAGTCTAAGTATCTGGCTGTGCAAAACAAAAATTTAAAACCCGTGTATTGGCAAAATTTCCATCTGTCAACTGCAAAAGGGCAAACATCGCTTGGATCCTCATCGATTTGATACATTAGAACATTCTAGATTCTTAGAAAGAACGTGGTGCGCATGAAGGCCAACACCAGCTAAACCAACTGGTGGTGGTGGCTTCATGTCGCGTGTACAATAATTTAAAAGAAGGTTTTGCTTCTTTGACCCACTTTGGCTGAACTTGCGTGAACCAAGCCTGTGCAGTTATTCTATCGTTCTTCAATTACCTGTTTTCTTTTGCAAAATGACATTTTAGCAGCAGGAGGCACAAGTCACCTTCCTGTCTCCTGATGCTTTCAATTCTTTCTTTCTTTTTTTTAAACCCTGAGGAAAAGAGTTGGACTGTTTTTCAAGGTCATCAGTCTTCAGATGTGGGACTACAATTCTCATCCTGGGAGGCCAAGCTGGCTTAAAATGATGGAAGCCCGATGCCTCTGGAAGGATGGCACAGAATATTTGGCGGGGGGGGGAAACAAAGAACTGAAGGGTTGAACAAGTGGCGCATGACAGAGAAGATGGTTTTATGTAAACGGGAAGAAATTTATCTTCTTGATACTAACAAACATGTTCAGGAAATGGGTTTGTTATCTATTTAGGAAAAGTCTTGCGTGTTCCAGAAATGAGAAAGTGAAGCAAAATGCATATATCTGGTCAAGATTTCATTAGCTGAAAGAGTAGGTTAACTTGCTATCAATGCCAATGGTTATTATATGGATCTCTCTCTCTCTCTCTCTCTCTCTCTCTCTCTCTCTCTCTCTCTCTCTCTCTCTCTCTCCCTTTTTTCCTCCTTTTTTGTCACATTTAACTTAATCACCGTATCAGTGATTAAATCAGTGAAACAATTTGCCTCCAGACGTTGTGGGTGCTCCAACACTGGAAATTTTAAAGAAATGATTGGACAGCCATTTGTCTGGAATGGTGTAGGGCAGGGGTCCCCAACCTCCGATCCGTGGACCAGTACTGGGCCTTGACATGCCAGCAACTGGTCCACACAAACAAGCAAAGCCCCATCCGCGGGATGCAGGCAGCACACAAAACCACGCAACGTCCGGTCCGTGGAAAAACCTCTCTCCACAGAACTGGTCCCTGGTGCCCAAAAGGTTGGGAACCTCTGGTGTAGGGTTTCCTGCCTGAGCAGAGGGCTGGACTAGAAGACCTCCGAGGTCCCTTCCAGCTCTGTTATTTTGTTATTCTGTTATCCAGTTTTTTCCCCTCCCTATTGAACTACTATTTATCTTATTTTCCATTCTGTTGATGGCATTTTTCTGTTCCGATAATAATGATGATCGTGATAGCAGTAAAGGTAGTAACGCTAGTCGTAATAGTAACTGTGGCTTGAGTGGAAGACCATTGAAGTAGAATGGATTTGGAAGTCAAAATACCATCCTGGATGAACACGTCCTACTAGATATGATTGTAGCCTCCAAGAAAATTATCTGGACACATTCTGTGTGGTTTTCTTGGCAATCATCTGGATTTTGGAACCGCCTTTTTCTATCTCAAGACTTTTGAAATCCAGATTTTGGATTCAAGTCATGCCTGCTTGAAGTTGAGTCCAACTTCTGGCGACTTTTGTAGACACATTCACATCTTCTGGGTATGATACAGTGGTGGGTTGAATCAACTTGGGGAAGGGGAGGGTTGACCTCCCAGGGCTCCCTCCATGCCAGACACTTCTCCTTCCAGGAACTGACCAGAGTCAACCCTTCTAGGCTTCCTGGATCATGCCTGGTTGACTAGCAGATGTTCCCAGTTGACTTCATGGATTCAGTCAATGGTGTGACATGAAGAATCTGTTGGCCAACCATTGTTGGGAGGCCGTTGGGTCTTGTCTTTCTACTGATCCTGAAGGGGGGCAAGGACCCTCTTCATGCCAGTCCCTCCAGCTAACTGGTTCTTGCTTTTGCTCTCTTGCAGTCAATGCCACCCGCATCTCCCCCAGCGCCCCCTCCCTCAGGATGTCCCAGCTCTCTTCCACCTTGAAGCGCTACGTGGACTCTCCCCGCTACTCGGACACCTTGCCTTGCAGCAAAGCCTCCACCAGCTATGCCAGCTATTCCTCCTACTCTTCCAAGCTCTCCTACTCAGACAAAGAGAAGCTCAGCTACAAGCCCACCACTCCTTCCAGCTACTTGACTTCCACCCACCTGCGGACGTCGGGGGCCACCTCCTCCTCTTCCTTGAACTTTGATGGGGGCGGGAGGCTGCTCCAGCGCCCGGACTCGGGCACTAGGCTGAGCCCCGGGTACAGTCGGGTCCCTGTCCGGCCCTCCGGAGGGCTGAGTGGAGGGGCCACCTACTCCTTTGCAAACGGGCCCTCGACCAGCTATGGCTCCACCCCGCTGGGACGCAAGAAATCCAGCAGCCATTCTGACTTGGCCCGGGACCTCTCCTCCATGCACCTGTCCTCGGACCCCTACCCCTCCACCTCGACTCGCAGCCCCTTCGTCACCCGCCCCCGACAAGAGCTCTGTAGCATCCAAGGATTTTACCAGCCCAGCAGACACTCGGATTATGTCCAGGACTACCTGGAGTCCTACAGCCGCAAAGGGGGGCGCTCCCCGGGCCCTGGCTTGCACGGCTCCACCCCGGAAGTCATCACCCCCACCCTGCGCCCCACTAGCCGTTGCTCTATGCAGCAGTGGGAGTGGACTGACAGCCAGACAGATGTCCTGAGCAAGGAGAATCCGGTAAGAGGCTCCCGAATGTGAACTGGGTTGGGGGTGGGGGACAGGGGTGTGCATTTCCTGTGGAATCAGGGAAACGGGGGGGAGGATGAGCCCCCACTTGCTGCAACCCAGCATTGAAAGGTGAGTCGAACCAAAATCAATACAGAAAGAGATTTCTCTTTTTTGTAGCAACACGGAGTCCAGATGTTATCTTAACTCAGGGACAGCCTTCACACAACGTACGACCTCTCTTCTCGTACCCCAAGTTGACCTCTGTTTGCTAAGTTGCTAAATCTGTTAGCAGATTATTTTTAAAAGGGGGCAGGGGGTTAATTGGCAGTTCACCCACCATTTGGTTCCCTGCTCCTTGCTGGGCAAGACGCCTCTGCAACTTCGGCTGCTGTGAAACTTGAAAACCCAAATCCTCCCAGCCCTGTTTCGTTCTCGACTACATTGCACTCTGTAACCTCCTGTTTTCCATCCATTCCAAGCACACCTGGGGTTTTTTTCCAACACACCCTTGCCACGCTCCGGGCACGGAATGCCCTCATCTCCTCCGGAGCACAGCCAGGTGGAATGGCCGTGGTACCTGGGTCAACAAGGCCACGGCCCAGTGGCCTAATTTCGCTGTGTCCAGGTGAGGTCAGGCGTGATTAAATGCCGGTCACCGGCTGCCAGTGCTGCCACCAGCATCCTGACTGGCCTGGGGCTCTCAGTGTTCTTAAGGAAACCTGAATGATGCAGGATCCAATCTGGTTCGGTCACTGGGACAAGATGTTTTGTCTTCCGTGGTGGCGCAGTGGTTAGAATGCAGTACTGCAGGCTACTTTTTTTCTGCTGACTGCCGGCTGCCACCAGTTCGGCAGTTCGATCCTCACTGGCTCAAGGTTGACTCAGCCTTCCATCCTTCCGAGGTCAGTAAAATGAGGACCCAGATTGTTTGGGGGCAATAGGCTGACTCTGTAAACTGCTTAGAGAGGGGCTGTAAAGCACTGTGAAGCGGTATATAAGTCTATTGCTAAGTCCTAAGGAAGGAAGGAAAAAGAAGGAAGGAAGGGAAGGGAAGGGAAGGGAGGGAGGGAAGGAAGGAAGGAAGGAAGGAAGGAAGGAAGGAAGGAAGGAAGGAAGGAAGGAAGGAAGGAAGGAAGGAAGGAAGGAAGGAAGGAAGGAAGGAAGGGTGAGCCCTGGTGGTGCAGCGGTTAGAATGCAGTACTGCAGGCTACTTCTACTGACTGCCGGCTGCCAGCTGTTCGGCAGTTCGATTCTCACCGGCTCAAGGTTGACTCAGCCTTCCATCCTTCCGAGGTCAGTAAAATGAGGACCCAGATTGTTGGGGGGGGGGCAACAGGCTGACTCTGTAAACCACTTAGAGAGGACTGTAAAGCACTGTGAAGTGGGATATAAGTCTACGTGCTATTGTTATTTGCAATGTCCCCACTTCAGAAAGGAGAACCAGGTTTACCGTTTAATTTGTGGTGTGCCCAGTCTGGGAAGGGGAACCAGGTTAGACCTTTTACCTGGGTTCAGGAAGGTGAACCAGGTGTAGCCTTTTTGTGGTGTCCCCAGTTCAGAAGGGACAACCAGTTTTAGCTAACCCGAACCAAGGAATTTAAAAAGTGGCTGGAACCAGGCTGTAAAGCGGTATATAAGTCTAAGGGCTATTGCGATTGCTTCCGAGCTTTCAGACTCGTGCTGAAACCTCAGGGAACTTCTCTCTAGCTTGGCAACTTGAAGAACTTGACAGAAGATGGGGAGAACAGCCACTCCCGAAGTCCCCATGCCAGGTTGAGGAAAGGGTGAAGTGGAAACATGTGCACTGGGCACAGATGTCCCCTTTGGGCAGGATGCTGAGCCTAAATCTGGCCTGTTCTCAGCCTTTCCAACTGCAGTTCCATCCTGTGGCTTTTTGGGGGGGGGGTCACACCTGGCGGAGGAACAGCTGGAAAGCCGGGGGAAAGAGAGACAAGGAGAGAGGGCCCCCCCCAGGTGCCCCCATCTGTGACGAGCCCCTGCAGGGCCACAGCCTTCTCTAAACCTCTCTTAAGGGTTATTGGCATAACGAGCTGGTGTGCGTGTGTACACGGGCGGGTGTGTTTGTGCGCTCCTATGCATGTTCCCGAGTGAGTATTAAGTGATTATATCGGTTGCGTAAAAAACGGGGACTTGTGCCAAGGACTGAAAGGCAGGGAAACAGAACATCTGACAGGTTGACTCTTTCGCTGCTGGTGAAACAAGCAATTTCCTGGGGGGGTGGGGAGGGGGTGGAGAACTGAAGGAAGGGGCTGGTTTCATTTCCTTGCACTCCCCCCCCCCCAAGTATGGGTGTGTATCAGTGGTGGGATTCAGCCGGTTCGCACCACTTGGGCAGAACCGGTAGCTAATTTTTTGTTGCCCACACCCGGAATGGACTTCTGGAAGCGGCATCCACACAGACAACCGGTTGTTCACCTATTGGAATCCCACCACTTGTGTGTATCCTGGAGGGTGGTCTCTGCCCCCCTCCCCACTTTCTTTTTGAGGCCCCCATCTGCACCACTGTGTTAAGCCAACAAAACGGAGCAGCCCAGGTAATTCTCACAGCCAAAACCTTTCAAACCCCAACGAGGGCCAGAATTTCCGTGCCTAAGTAAGCTGGTCGTTAAGCGAACCGCCTCTCGTTTTGGGACCATTTTTGCCATGGGTGTGAAGGGAATCGCCGCAGTCATTAAGCAGATCGCAGTATTGTTAGGTCAGTCTGACTTGTCCCCATGGACTTCGCTGGTCGGAGGTCAGCTGGGAAGGTCAGAAATGGCGATCAAGTCACACACACACACCCTGCTGGATACTGCAATGGTTGTAAATAAACACCGGTTGTCAGGTGTTCAAACTTGGATCACCTGACTGTGAGAAGGCTGCCACCGTCCCAGGTGCAATGACCAATCATAAGTCGCCTTTTTTTTTTAGTGCCATTGTAACATCAAAGAGTCACTAAGTGAATTGTTGTAAGTCCAGGACTACCTGTATTGTATTTAACTATAATATACAGGTAGTGTTTATATATATAAACGACAAGCGTCCTGGAACGACTTGCCTCCAGATGTTGTGGGTGTTCCAACACTGGAAGTTTTTAAGAAAAGATTGGACAGTCGTTGGTCTGAAATGGCTTAGGATTTCCTGCCTGAGCAGCAGGCTGGACTAGAAGACCTCTAAGGTCCCTTCTGACTCTGCTATTCTATTCATCTGTTATTGACATTTACACTGTTTTGTAAAGGAAGTTTGCCTCTGGCTATGCACAGAGCAACCTTCCTCTGGAGAAGGAACCCACGGCAGTCTTTCTGTTAAGGAGGGGCAGGACTCCTCTTCCTCCTCCCCCCCCCCCTGAAAAATTCCTGCTTTGCAGCAGGTTGCATCAACCGAAGCCTTCTGACGCTCTGACATTGTTTGGGACAACCCGGATTAATGCAATCATCCGGTTCAGAAGAAATCAGAGCTTGCGCCCCAGTTGCTTGAGCCAGACATGACTTTTTAAATCAGGGGTGCATCGTTTTGGGCAGGTTGAAATTTGAAGTTTGGGGGAGGGTCTTTGGGGGGGGAACTGAAGGGAGAGTGCAAGGCTCAAGGTATCCATTTCCCCCTGCATACCTCACAACTGCTCGCCCCCCCCTTCCCCCCAAAAGCAAGAACAGAGCTGAAAAACACAAGACTTTTCCTAAGGATGATGATGGCTGCCGAAGGGATGCTGAAGCCCTTTGGACACCTGTGGTACATGCCAGATTTAAGGAAAGGCTGCCCTGTTTCCCTTCTCTCCCCATCCCAGGCAGGTCTCCCTCCATGCCTAATCCTTGACACCTCTGGCTTTGCTGGCCTCACAACCTTCACTTTCCCAGTCTGGATTTGCCACCTATTTTAATTGTAGTTTTTAAACGGCTTTTACTTCTGCTTGTTCCCACTTGGTTATCCCGCCACACTTCCCAATTCCTGCATCATTGAGAGCCAGTAGTGGTTAACTTGCCGGGCTAGAAACCAGGAGGCAGGGAGTTCTAGTCCTGCCTTAGGCGTGAAAGCCGGCCCAGTGAGTTTATTTATTTATTTTTATTTGTATCCTGCCCTTTGGACCAATCATTAGGAGGCTGGGTGACTTTGGGCCAGTCCCCAGGAGACAGCAAGTTCTAGTCCTGCCTTAGGTGCGAAGGTCAGCTGGATGACTTTGGGCCAGTCACCAGGAGACAGCAAGTTCTAGTCCTGCCTTAGGCGCGAAAGTCAGCTGGGTGACTTTGGGCCAGTCACCAGGAGACAGCGAGTTCTAGTCCTGCCTTAGGTGCGAAGGTCAGCTGGATGACTTTGGGCCAGTCACCAGGAGACAGCAAGTTCTAGTCCTGCCTTAGGCGCGAAAGTCAGCTGGGTGACTTTGGGCCAGTCACCAGGAGACAGCGAGTTCTAGTCCTGCCTTAGGCGCGAAAGTCAGCTGGGTGACTTTGGGCCAGTCACCAAGAGACAGCGAGTTCTAGTCCTGCCATAGGCGTGAAAGTCAGCTGGGTGACTTTGGGCCAGTCACCAGGAGACAGTGAGTTCTAGTTCCGCCTTAGGCGCCAAAGTCAGCTGGGTGACTTTGGGCCAGTCCCTCTCTCACACCCCAACCAATCTCACAGAGCTGTTGTTGTGGGGAAAATAAAGGAGGAAGGAGTACTATGTATGTTCCCCACTTTGAGTTACTTATAAAATAATAAAGATGGGATTAAAAAATACAAATAAAAATGGTGCAAAGGAAATATTGTTCCCCTGGCTTTCCCAACATGCTCTCGTTCTCCATGAGCGTCTATCAAATTCCCCTCCAAAAGGACAAATTGGGAGAAGAGCAGCATGGGCCACTAGACTTGCCTCTGTCTGCTGCGTTTTGTCACCATCACGCTCCTTTATCGGTTCCTAATTTGCAAAATCAGGAAGCCTCCGTCTCTATTAATAGTTAAGGTATAACTCCTCGGAGTGCCGTGAACCTGACTTAGCGGTCTCGTCAGGATTACTGAAAGGAGGATTTGTAAGATGAGACAAAGTTCAAACCAGTCCAATGTTCTTCTCTCAAACTTTTTCAGTTTGCGGAACTTATTAGTTAAAAAAGAAAAAAGAAAGAACGAAAGAAAGAAAGAAAAAAAAAATCCTGGAACTCTTGCTTAAGACGCAAAGCTCCGGTGATTTGAGCGTCTGCGGGATTGCTTTCGACCTTAGTTTCCCACGGAAGCCCACCCAGAGATCTTTAGTTTGATGGAACAGGGTTGGGTATGGACAATCCTCGACTTACGGCTATAATTATGTATAGAATTACAGTCGTCAGTCGTCACGGTCGTTAAATGGATCTCCACACGGCTGTCGCCGATTTTATGATCTTTTTGGAAGTGGTTATTAAAGAAACGCCACAGTTCGTCAAGCAAACGCGTTTTCACCAAGCGTGTTTCCTGCCAGAAACCATAAGGAAACAGCAGAAACCACCAAAAAGTGTTGGAAAAATCACAGTCAGGTGACCGCAGAATCCTGCAAATTGCCGTAAAACTGAGCCTAGTTGCCAAATGCTCAAAATTTGATCGCTCGACCAGGGCAGGGCTGCTCAGGGAATTCTGGGAGTTGAAGTCCTCGGGTCTTAAAAGTTGCCCAGGGTGAGAAACGTTGGTCTACAGGGCCTTTAGCAGCGGTGGGATTCAGTCGGTTTGCACCACTTCGGCAGAACCGGGAGCTAATTTTTTGCTGCCCAGGCCCAGAACGGACTTCCGGAAGCGGCATCCATGCAGAGAACCGGCTGTTCCCCTATTTGAATCCCACCACTGGCCTTTAGTGACTCCTGCTTCTATTGTCCAGCCAGGGTCCCCACCCACCCACTCAGGCCATCAAACTCCCCCCCCCTCCAAAATAGTTTCTAGGACTTCAAAGGAAAATTGCAAGGCAGATATCTGGGGAAATGGCATGCATTTTAGGAGGGGGACGATGGCAGTGATAGCAGAGTAAGGATTTGGACCTCTGGCTATTCAACCCCTCCCTTGCTGGGGGCCAGACGAGTTGCCTGCAACCTCACTGCCTTTAACAGGGAGGTGGGGCTGGCCAGCCACCGGCAGTGGGGCATCCCATGACTGGGCTTTGGAGTCCCCAGTTCGGGAGGGTCTGTCTGGGACCCCAAGCACAATTCCAAAAAGCCACAAGCAGGAGGTTTACACTGGGGGGGGGCAAAGGCTGCCTTAAGAAAGAGCAGCAGAGCCCCCCTGAAGGTGAATTATGAGGCTGGGGGACAGGTTGTGAAATACTCCATTCCGAGGTCACCCAAGGTTGGGTAGATCAAGAGGCCCGCAGTTTGCAGAGGGGCAATTAGCATAAAGGAGAATGGGTCCAGATGCTATCATTGAGATGATTGCTGGCTAGTTGCACTGCCAGAATTGCAGAGGGCCAGGGTGAAATGCCCGGGGGGGGGGAGGGCACTCTGCATGTCTTCCCCCCCCCTTCCTTCCCCCAGGTCCGTCTCCATCCCATTACCCGCCTTCTAGACCAGCGGTCCCCAACCTTTATGGCTGGGCCACCCGGCAAAAGGGGGAGGGGAACCAGCCTGGACAAGCTTCAGGCTAGCACACGTGTGCATGCACGGGTGTGCAACGCCGGACCACAGCTTGCATGGCCCGGTTCTAAACAGGCCATGGCCCAGTAGTGGACCACAGCCCAGGGGTTGGGGACCCCTGTTCTAGACCCATCAAAGCTTCTGCATTTCCCTCTCTGTGGAACACTTGCAATCAAGTAGAGGCTTGTGCCGTCTGCAGCCTATGCAGATTTTGCCCCTGTTCAAATTCTTTTCACTTGCAACAGGTGAAGCCCTGGGGGGCTTAGATTGACTTTGCAGGGGGGGGTGTTGAAAGAGCAAGCAAGCCCATCCTTGGAGCGTGTGTGGGTGAGAAGAGTTGCTTGAATGGCCAAACGGACAGGGGTTTTGAGTTCAGAAGACCAAACCCCCCCAATATCTAGATGCATAGAGGGGGTGCCTTCCGATGTCCATCGTGCCCAGCCAAATATATTTGGAGGATCAGCCATAAGTTCATTGAGGGAGGACTGCCAATGATAGCAAAGAATGCAAGAGCCTCCCTGTGCAAGAATAGTATATCTGTAAACAGTGGAGCCCCAAGGAAGGGTAATTACAGGATCAGGGCAGTTTAGGCCTGCTTCTGAGCTTCTCAGAGGCATCCTGCAAGGCAAGGGTTGGCAAGTATGACCCCTTTATGACCTGTGGACTTTGACTCCCAGAATTCCTGACCCAGGATGGCTCAACTCCCAGAGTTCCTCCCCTCCCCTAGCAAGGCTGGCTCAGGAATTCTGGGAGTTGAAGTCCACAGGGCGTAAAGGGTCCATAGTTGCCCACCCCTGCTCCAGGACAACATGGATCATTTGGGGCATTGCCTATAACCAAGTTCTGAAATGAGTGTTATAAACCGATAATCATAAATCGCTTTGTTCAGTGCCGTTGTGACTTCGAACGATCACTAAACAAATGGATGTAAGTTGAGGACTACCGGCCCTTCCCACGAACCTGTGTGTGTTTCTGAACTCACAGCTCCGTGTGGGTTGCAGTTGCGTTCCAGTCGCGCGCGTCCACACATTTGCCAGCCACATGGAGCTGCACTGAAGACGCAACAACATAAGCGTCAGCCCCCTTTCCTGAAGCTGGTTGAATGGCTGCGTGCAGCTCAATGATGCACCACTTCTGGGCTGTGTTTGTGCATGCACGCATGATGCGCCTCCAGTGCGCCTCCCACCTCTGGCTCTGCCTCTCCAGTGTGCTTTTATCTCTGGGCTCCCAGGGAGCATTAAACGGAGTGACAGGAGCGTGCTGACGAAGAGGGGCTTAGCATTCCAGGCGATAAATAATGCTGGGAGGGGGAACAACCAGCACTCTGCACCCCCCCCCTTGGATTTATTTTTAACCCGGCCAAAAATAGCTCTACCTCAGCTAAGCTAAACTTAGCTTTCTCTGCAGCGCCTGTGCAAAGAGCTTTGCCTGGAGGGGGGGGAGAGAGAAAGGAATGAATGTGGCTTGATTTATTAAAAATAAGTGAGCAGTTCATTTGTGTTATTTTTCTTCCAGATGTTATAGTATGTGCTTTGAGCGCTCTCTCTCTCTCTCTCTCTCTCTCTCTCTCTCTCTCTCTCTCTCTCTCTCTCTCTCTCTCTCTCTCTCTCTCTCTCTCTCTCTCTCTCTCTCTCTCTCTCTCTCTGTGTATACACACACACACACAGGGAGAGAGAGAGAGGAGAGAGGAGAGAGAGAGAGAGAGAAGGTCCCAAAAGGGGAATCACGTGATCCCAGGACACTGCAACTGTCCTAAGTACATGCCAGTTGCCAAGTGTCTGAATTTTGATCACGTGACCCCGGGGGATGCTGCGACGGTTGAAAGTATGAAAAATGGTCATAAGTCACTTTTGTGAGTGCCGTTGTAACTTTAAACGGTGTGTGTGTGTATGCCACCCAGCATTGGTGATAAAGAAAGGCAGTTTATTAATTAGATAGTTTGATAAGGGAAGAGTACTCTGGACAATCTCAGAGGCACTGTTTCAGCATGCAGGCGGTTCTTGATGGGTAGGATTTGAACCCAGTTCAAAACCAAGACCCAACTATTATTTTTTCCTAGGGTCCGACCCCCTGCCGACTTTCGTTGAGAGCAAATACCCCTGCCAGCAATTGGATTCAGTTCCAAGAACATATTTGTAGGTTACATTATGTTACAAGTGAATATGTGATGTGTAGATAAAACTCACACAGTCACTTTTGAAAGTTTGTTGGTTGATGCTGAAGTCTTTTCCTGGTTTTCTTGGTGTTTGCAGCTCTGCAGCACTCGCAGTCTTGAACCTGGGTGGCAAGGCTGGCGTTTCATCATGCTTTGCAGTTGGATATTAGGAAAGCATAAATGAATCAGGATCCTTGCATTATGTCATCGTTGTCCTTATTGTGGCTGTTGTCCTCGTCCCATTGGCACCTGCTTACGGTCTGGCTTTAAATTACGTGTCATTGTTGAGTTGCTGCTGGAGTTTTTCAACCGGTTGCACGCCGCCAACCTTGCCAAGCAGAAGAAAAGAGTGACTTTGGGCAAAAGGGCTTAAGTGGCAGTTTTTCCCTCCTCAATTTCTCACTACTGAGTTTTGTCTGCCAGGAATATGTAAAGAGAAAGGCTAACCTTTTGCACATTCCTGACCGCAAAGGATTTGCTTTAAGTACAAAACCTATGAATTGAAGGGGAGGGGGCTCGCCCCAGGCAGGAAAGCCTCTTGGGCTAGCCCTGCTTGAAAATCAAAAGAAAAAGCTTGCCCCACTCCCCAATAAACAAGCAGCCTTTGAAATGCAGTTTTCATACAAGATTGTATTGTAATTTTGTATTTCCCTGAGAAGTTTCACCAGGCGTAGCCTTCAGCAGTTGTTAAAATTAAGGGTGGGAAAACCAATCTCACCACATCCCCTTCCTCCATCCAGTGCTGGGGGGGGGGGCAGCAATGGCTGAAAATTGGCATTGCTGTCTCTCATTTAGAGGGGGGGAAGTAAAATGTTAATCTAACACTCAAATGACTGTAACACAATAGATGAGAGAGGGGGGGGGGAGAGGATTGATAGATGACAGATAAGATAAGATAACCTTTATTGTCATTTTTATACTGTGGGCACACACATCAAAAATGAAATTTAGTTGCCTGCTCTCAAAGTGAAACACATACATGGCAGATAAACAGACAGAGTGAGAGAGAGAGAGAGAAAGAGAGAGATAATGGATGGATAAGATAGATAGATAGATAGATAGATAGATAGATAGATAGATAGATAGATAGATAGATAGATAGATAGATAGATAGATAGATAGATAGATAGATAGATAGATAGATAGATGATGGATGGATGATAGATAAATAGAAAGAGAGAAAGAAAGAAAGAAAGAAAGAAAGAAAGAAAGAAAGAAAGAAAGAAAGAAAGAAAGAAAGAAAGAAAGAAAGAAAAAGAAAGAAAAAGAAAAAGAAAGAAAGAGAAAGAAAGAAAGAAAGAAAGAAAGAAAGAAAGAAAGAAAGAAAGAAAGAAAGAAAGAAAGAAAGAAAGAAAGAAAGAAAGAAAGAAAGAAAGAAAGAAAGAAAGAAAGAAAGAAAAGGATAAAACAGCCGGGGAGAGGGGAGAAATTTGGGGAGGGGGCCGCTGCCCTCCCCCTTTTTCCTCCCTCGGGCCATTTTCGGGGGGCTTCGTGGGGGCCGCTTTTTCTAGCCCACCCCCCGCTCCCCCTCCCCCCCGGCCGGCAGCGGAGCCCGCCCTGCGCAAGGGGAGGGGGCCGGGCCGTCCGTCCCTCGCGCTCCCCCGTCGGCGCGGCTGCGGGCGCTCGGCCGTCGGCGCCTCCCCCGAGGGAGCCCCGCCGCCCGCCCCGCCCGCCGCCCGCCCCCCGCCCGCCCGGCTTGAGGTCAGAGCGGCGGCGGCGGCGGCGATTCAGGTGCCGCCTTCGCCGCTGCCAGCCCGAGCCGGAGCCCTCCGCTGTGCCCGGAGCCCGCTCGCCCCTCGCCCGGCGCCCGTCGCGAGAGCCGCCGCGGAGGCTCCGTCGGTGGCGG
Organism: Azemiops feae; assembly: GCA_023970755.1. NCBI lineage: Eukaryota > Metazoa > Chordata > Lepidosauria > Squamata > Viperidae > Azemiops > Azemiops feae. The sequence goes on along the minus strand of JALGBA010004123.1, from coordinate 1,805,856 downwards.
CGGCGGTGGCGGCAGCATGCGCAACTCCTACACGGTCACCCTGCCCGCCTCGCCGCTGCCGCCCGGCGGGCACAAGGAGCTGCGCCCCCGGCCGCCCTTGCCCGGCTCGCTGCTGCTCTCCACCTTCGTGGGGCTGATGGTCCACAAGGCCAAGGTAGGCGAGGGGGCGGCCGGGCTGGGTGGCTGGGTTTCTGGGAGGGAGGGGAGATGCCCCCCGGCTCTCTGCCCCCTTGCGCTGGGCACCGGATCACCCGGGACGGGGGGGGGCAAAGGGGGGCTGCGCCCAGCGGCAATCAAGCCAGATCCCGGGAAGGGGGTGGGGGAGGGAGGGAGGGAGGGGGGGAGATGCCCCCGGGCTCCTGCCTCGGCTCTCTGCCCCCTTGCCCGGGGCACCGGATCACCTGGGATTTGGGGGGGCAAAGGGGGGCTGCGCCCAGCGGCAATCAAACCAGATCCCAGGGCGGGAGGTGGGTGGTGGTGGAGGAAATCTTCCTCTGGACTACAGCTCCCATGGTCCTCGGCTGAGCGTGGCAGGAGGCGTGCTCTGGCCGGTTTGGGAGGGCGCAGGGTTGGGGAAGCAGGGGCTGGAGAGATCGGCACTTTGAAGCCGGCTTCGCGGGGCGGCCGGGCGCGCATCTTCGGGCTCCCTCCGAGACCGACTCGGCGGTGGCCGCGGGAGAAAAGGCTGAAACGGCTTGGTTTGAATCTCGGTTAGTTCCCGTTAGCTGGGCTGGAATTCAGCCATCGGGTTGAATAAGGTGCGTGTGAACCCAACCTGGGGTTTACCAAGGCCCTGGGAGAGCTGCTTTCAAATTGGGGCCACCAACGGGCTGAGGTGGGACTCCCGTGGGCCCCAGGAGGCCTGCTGGGGACCATAGGGGTTGTAGTGCGAGCAGCTCAAAGTTGGGTGATGGAAGAGTGGGAGGTAAGTTAGTTTTTCCAGCGTTTCCAGGGACAGGTGGGAACGGGGGTGTTTGCAAAGTATGGTCAAAACATCCACAATGGTTCAGCTGAGATACTGCACACAGGATGCACATAGTAGAAAAGCTTTGGTGGCATTTTGACTTTTAGGACCTTATCTAGTAGACAGCCCTGGACTGGTTGATCCGTTGGTGGTTGATGCAGTTTGCTACAACATCCTCTTGTTTTTATCCCAATCAGTCTTGATGGGGGCACCCCAACGGTTTTCTGGCGCTCCATAAAAGATCAGGAAACTGCTAGCCCCTCTTCCGACAGACAAATTCAATTCAAAGGCATAAAGCTGTCGTGAGCCGCAGTTGCTTATGCCTTTGAATTAAATTTCTTAAATTAATTAAATTTAAATTAAACTTCTGATTTCTTGCACCGTACCCTAACACAGTGCTCCAACAATTCCTTCAGTATATCAGTGGTCCATCTCAGAATATCCGAATATAGCATTTATTCTTGCACCAACTCGAAACCACAAGTGGGGGGGGGAGGGCAGTTAGTTTGTCACTCATGACCCTGCCTGTGTTTAGAAGCCCTCATTTTAAAGAGGGGGGGATGGGAGAGAGGGAGAGAGGGAGGGAGAGAGAGAGAGAGAGAGAGAGAGAGAAGCAAAAAAGGATTGAGGAACAGTTGTTAAAAACACAGCCCTTTGCATGCAGACTGGGGAAAAAGAGTCACCAACGCATTAGCTGGACCTCTTAAAAGCTTTGGTTAAAAGCAGCTTGCCGGCTTTTTCCCATTGTAAGAACAAGAGATCAAAATGGGGGGGGGGCTTCCATCTAGCCAGCCTGTCTCCAGGAATTCAAGAGACACATGCAAAGGTCCCGGGAGATTTGCCAAAAGCCTCAAAAGGGGCTGAAGACCCTTTGCAGAAGAGGGGAATTTGCAAGAAGAGCCTGTGGGGAAGGGAGGCAGGAAATACAAAGTCTAAATCTTCCTACACCCCCCCCCTCCCCCTTATCTCAAAGGCCTTTCCGTGCTCAGGACAGTTGTGCCCCCCCCCTTCTTTTGTCCTCTGGAGCCAAAGGCGTCATTTTCCAGCAGCAGGACGCTCATCTTCAATCTTGGGGGAAGATGACCCCAGTTCCTTTGGGTGTGGGGCCTCCATTCAGATGACCTCTTTTCTCTGAAAATCAGTCTTTTATCTCCCCCCCCCCCCGTGCAGAGGTTAACCCGTGCATAATTGAGGAGGGGGGAGAATTCTGCACTTGAAGGCACAAGGAGTGGTGGCGGGCTGGGTTGCAATGCATGGTTGAAATTCTAAGTTCTGCAGAGGAAAGATCAAAGGTCGGGATTCCTGCCTTTCCAGCTGGGATTGTCTTGCAATATCCTTGGGCATCGGCCTGCCTCGCAGTGGGCTCCATGCCCTTCAGGCGCACTTCGGCGGGCTCTTACGTAACCCGCCTGTCTTCTGCACCTGCGGTGGTGGGGGCAGGCCGTTGCCTTTGTTTGCCAGTTGAATGAAGCCGGCCTGGTTATGTAAAAAGCTCAGCCGGCCTCTTTGCCCCGTGCAAACTTGGCACTTCCTTGGCACAAGAGGCTGGCTCTGGAACGCGCCAATCGCAGCTGGCTGGAAGAGGAATGAAGGGACAGCCGGGTCAGTGTGGAGTCTGGGAGGCTCGCGCGCTCACGTGGGGCAGCATTTGATACAGTAAAGAAAGGAGATCAAATTAGCCATCGACAGACACATAGGCGTAAACAGTATCTTACAATAGCTTACCCCCAGAAATCGTGGGCGCTCCGTCACTGGAAATTTTCAAGGAGAGGCTGGACAATTTGAGATGGTATAGGTTCTCCTGCTTGAGCAGGGGGCTGGACTAGAAGACCTCCAAGATCCCTTCCAGCTCCTCTTCTCTTCTCTTCTCTTCTCTTCTCTTCTCTTCTCTTCTCTTCTCTTTTCTCTTCTCTCCTATCCTATCCTATCCTATCCTATCCTATCCTATCCTATCCAGGCCCTCCAGGGAGGCCCAGGCACCCATCCCTGTGCTAATCAGAGGTGATTTTTTTTCAAAAGCAGGCAAGGGATAACTGCCCAGGATGGCCCAGGTCGCGCATGAGGGTGCTTGGTTGTTTTTATTTTTGCTGGTGTGCGAAACGAGATGGCATCTGCCGTGCCTGAAAGACTTCCCAGGCATCTAGGTGCACGTTCGCCTCCCTCCCTCCCTCCCTCCTTGCGGGATTTGCAAGGGCAGGTTCCTGATGCCAGCCACAGCTGAAGAATGCGAGCTGACAAGTCTCGCATGCCAGAGAGATGTGCCAGGGCTCCGTTCCTCGGTTTCTCCATGAGGAATTTTTGTCTCCGCTTCATCGGGCGGGGAAGTTCTTGGGAAGGAGGTGGATTAAGCAAAGCTGGAGCAGCGGGGTCATGTCAGGTGCCGAGGGCCCAGCTCTTCCAACCCTTTGCCAGTCTTTGCCAGGGCCATGCTGGCTTCAAAAGGCCTCGGTCTCCAGATTGGTTTTCGGGAAAAAGGCACCCACCACCCAAGCCAGCTGAAATGTACCAAGCCGGACAATCAGACTAGCGCCAAATAAATGCCTCTAAGCACTGCCACATGTGCAGCAGATTGAAGGACCTTGGGGTCCCGGTGGACGATCCCTTGACCATGAACCAGCCGTGTGCAGCAGCAACCAAAAAAGCAAATACAATCCTGGGTTGTATAAACAGAGGCGTAGAATCAAGATCATGTGAGGTATTAGTACTGCTTTATAAAACCCTACTGAGGCCACCCCTGGAATACTGCAGCCAATTTTGGTCACCATATCACAAAAAAGATGTTGAGAGTTTGGAGGAAATTCAGAGAAGAGCAACTAAGATGATCCAAGGCCTGGAGACTAAAACATATGAAGAACGGCGGCAGGACTTGGGTTTGGCTAGTCTAAAGAAAAGAAGAAATAGGGGAGACATGATAGCAGCATTCCAGTATTTGAGGGGCTGCCACAAGGCAGAGGGGGGCAGGTTGTTCACCAGAGCACCAGAGGGAACGACGAGAAACAACGGTTGGAAACTGATCAAGGAGAGAAGCAACCTGGAATTAAGGAGAAACTTCCTGACAGTGAAGACCATCAACCAGTGGAACAGCTTGCCTCCAGAAATCGTGGGTGCTCCATCACTGGAGATTTTCAAGAAGAGACTGGACAGTCACCTGTCTGGGATGGTATAGGTCCTCCTGCTAGAGCATGGGGCTGGACTAGAAGACCTCCAAGGTCCCTTCCATCTATTCTATTCTATTCTATTCTATTCTATTCTATTCTATTCTAGAATTTCCTCCCCCCCCCCCGGTTACTGCTTTTCACGTAATGATTGCTTGTGTTCAGAATTCGAGCATGCGGGCTCTCCTCCTTTAACGACCGTTTGCACTTAACGATGGTAAGGAAAAATTAACAGGGCAACCGGTTCTCGCATTTATGACCTTCGCAGGTCTGTAAAGGAAAGGAAAACCCAAGTCAGATGATAAAGCACCGTTGCAGTTTCACCGAGCAACCGATTCCCTTAAGGACCGAATTGCCAGTCCCAATTGTAGTGACTAAATGAGGACTTTCTGTACTTTTTTGCCGATTGCATTTTCTGGTCCCAAGAATATATTGCACCCTTTTGGCACTCGGGAAAATCTAAGTGGTGGCTGGCACCGGTTCCTGAGTTCCGTGGTCAGCCGGCATCTGTCTTGGGCTTTCCCTGTTTTGCAACCCTGGGCGCCATTCATGAAGAGCCACGGACCGTTTCTGTCCCCGAAATAGCCACGAATCCCTTTGCCCCGAAGAACTGACGTTTCTAATCCACCTTATGCCAGGGAGGAAGCGATTTTCCTTTACGTTAACATTTTGCCTCCCCTGCTCTCCGTTTTATCCTTGTCACGGCATAAAGTAGCTTAGCCTGGAACACGAGTGAGTTCATCCCCCTGGACGTCATGATGAAGATTTCCAGTCTGGTCTCTCCAGGGCTCTAAAATATCCCCTGATTATCCCATCGCATTGGCCACATCACTGGGTAGCTTTTAATAGCCCTGATAATAACACACCCAAAGTAGCATCCCTTGAAATAAGGGACCTTTTCAAAAACGGCCTGCTTTTTCCAGCCAGAGGATGTAACCTAAAGACGACGCGGGTTGGTTGGTTTTTTCAAATTTGCCAACTTTTAACATAGGTGGACTCCCAACTCCCAGAATTCCCTAACCGGCATGCTTGACTGGGGATTTCTGGGAGTGGAAATCCACCCTTCTTCAAAGGGCTAAATTTGAAAACACTGACCTAGGATGCAGACCCTCAGTGCCTTCTCCAAAGATGTTCAGGTTTTGGGGAGAGGGGGGGGGTCTCCTGTGGGCGGGACTTGCACCTCCATCCAGATGGGCCGTTTCTTGAGGTCCTGCTGGTTGCATCACTTCCGCCTTAGATGGGAGAGGAAAAGCTGGGAAAAGGGGGAAGAAGAGCTGGGAAGGGATTGGCTTGGGTTGAGATTTGTGGGCACTGGGTGCAAATTTGTGTATCCCCTTAAGAGGCCCTTTCTGTGCTCCCACTGAAGGAGAAGGAGAAGGGGGGGCGAAGGAAGGGGGACAAAGAGGTGAAGGAGGAGGAGGAGGAAGAAGAGGAGGGGGAGGGAGAAGAGGAGAGGGAGAAGGAAAGAGGAGGGGGGGAGGACACGAGTCCCCTTGCCTCCTTTTCCATGCTTGACAGGAACCTGGGCTGTTCAAAGCGCTGGGCGCACAATTAAAGGGAAGCGAGAGCTGTTGGGAGACGGTGGTCTATTTTGGGCAGTCGTCAAGGAGAAGGCTGGATTCCTCCCACTCGCACATGTCAAGCGCTATTTGGAGCCACTGGCGCAGCAGCCTCCCTCACCTCGCTTTCTGGGGTGCCAGCAGCAAGGCGAACCCCTCGAGAGCTGGGCTTGATGACCCCAGAGCCCCAGAACCTTCTGGGGATAGGGCAGGAGTAGGTCTCCCCATCTGGCCGCTGGCTGAAAAACCCGGCTGGCGAAAAGGAGCTGGCCCACATACACACCTACACATCGGGGGGGGGTGTCTCCTGCCTCTGAATCTTTGACGGGAGGCTAAAAGGCAGGCTAGGAGGGAAGCAGCTAGTCCTCAAGGTTTGGCCTCGGCTTCCAGAGGGCAGGCAGAAAGTTGGAGGTCAAAGTCGGTCTCCGGAAGCCAACGAACCGTGCTGTAAGTGCTTCATCCAAGATTCAAAAGATCTTTGCCCTAGTTAGCTCCAGGTTTGTCCCTGCTGAAGCTGAAGCAAGGCCAAACGTCCTGCGCTGCGTAAGGAAGAGGCTGGGCCCTGCTCAGTGCTGGGTTTCCCATTTGGCATTCCCATTTCCCACCCTCCACGGCCCAGTCCCTGCTTATCCAGAGACCGAAACCACGTGGCCAACAAGACAAGAATTCAGCCCTAGGATTTTCCCACGTTTTTTTCTCTCTCGTTTTTTTTTTAAAGTTGCCAATTCTGCATCAGAAAGCAGAGCAGAAAACATGCAGAACGATGCTGGATTCTTTTATTTCCCACTTTTCCCCACTTACGACTGCGGCAGGCTCCCCGGGGCCACGTGATTTCCATTCAGATGCTTGCCAACTGGTTCCTATTTATGACGGTCGCAGCATGTCACGTGATCCCCTTTTACGACCTGCTAACCAGCCAAGTCAATGGGGAAGCCAGATTCACTTAACAACTGTGTGACTCGTTTAACAACTGCAGGGATTCACTTAGCAACGGTGGCTGGAAAAGTCGTAAAATGGAGCAAAAGTCACTTAGCAAACTTCTCACGTAGCAATTTTGGGCTCGGCTGCATTCGCATATCGAAGATTACCCGTGTTCCTGTTGCGGGTTTGCGGGTTGGTGTGGGTGTGCAAAGGACTCTCTTCTTAGGGGTGCAAAGTTCTGCCTTGCCTGGTGCAGGTTCCCCTCCCTGCCTTTCCTGCCCCGTTTCTCCTCTTCCCCCCAAGCCAAGGAGAGGCTGAGAAAGGACAGTGGCCTCTGGGTCTCTGCCAGCTGGGCCTCTTCCGAGCATCCATCCGTGCCAAGAATTTATGTCCCGGCTCTAATAAACCGCCGAGTTCCTGCGGTGTTTCTGCTGACGATTCTGACCCGTCACCAGAACCGCTTGGAAAGCAAGACTTTGCCCCCTGCCAGTCCTTTGCCCAAGGGGCCAGTCCAGCAGGTGGCAAAGGCCGAGCAGTTCATGCCAGTCTCTGAGCATTGGCAGATTTCTCTAGGCCTCTCGCAAGCGGCTCTGTATGGGTTTTTTTCTCTTTGTTTTTCAATGCACTGATTCCAGAGATGGCTTTGCTAGATGTGCTATTTTTCCACAAATCGGCTAGAGCGTTTCCCTGATCGTCTGTGGAAATGTTTTCTGCATTAAGGAAGGAATAGAGGACTAGAAACATGATGGCAACAGCGTTTGGCGAGAAAGAGGCTGGGATACAAACAGGGGTGTCAGAAAAAGGGGTCCGGTGGCTCTCAGGAGCGTTTAGGTCCCTAGGGCCATTTTTCTCAAGCTTGGCCGCATTAAGAGATCTGGGACTTCAACTCCCAGAATTCCCCAGCCAGCATGGTTACCCGCTTGGAGGAGAATGATTTGATTGGAATCCTCCAGCCCCAGGGAGTTACACCACCGGCATTTTATCACCGTGGATACTTGCAAATGGCTTCTGGGAAAAATAAAAGAAGGCAGGGTCTTCCTAATCTCAGCTGGGCGGGAATCCTTGCCTTCCGTTCTCCCCGCCTCCTTTTGTGGGACCCCCGTGGCGAATTTGGCCTGGAGTTTTGAGTGGTTGCCTGAAGGTTGCCTTGTCACAAATGGGTCTTTTTCCTCTTCTTTCTCCGCAGAATTCAAAAACGGTACAAGGTCTGACTGGTCTCCGAAACCTCGGGAACACTGTAAGTCTTTCTCCCTCCCTCCCTCCCTCCCTCCCTCCCAGAGCTGCAGCTAAGCTCTCCAACCTGGGCCGGTTGGGACTGGTTGAGGAAGCTGAGTTGCCTTTGCTGGCTGTTTTACCTCATTTCCGCTTCTCAGATGACACTGCGAGGAGTTTTGTTCTCACTTGCACAGAAGGAAGGGGAGAGCCCCAAAAGAGTTGTGTAACTATTTCAGAAAACAGTGTCACCCTGCCCCACCCAGATGTGACAACTCGAAGGCAAAGAAGATGTATTTGCATCAAGAGAGGGTGCAGGCAAGTAGTGGCCCGCAACGCCAGGAAGCCTCCAGTCCTCTCCATTCACACACACACACACACATACACACAGAGAATTTTTCTGGTCCCTGAACCCTCCCTTGATAGCTACATCGGCACACTTTTCTGTCATTTTGAGCAAGGAAGATTTGCTGTGAATTATCCTTCTCATAGTAAGCTCAATCAGTGGTGGGATTCAGATAGGTGAACAACCGGTTCTCTGTGTGGATGCCGCTTCCGGAAGTCCGTTCTGGGCCTGGGCAACAAAACATTAGCTGCCGGTTCTGCCGAAGTGGTGCGAACTAGCTGAATCCCACCACTGGGCTCAATATACTTGGGGGGGGAGGGGAGAGAGGAGAAAGGGAAGGAAAGGAAAGGAAACAAAAGGAAAAAAGAGGGAGGGAGGAAAGGAAAGGAAAAAAGAAAAGAAAAGAAAAAGAAAGAAAAGAAAAAGAGAAAGAAGGAAGGAAAGAAAGAAAGAAAGAAAGAAAGAAAGAAAGAAAGAAAGAAAGAAAGAAAGAAAGAAAGAAAGAAAGAAAGAAAGAAAGAAAGAAAGAAAGAAAGAGCAAACTTTTCATGCCAGAAATCTGACATGGCTAATCTCACTTCCCTTCACTGTGACCTAGCCTTACGTGCCTCTTCTACCACCAGAAGCTCTTTGGGAGTGAGAGAGCCAAGATATCTTCTAAAACAATAAATGAACATGGGGGAATTGAGCACTGAAGTTCACCCCCACACACACACACACACACACTCTTCTAGAGCTAGCATTGGCTGTGTAGGTGGGTTCCCCTTTGGTGCCCATGGGAGGGAGGAAGTTCCTTCTTGGGCAAACATCTACTGGGTCCTCCCCCCAACCACAAGAAGAGAGAAAGGAACCAGCGTCTGACTTCCTTCTTGCTACCACCCCCCCCCCAGATAATCTGCTCCCACCCAGTGGCTGATGGAGGAGGAAGAAAAGAAGCAGAGCCAGTAGTAGTAGTAGTACTAGTGGTTGTTGCTACTCCACCTGCTCCCCAAAGATGGGATCTGGGTTGAAGGATGGAGGAAGACCTTGCAGGGAAGGTCTGAGGGCTCCACAAAGTCATTTACACCCCCATCTTAAAAGCTTCGCGTTAGGAAGCCGACGGACGAAGCCCATCCCCAGCCAGTGGTGGGCATCTCTGCACAGGAGTGACACACCGTGTCTGTGTGTGACTTGTGTGCACAAGTGCACCGTAGCATGAGTCAGTCACAGACGCAATGGAACACTGTGGGTGAGCAGGAAAAAAATAAACCCCAAAAACCTTCTCCTTGGGGCTTTTAATTATTTTTTCACCATAGTAACGGCTCGCTGCCATTTTATGTATTAAAGTTTCTTTAAACTAAAACCTGATCTTCCAAGGAGGAAATCAGATATTTTTTTTAACAGGGTCCATCCTAGTACAGAGTTTAATGAAGGTTATAGTCAGTGACCCCCTTCAGTTTGCCAGGGGCTTCAAAAAATACACCTTGTGTAGCAGATAAACTTTCCAAATCTGCTGCTCTCCAGAGGGTTGGCGCTGCCTGTTCCACACTGTCCAGCTTTTTCTGAAAACATTTCCTGGAGCCAAGCTCATCAAAGGGGTCCAAAGGGGGTCTAGCTTGGAGGAGAAACCTGGGCAGGTGTCACCTGGAGGAATGGACGATGGCCTGGCGACCTTCATTTGGGTCTCTCTTTCCTGCCCCTTGTAGTGTTTTATGAACTCCATCCTGCAGTGCCTGAGTAACACCAAAGAGCTGCGCGATTACTGCCTGCAGAGCCAATATATCCGTGACCTCAACAACAACAGCCGCATGCAGACGTCTCTCGTGACAGGTAAAGGCGGCGAGGTTTTGCACGGGCACAACTGCACAATCGGCCTTCCCTCTCCTGAAGCCACTTCATGGTAGGGGGCTAGAAAGGAGGATCCCTTGAATCAATAAAGAATATTTATAGCAAAAGCAAAAAGTTCTGGTTGTAATGTTGTTACCTTCTACTGTGCTAAAGAGAGTCGGAAGTTAGTTTTATACTTTGATAAAAGTTAATAAAAAAAATTTCAAATCCAAGAATATTTATAGGTCAGGGTTGAAATGAAGGGTCCTTGGTGCTTTCTCTGAGCCTGGTTGTTTTCTTGCAGACATTCCATTATCCAACTAGGTAACATCATCAGTGCTAGTCCTGGTTATGTTACCTAGCTTGGGTCATGAAACATCTGCAAGAAAACAACCAGGCTCAGAGAGCACCAAGGACTCCTCAGTCCCTCAAATTCTTCTCTCCTCTTTTTTTTTCTCAGTTCCCTGCTCTTTTGGGCAGTTGTTAACAACATGGACGCTGGCCACGAGGGCCCCACAGGTCTCCTTTAATGTTGATCACAGCTAGGAAGTAAGCGAGACCTCGTGGCTCTCCACAGGAAGCCACCTTTGTCTAGAAAGGATGGAACAAGATCTAGTTCTTCATGGCCAAGTTGGGTTCTTCTGTGCTTGTGGGTTCACAACCACCTTGCTCCCTCCTCTCTTTCCAGAATTCGCCAAGCTCATCCAGGCGTTGTGGACCTCGTCTCCCAATGAATCCGTCAGTCCGTCCGAATTCAAGATGCAGATTCAACGATACGCTCCCCGCTTTGTGGGATACAAGTAAGAGTGGGATCTGGTCCCTTCTCTTCTGTTTTTCACGAGTGGCCATTCCTGCCTTGCTGCTTCTCCTTCAATCTCAGTAGTGCTTTTAGCATTTGCTAGCTCTGGATGCCTTCATAGCAAGCCAGTGCTCTGTAGGTCTTTGGGACTACAACTCCCATTCCTTGGCATTCAGCATGCTGGTAGGGAATAATGGATGCTTCTAGCAGACCCAAAGATAGCCAGCACTGCTTCACAGTGCCCCATCTTTCCAAATCTGATGAAGAGAGAGTTAGCTTGACCAGTTTCCTTTTTCCTTCCCTTTCCTTTCCTTCTTTCCTTTCCTTTCCTCCCCCTTTCCTTTCCTTTCCTTCCCTTCCTCAGTAATCTCTCCTAACCATCCAGAATCTCTTTGAATAGTGAGATGGGTGGCTTATATATTTAAGAAACAAATAAAAATAAACACGCTCCCTTGGATATCTACAGAAGGACTCTTATGAGATAGGAGGGGGCAGGGGGAGAGTTGCTTTATTCTTCCTCAAGGCTTCTCCTCCAGGCTCCCTGGGTGGGTCCTGACTCCACGGGCTTAGGTTGACACCTGTCCTTCCTCTCTCGCAGCCAGCAGGACGCCCAGGAATTCCTGCGCTTCCTTCTCGATGGGCTCCACAATGAGGTGAACCGGGTTCTGGTCCGTCCAAAAGGCAACAATGACAACCTGGACCATCTACCGTGAGTCCCGGCAGAAGCAAAGCACCGGGATAAGCTTTGGGGGGGAGGGGGGGCTGGAGACAACTGGGCGCTGATGCCCCCGATCTGGACTGGACTGAACGAGCTTCTGCCTGAGAAGGCCCATCTAGGGGGCTGGGTCCCCAAAGAAAGAGATCAGGAGGACCCAGTTAGATGGAGAGCCAGTTTGGGTTCAAGCACCAGGTCAGGAGAAGCCGCCCTTCTTCCCAGCAAAGTTTAGCAGAAGCCGGTCCGACCGTTAGAGCTAAAACGACGCCGGCGTTTCTGTTTCTTCTTCCGTTGTTTCCCACTCCGTCTAATGGCGCAAATCATTCCTCCTGCAGAAAATTAGTTTAAAAAGGAAGGAAGCAAAGTATGAGTAAGGATCTGTGGAAAATTTTAATTTAATTTAATTTAATTTAATTTAAAGTTTTTCCTGCTAATGAATACAGGTAGTCCTCGACTTACAACCTCAATTAAACCCAACATTTCTGTTGCTAAGCAAGACAGTGGTTCAATGGGTTTTGTCCCATTTTATGACCTTTCTCGCCACAGTGGTTAAGTGGATCCCTGCAGTTCTTAAGTTAGTAACACCGTGTGTTAAGTGAATCTGGCTTCCCCAGGGGCTTTTGCTTGTCAGAAGGTTGCCAAAGGGGATCACGTGATCCCAGGATGCTGCAACGGTTGTAAGTCTGAACCAGTGGTCAAATGTCCGAATTTTGATCACGTGACCCTGGGGACGCTGGAAAGGTCGTAAGTGTGAAAAATGGCCGTACGTCCCTTTTGTCTGGGCCGGTGTAATTTTGATCGGTCACTAAATGAACTGTTGTAAGTCGAGTTACCTGAATGGCTTTCCTCTCTCCCAGAGCTCAATCTGAGCCCCAGGACCCGCTAGCTTGGCAGGTGTAGCTGAAAAAGAGCAGGGACCTTGCAAAGGCCATAGCCAAGGGGGAGGATTACAAAGCCCATGGCCTTTGGGGCAGCCTCCCTCGATCCCGGGGGCTTCTGGGAGAATCATCCCTGCTGATCCCAGCTGAGAAAACCCCTTCACCTTCTCTCTTGCGTGTCTCTGGCAGGGACGACGAGAAGGGGAGGCAGATGTGGATGAGATACCTCGCAAGAGAAGACAGCCGGATTGGCGGTGAGTATCTGGTGGAGCAGTCCCCCCCCAAAAAGGAGTTTGGGGGCTGCTGGACCCGAGGCAAAAGGTCCACCTCAACCTTGGCGACTTTCAGATGGGGTGGACTTCAGTTCCCAGAATTCCCTAGTCGGCATGCTTTAAGAGGGGTGGACTTCCCCTCCCAGAATCCCACAGCCAGAATTCTTAAATCCTTGACATCTTCAAGTTGCCAAGGTTAAGAAAAACCGAATTAAGATGTACCATGGTTTGGCTAACTTTCTGGACCGAGATAGCCATTTGGACTTTGCACAGCATGTCTGGAGGAGTGTCTCAGAAAGGGGTCCATTGTAGGAGAGGTGAGGGTCAAACCCCCAAACTAGAGGGTCTTCCCAACAGCCCCTCTGCCTCTTTCCTTCACCCACTCCTGGGAATTCTCTGTCAATTGAGTTGCTGGTCACACAGGAATAAGAAGGACTAGCAGCATCAGGGTTTTTTTTACTGACAAAACGCACTGGGGGTGATTCACAAAATTATCAGGAGAGTCTCAGCTACCCTTACTTGTAGATCTGTGTTACTCAACCCTAGCTAATTTAAGGCCAGCATGCGCTGCCTGGGGAATTCTGGGAGTTGAAGTCCACATGTCTCAAAGTAGCCAGGGTTGAGAAATATTGGCTTAGATTGACCTGGCCGTCAACCGTGTCCTTTGCTGATTGTGGATTTCAAAGATGATTAAATCTTCAGAAACACCATAATGAGCCTAATCAGCATAACTACCTCTTTAAAAACTGGTTTAAAGAATAGTTCCTTTTTGTTCAAGCTTGCCACTTTCTTTCAGTTTCGTTTCCTTTTAAAATTTGTATACCAGGTTGGGTTTGATCTTGATGTTCTCGGATCAAAGCCAGGAAAAGCAACTGTTCATTGAATTTGTTCATTGAACTGTTGATATTTATAGAACTCTGACTAAATATTGTTAACAGAACTTATCCAATGTCATTTTGTAAAAACTCAATTGCAATGAAGTGTGGGTATTTTTTTTTTTTTTAGTAATTAACCCTGGCTATCAAATCCACTCAAATTACCTTTTTCTCTTTTTACTGTACTAATCTTCCTAATGCTGGACCCCCCCCCCCCCATTTGACAAACTAAACTCATGCTAACTTTTTAGAAAAACGTTTTGACCTTTCAAACGGCCAAACTTTGTTCATTCAGTTCTAGGTTACCTGGTGATTGAAGGCCACACAAGAAGGCCTGTTAAATTTGTGGCTGCAATTAACATGTTTGCTTCCCAACTAAACTGGCAACCCACCAGGTTGGGAATCAGCAGCCACAAAGTTCAAAGAGCATTTCACAATCTCTGAAATTCCTCCACTGATTTTGGAAGAACGTAAAACTGATCTCCACCACGCTTAGATCTAGGCATGGGAAGAGAAGCCTCAAAAGGCCTTGAGAAATCTGGAGCTGAGATCCAATCCCAGTCAAGATTTTGAAGCTTCTTTCTAAAACTTGAACAGTAAAACACTGACTTCTGCGGCCACTGTTGCACATCACACCTATCCACGTAACTAGACCATGGGTAACTCCTACGCAGAGAAGCCTCAGTGAACAACATTATCCTGAGCTTGCACAACAAATGAGGTCAAAAGCAAGTTGGCTGGTTTGTGACTAAGGCTGTTCTCCTCTGTTCTCGTTCTTGGATGACGTGGAGCATCTCTTCAAGCGTTCAGGCAGGAGAAGGTCCATCTTTTCCCTCCGTACCATCTGCTTGGTCATCCATCTTTACATTCCCCGTCTTCTCTTTCTTTAGATCTCTTTGTTGGGCAGCTGAAGAGTTCCTTGACCTGCAGCTCTTGTGGCTATTGCTCCACCGCCTTTGATCCCTTCTGGGACCTGTCCCTGCCCATTGCCAAGGTAACCCTCCACGCCCTGGGGCTCCTATTTGACCCCCCCCCCATTTGACCCCCAGATCTGCCTCTTCTTGCATTGGGAACCTAACCCTCTTGGACCTTGGTTTCTCTCTCTCTCTCTCTCTCTCTCTTCTCCTCCTTCGGCAGAAAAGCTACGGCGAGGTGAATTTGATTGACTGCATGCGACTCTTCACCAAGGAAGACGTTCTGGATGGAGACGAGAAACCCGTAAGTCCAGATGAAGAGGGAAGTGCAAAAAACTCATCAGTCAGGTTTCTGCACCCAGTTCACGTCTCTTATTCCAAATATTTCTGAGCCCTCGGTTTCAAAATCAGCCACCGGGTGGATTTTTTTAAAAAAATTCTGATTTGGAGTTTTGCACAAGATGGTGATGATGATGATGATGATGATTTTAAGAATCATAAAGTTGGAAGGAACCTGGGAGGTCTTCCAGTCCAACTTTGGAAGTTATTTCTTTGGTTTTGGAAAAGCTTGTTGCAAAAGCTGGATCTACGTTTCGAGATGAATGGGTTGGGAAACATCAGACATGCCTACTCTTCTTCTTAACTGTTGCTTCGTGTGGTGGCTGTGTCAGCCTCTGGCTCATGGGAAGCTTAACAGAACATAACAGAATAACAGACTTGGAAGGGACCTTGGAGGTCTTCTAGTCCAGCCCCCTGCACAAGCAGGAGACTCTATACCATTTCAGACAAATGGCTGTCCAGTCTCTTCTTAAAAACTTCCAGTGTTGGAGCATTCACCGCTTCTGGAGGCAGGTTGTTCCACTGGTTAATTGTTCCCGCTGTCAGGAAGTTTCTCCTTAGTTCCAGATTGCTTCTCTCCTTGATTAGTTGTCCTGCCTTCTGGCGCTTTGGAGAATAGCTTGACTGCCTCTTCTTTATAGCAGCTCCTCAAATATTGGAAGACTGATAAAATGTCACCCCTAGTTGATAATCTTAAATTTAGGATTTTTGACCTGTGGAGGAGCTGAGTCCATAATGGGAGGGCTGCCTTTAAGGTTTCCATCAACCTGCCCACGTCAGTTTTCCTCTAAAAATAAGGGGTTTGCTTTGTGAAATCAAATTTGGCCCCGCTGGTCTGCCACTGGCTGCCCTTGTGCTTAACCCGGCCCTTTCAGCTGATCTAGCCACTCCTTGCTACTCTTTCCCCCCAGCTGGTGCCACAGGTCCGATGTCTCTCTCTCACACACATCTCCAGTGGTCCTCCCCTAAACCCTGGTTGTTGTTTGTCCCTGCAGACGTGCTGCCACTGCAAAGCGAGGACGAAATGCATGAAGAAATTCAGCATCCAGCGCTTCCCCAAGATCCTGGTTTTACGTATCCTTGCTTTTTCCCAGAGGATGTGGCCCGACCGACTTATTTATTTATGAAATTTATTTGCCGTCCATCTCGTATCCAACCACTATGGGAGGCTACATGGCGAGGAGACCTCACCCGCAGATGAGCGGTGACGTGACGGGTTTCTGTCACCATCCATCAGGTGCAGACAATTTTACTGGACCCAGAATCCAGCCAGTGGAAGACTTAGCTTGAACAGTCTATTATTTCAAGATCCTAGTCCTCTTGGGTTTGAGAAAGCTCAGGGTTTTTTTTTGTTTTTCCCCAGTGCAATAGAATACAAAAAGAAAAGTACAGCCTCAACCTTTTGCTTTCCATTTCTCGTAGTTAAGGTACCAGGCTAGAAAGCGGGAGATCACGAGTTCAAGTCCTGACTTAGCCATGAAAGCCGGCTGGATGACCTTGGGCCAGCCTTTCTCTCTCTCAGCCCAACCCGCCTCACAGGGTGGTTCTCGTGGGGAAAATAGGAGGAGGACGTTGTGTTCGATATGTTTGCTGCCTTGAATTATTTGTTAAAAATAACAAAATATAAAATAAATAAATAAGATCCTTCCATTGTGGGGACCGTTTGCCCCCGCCCCCCTTTTCCTTAATTCCTCGCCCAGACCTGAAGCGTTTCTCCGAAGCCAGGATGCGATCCAGCAAACTCACCACATTTGTCAACTTCCCGCTGAAGGATCTGGACCTACGGGAATTTGCCTCCCAGAGTTGCAGTGAGTATCTCCTGCAGGTTTGGGAAGAACCAGCCAGGGTGGGGTGAGGGGGGTCATCTAGGCCAGCAGCCCCCAACCTTTTGGGCACCAGGGACCGCTTTCATGGAGGGAAGTTTTTCCACCCACCTGGGGGTGTGTGGGTGTCAAGCACTGCCTCATCCCACACATGTGTGGGTGGGGCTTTGCTTGCTTGCACAGACCTGTGGACCGATGCTGGTCCACAGCCCGGAGGTTGGGGACCCCTGATCTAGGCCAAGCAGGGTGAGTAACTGAGGATGGACCTCTGAGCTTTCTTCCCCACAAGTCCAGTTAAACAAATGCACACAAACACAGCCTGGTTGTTTGATTCCACCCTCTGCCTGGAATTTTAAAGGAAACTCGAAGCGGGATTCACTTCCTTGACCTGTTCAGAAGGTCTTAATTTTGGGAAACATTTGAAATGAGACCCCCGCAGGAGTGGATCCAGTCTGGGAGATCTGTTTAGTTATTTGTTTATATTACACATTTCTCAACAAGCCAGTTCCCTCCGAGAGGGACTCTTGCACCATGAAACAATACATGGATGATCCGTGCGCCACCATTTAAATCTAGTTTTCAGAATGGTTGAAAAAAAACTGGGGTTTTCGTTTTCTCTCAGGGCCTCCGCCCACCGCCCACGTTTTAGGAAAAAAATGAAGAAGTTGAGTGACCGGTTTGGAGGAAGGCTTACAAAATTTGGGAGGGAGCAGCAATGTTCCACCTTGGTACCCTCTCCAGAGCCACCGTTGTGAGATGGGCGGCTACATTACTAATATAAAATAATAATGAGATAAAAATAAAGATTAAAAACTTCTCCCTCCGAATGTCCTATTGGGAGCCAAGATTGTGATGAAGGGATTCTTCAGATTTTTTTTTTATTTCATCTTTTTGCAAAAATCAGACCTTCCACGAACATCAAACCAGGGCAAATCCCGCTAGCGATATTTGCGGAGTGCAATTGCACGCTTCCGATCCAGGCCGCGTCAGGCTTTTGCACACCCAGCGGTGAACGAAAGCCTCGCCCGACGGCAATTTGGCTTCTTCCGTTTTCAGATCACGCGATCTACAACCTGTACGCCATCTCCAACCACAGTGGGACCACGATGGGTGGCCACTACACGGCCTACTGCAAGAGTCCCGTCTCCGGAGAGTGGCATGCCTTCAACGACTCGCGGTAAGCAGGAGCCCGGCCTTTCCGTTCACGATCCCAACTCTTTCCCCAAGCAGGAGAGGTCGTAAAATGGGGCAAAACTTCCTTGACAACCATCTTGCTCAGCCACAAAAATGTTGAGCTCAATTCTGGCTGTAAGTTGAGGACTGCATGTAATTCTGTGTTTGCGTGTCATCCTTCAGCCCAGAACACAAATTCTCCCTTTCAAAAGGCAGAGTTTTAGTCCTCAAATTCTCTTACTAATCCAGGTTTTCCTTTCCTTTCCTTCTTTCCCTTTCATTTCCTTTCCTTTCTTTTCCTTCCATTTCCTTTCTTTTCTCTTTTCTTTTCTTTTCTTTTCCTTTCCTTTCCTTTCTTTTCTTTTCTTAACTAATCAGTATAACATTCAAATAGTCCTCAGTTTACAACCGGTTGCTTAGCGACCATTTGGAATTACAGTGAGCCCAGAACGGGTTTACAGCCCATAAAGTACTTCTGGCCATCGTAAAATGTGCCCCACACATGCACACTCCGTCTCATGACACCTGTGCCCATCTTTGTGACCAGTTGCAGTATCCCACAGTCACGTGACCACGATTTGCGACTTTTTTTGCCGATTTCCAGCAAAAAATCCCCACCCATTCAGAAGAATGGCTTCACACTTACAATCGAAGCATTCCCTTAACAACCACAATAATTTACTTAAGCACCACCGGAAAAATTGTCCTTGAATCAGGTCCAGTCACATGGATGCCTTGACTTAGGACCCCAGTGACATATAAGCAGAAATCTGCTCCTAACTAGTCATAAGTCAAGGATTATCTGTACTTCTTAGGGCTGGAGGGAGTGTGGATCAGAACCAGGCAGAAATTAAAGTAGGCGTCTTTCCCTGCCAGTTTTCCTTACGTCTGTTCTTCATTTACACCCCACCCCATCCCAGACGGGTCTACCCCCCTCTTAACGCCGGTTTCGCTTTCTGTCCCTCCCACAGCGTCACGCCGATATCCCTGGGCCACCTCCGCAGCAGCGACGCCTATCTCCTCTTCTACGAGCTGGCCAGCCCGTCTTCCCGAATGTAGCTTCCAGGTCACGCTCCCCACCACCACCACCACCACGCAGGCCCCTCTGGAAAGGAATCCTCGTAATATCCCGGAGGAAGGGCGCGAGCCAAGCACCAGCTCGGGAGAGGGTGGGGAGCGTGGAGACCCAGGACAGTGGTTATCGGAGGGATTTTTTTTCTAAGCTGGGTTTTTTCCCCCCCTTGTTTCCTAAAAAACAAGCAAAAGCAAAAAAAGAGAGAGAGAAAGAGAGGGAGGGAGAAAATGCTAATAAAGCGTTAACTAAAGTTGCCGGCCTTTAAGGGGACGCCTTTCTCCCACGTATGGAACCGAAGATGGAGAAAACCAGCGAGAAAACACCGTCCTTGGTGGGCAGGTTCCACGCTACCTCTGTCGCTCCCAAAATGTTCTCAGGGGTGGTTTCCTATGTTTTCCTTCCCTCCCTTTTCCTTCTCCCTTTCTCTCCTGGTCTGCGCACACTCCTCCTCTTTCACAATTTGGTGTGCTGTAAGCCACAAACAGCTGCTGCTCTTTTGGAGGGGGGGCAGAAACCTGTCTCTCCCCCTGTGTTCCCTTGGGGGTGTTGGAGCTGAGCCACGCAGGTGTTTTCTCCCTGTCCGATGCCAGTCGGGCGCCACTTCCATCCACGAAGTTGCAGAACTAGATGAGGTTTACCGGAATCCGATTTTGCATCTTAGATCCAGGCAAGGTGTGTCGGTTCCTGAACAGTTTTTGCACAACTCTTGCACGACCCTCCGCGGGGGTTGCAAGGGATTTCTCTGCAGGAACCGTGGACTTCCAAGTCCTATCTCTTCACGTCAGGTGGGGGCTGCTGTCGGTGTCTTTTTTTCTTTTTTCTTTTACAAACTGGAAGCATTTGTGGACGGATTTTATGGACTTTATTCACACAAGCAGAGACTCGCTGGGTCAAATTCTACCTGTTTCCTTGTCACGACCGTGCCTTAATGCCTCCAGACGAAAGACACGATG
Source organism: Azemiops feae (assembly GCA_023970755.1). Classification (NCBI taxonomy): domain Eukaryota; kingdom Metazoa; phylum Chordata; class Lepidosauria; order Squamata; family Viperidae; genus Azemiops; species Azemiops feae. Next base: position 1,786,077 of record JALGBA010004123.1, on the reverse strand, counting down.
CATTTTCAGTGGAGGATCCAAACGCCCTTCAAAAAAAGGGACACAAGGGCAGCAGAAATTTGACCCCTTCCCTCGGCTTTCTTCTCCTGCTGTCCCAACCCCGGCTTGGCCTCACTACGCCATTCACACATGTAGATATTTCCCTCATTCGTCCTGGGACGGAGGCCATTCAGGAACGCTTTGGACCGCTTGCACTGCCTTTCCGGAAGGAGGATTGCCTTGGTTCGGTTTTCGTTTTGGTTCTCGCGGTGTGCACGCCGGGGAATCGCCGAAACGCACCAGGTTGGAGGGGTTTTTTTGAGCCAGTTTGGGAGCGATGGCCTTGGAGGGCCAGCAAACTCCTTCCTCCTCTTTATTTATTCTCCGTCCCATCCCGCACGGCCAACCTTTCAGCCCACATTCAAAGCAGGCACTACTTGAAGCGCTGGGAGTTAAGAGGCACCGTTACGGTTTTGCAACCAGACGACATTCGTTGGGTAGAAATCCCCCTCCCCTGTTTTATTTCCCTCCCCTTTTTATCCCCTGCCCCTCGCAAAGCTCTGGAAAAGCACCAGGCTGACTTTAGATGACAGCCACCCCAGTTTTGAATCAAGCAGAGCATCGAGGTCAGTTTTAGTGGGCATCTTGGTGTGCAGCCCAAGGGATGCCGTTCGACCCCTTTCTGCCAATCTCACGGCCTTCACCCCCCCCCTTGCATATTTCACTCCATTTCAAGCGGGCGGACGCTCAGGACCCGGAGGGGAAGGCAGAAGGGGTAACCCAGATGTCCGGGGTCCTGCTAGCACAGCCTTTCTCAGTGTTACTATTTTGCTTGGTTTGGGACGGGGTACTTTTGTTTTTTGTTTTGTTTTGTTTGTGTTTTGCTTTTTTGGTTTATCAGTTTGGACTGAACAGCTTGTTTACTGTGTAAGCAAGGCTGGGGGAGGGACTGTGGTCGCTCAGGAAGGAGGCTTGTACAGAAATAAAATTGTAACTTGATGAACACCCACTGCGTTTGTGCACAAGTGTCTGTAAACAGTGGGCGAGACATCTTTCTGATGGGTTAGGGTGGGCTGTGCGGTAAGAAGCCCCCCCAGCCCCCGATGAGCTGTGGGGTTTTGACTCCTGCTGGATTTGCCACAATCAGTGGGGCGGGCATCTGGATGGTGGACCCAATGCATTTCCTCGGAAGGAGGAGGGCTCGGCTGGCAGATCTCAGGATGCCTTCGGGGATTGGACACAACCGATGTAGGCTGTACTTCTGCAGGAAAAGCTGAAGGACGTTGCTGTCTATTCACAGGCATGAGGGTGTTACAGGACGCGGGGGCTCACTTTGCTCAAATATGAATTGAATTGAACATTTTATTTGACCAAGTGTGATTAGACGCACAAGGAAACGAATCAAGGAGAGAAGCAACCTAGAACTAAGGAGAAACTTCTTGACAGTTAGAACAATTAACCAGTGGAACAACCTGCCTCCAGAAGCTGTGAATGCTCCAACACTGGAAGTTTTTAAGAAGAGACTAGACAGCCATTTGTCTGAAGTGGTATAGGGTTTCCTGCCTGAGCAGGGGGTTGGATTAGATTACCTCCAAGGTATCTTCCATCATCATCATCATCATCATCATCATCATTATTATTATTATTATTATTATTATTATTATTATCATCATCGTCATTGTCATCATCGTCATCTCCGGCACACAAGCTCTCCGTGTACATGCAAAACAGCAGAGTAATAATGTAATCCTTACAATGAAACCAATAAGAGAAGGTAATAGAACAAAAGAGAAGGATAACAGTAATACAGCCATACTACATGAGTAAATAACCTTAGACATGACAGTACTGTGGGAATCAGGTGTTCAGCAGAGTGATGGCACAAGGGAAGAAAATGGTCTAGTTTTGGCACTCAGTGTGCCCTGTAGCGCCATCCCATGGCAGAAGAGAGGAGCCAGGAGCTTTTGATGCTCTGGGACGTGGGGAGGAGATGGTGTGGGCTCCAAAATGCATCTTCCGTTTTTGCACAGTGGGGAAAGAGTGTGATGGTATTGAGGTAGTCCTTGACATACAACTATTCCTTGAGTGAACATTCAAAGTAACAGCGGCACTGAAAAAGATAACTTGTGACCTTTCCTCCCACTTACGACCTTTGCAAGCATTCTCACGGTCACCTGATCAAAATTCGGAAGCCTGGCAACTGGTTCATGACTTAGGATGGTTGCAGCGTCCCCGGGGGTCACGCGATCCCCTTTTGCGACCTCCTGACAAGGCAAAGCCAACCGGGAAGCCAAATTCACTTAACAACAGTGTGACTAATTTAGCATCTGCAGCAATCCACTTAACGGCCGTGGCAACAAAGGTCGTAAAATGGGGCAAAGTTCACTTAACTGTCTTGCTTAGCAACGGAAATCATGGGCTCAGGTGTGATCATAAGTCGGGGCCCATCTGTGAGCCTGTTCGTCGCTGTGTGGTGTTGTATGCTAGACCAGAGGTAGGCAACCTTGGCTCTTTTATGACTCGTGGACTTCAACTCCCAGAATTCCTGAGCCAGCCATGCTGAGGAGAAATGGAGAGGTTTCCATGCTGAGCCATGCTGGCTCAGGAATTCTGGGAGTTGAAGTCCACGAGTCCTAAAAGAGCCAAGGTTGTCTACCCCTGGGCTTGTCAAAGCCGAAGCGAGGCTTGATCATCTTCGTCACCTGCAGCTTGGCTCGCTGATACGAGCTAGGCGTTTTTCCCTTTCCTGGAACTCGCCTGATCCTTCCCAGCGGGACACCCTGGCTGAGTTAATTGCCTCTCCGGCTTACAAAAGGCGGACTAACCTCAGTAGCAAGATTAGGAAGGCAAAGGCAGCCAAGGGGGCGGATTAATCATTGAAAAACAAACTTGGGTGCCCGTAAGGAGCCGGCGTCCTTTCCCAAGCAATTGAGCAGGCACACAATGACCTCTTTGTCCCCGGCCTTCAGGAACAGACCAGAAAGGTTTTGCAATCACTCCATGGGCCGCTTGGAATGTGTGTCTCTTAGCAACGTGCCCGGTCCTGTGGAAAGGACGGCACTGCCAATGCCAGTCTGACGCAACGGTAAGGAAGAGAGGCTTGGCACCCAGGAAGGACGGGGAGTCCTCGACTTACGACGAAAACCGGGACCGGAATTTCCATTGCTGAGCAAGGTGGCCGTTCAGGGAGAGGCACCCAATTTTACGACCGTTTTCGCCAGGGTTGTTAAGCGAATCATCACAGGCATTGTGGATCACAGAGTCATTTCAGTGAATCTGACTTCTCCCGTTGTTGTTTTTTTCCTTGTTGGAAGCTGGTTGGGAAGATCACAAACGGCGACCCCAGGATGCTGTAATGGTCAGAAATACATGCCAGTTGTCCAGTGCCTGAATTGTGATCAGGTGACTGTGGGGATACAGGTAGTCCTCGACTTAACAACGGTTCATTTAGTGACCGTTCAAAGTTGTAACCGCTCTGAAAAAAAGTGACACGGCCATTTTTCACACTTACAACCGTTGCAGCATCCCCAGGGTCACGTGATTAATGATTATAACTATGATCTATGATTTATGATCTATCGCTTTGTTGTTTGTATATACACTGAGAGCTTCTGCACCGGAGACAAATTCCTTGTGTGTCCAATCACACTTGGCCAACAAAGAATATTCTATTTTCTATTCTATTCTATTCTATTCTATTCTATTCTATTCTATTCTATTCTATTCTATTCTATTCTATTCTATTCTATTCCATATTTTGTTTTCTATTCTATTCTATTCTATTCTATTCTATTCTATTCTATTCTATTCTATTCTATTCTATTCTATTCTATTCCATTCCATTCCATTCCATTCCATATTTTCTATTCGATTCAATTCAATTCGATTCTATTCTATTCATCCTATCGTATTCTTTCAGTTTGAAGGACTTGGCCACCCTTTGTTGTTTGTAGGATCCTTCGTGATACTTGCACTATATTTAGCAGGAATCTATCCTGCACAAAAATGCAACTATTTTTCACCACCATTTCTGTAGCATCCTACCCAAAATTGGGAAACATATATAAATATATGCCCCTTTGGGGAGACATTTGCTTGTTCAGATGCCCGGGTCCAGCCGGGCAGTGCTGTGTCTTTAAGAGCACCGTAGCCCATGCCAGGGCCTCTGACCTGGTGGAGTCCTCAGCTGAGTTGGATTAAGGCGCTGGGGCGCCTGGTGGCTTTCATGCTTGCGCATTCTTTCATTTCCTAGCAGCTTAGCAAGTCCCTTTTCCCAAGGCTCTGTTGGCCAGGGATGGGCTGTGGTCTTGAAAGCAAGGTCTAGGGCCGGTTGGTTGAATCAACCCGTCACCCTCTCCAGGAAGGGGAAAAAAATCCATCAATTTGCGGCCCATCTCACCCTTTGGACATCCTTCAGCAAGGAGAAGAACTTCTGGTCCATGCGGTGAAGGTCAGAAGTTTCCTGGAAGATCTGCCACTGAAGAAAGCCAGATGCCACAGGAGGGGGGGACATGTGGCAGCCCCAGACAGGCAGGGATCCTGTCCATGTATCCCCCAACCTCCTTCTTGGCAATGAAGGACTTCACCAAAGTCATCTGTCACCCGGAGGCACAGAATCAAAACCAGGTATGCACAGGCCAGCTGCTTTGATGATGCTTTGAGCTCCACATCACCATCCAACGGGGATCGGGGATGTCCATTGTGCATCCCTTGTGTGTTGCATGATTGTGGCCATCATAATGACCTTTTTTTTTGTAATGTCCCGTGGAACCCCCATTAGCGACAACACCCAAAGATTTTGCCTAACTCCTTCCCTAAGGGGAAATTTGAAAAGCCATGCTGAAATCTCCATAAATATAGCTCTTTTTTTTTCCCCGGTTTCAGTCTTCTGGTGTGTTCACTTCCTGGATCTCTGGAAATTATGTTCTGTTACAGTGCACATCCCTGGGGAGGAAGGGACCTTGTGGCGGGCAAGCACATCATGAGAAACCAACTTCCTTTGGAGCGCGTTACTGAGGAGGATAGAAATGTTGGCCTTGCAGATTTTTAACCAGAGATTACATTTCCATTTCTAGCTGGAAAACTAACATGATGGCAATAAGAAGGTTAAGAAGGCGGCAGATAAACATTTTAATAGCACAATAATCAAGTGTTGCCTTTGTTCAGTGCAAAAATTGGCCTCGCTTGTGTTTGGAGCAGTTGGAGAAAGTTGTGGCAAGGCACAAAAAGGGGAGCCTAAAATTTTGGAGAAGAGGCAAGATCCCGCAGTGGATGCCACCTGGGGCACCCCTTGAGGTTCAGCCTAGTAGTGTGGCTGAGGTGGGGCAGTGATCAAAGTAATTCCAACTTCAGGTCCAGACTGTGTCCTTGGGGCTTTCGGTCTGATGCCATAACTGTGATATGGACAAAAAGCCAGTTTGGTTCTGGTGGTTAAGGCACCAAGCTAGAAACCAGAAGACAGTGAGTTCTAGTCCTGCCCAAGGCACAAAAGCCAATGGGTGACTTTGGGCCAGTCACCAGGAGATGGTGAGTTCTAGTCCCAACTTAGTCCCACCTCAAGCATGAAAAATCCAGCTGGGTGACTTTGGGCCGATCACCAGGAGACGGTGAGTTCTAGTCCCATTTTAGGCATGAAAATCCAGTGGGGCGACCTTCGGCCGATCACCAGATGGTGAGTCTTAGTCCCACATTAGCCATGAAAGCCAGCTGGGTTACTTTGAGCCAGTCACTCTCTCCCAGCCAAACTCACCTTATAGGTTTGCTGTTGTAGGGATAATAGGAAGAAGAAAGTGTGTTGGATATGTTTGCCACCATGAATTATTTGTAAAAATAACAATGATAAATAAATGGATAGACAGACAGACGTACAGACAAACAGTAATCCTACAAGCCCACCTTGCAAGGTGATGCCACGAGCATTGTTGCTACACCGGAAGGTGTCCAGCCCAGCCATCGGCTGCTTACAACAGATCCTGACCCCTTAAGGGCTGCCTTTACTGGGGAAAAGAGAGTTTGCTTGCTCCCTTGATGATTCCTGTGGAAAACCAGTGACCCCATTGACCAAGAATGTAAGAGAGGATCCAGCACGTTCTCTTTCTCTCCTTGGGAAGCCAGGTTATCGCGGCTTGAGACATATCAATCTGCCCAGCTTAGAGAAGAGACAGAATTGCATTTGATCAGCCCCTGCTCTTTTTTCTGGAGCAAAACAGATTTTCTGGCTTGGCAACCAAAGATTCCAAACATTTCACTGTTCCAAGTCAGAACATGGTTAGTATTTTCGTTCCGGCTTCTTCCGCTGCTTGGTGGGTTTAATTGACATTTTGTGGGCTGCTCAGTTCCAAAGCGTGCTTTATTATTTGGAACCTTTAGAGAGAGAGTCCTCTGTCTGCTCCCAAATGCCAAAACTGGCTTGCAAGAAAAAAAACAGAGGGTTACTTCAAAGGGCGAGGAGACTACAGGAGACCCAATGGATTGAAAATGCCCCCTTTTCATGCCCCAGGAGACGGTCGTGTTGTCTTTGCCACCGAACTTGCTGACGGAGTTCTCCAATCCTGTGTTTGAGGAGGACGGCGAGACGCCGGCCCAGAACCAGCCGGAGGAGGAGGAGAGCAGTGATGCCAAACTCACCGCCAATGGATTTGGTATCAATAGGTCCATGTTTTGGAGGGGCGCTGAGACAGGACAACAGGACAAGCAAGACAGGGAGAGCCGGTTTGGTGTTAAAGTGAAGAGGCTGGACTAGAAACCGAGAGGTTATGAGTTCAAGTCTTCTTTAGCCCAAACCACCACAGCAGGGAGTTGCTGTTAGGAAAAGAGAGCATTATGTATCTTGCCTAGAGTTGCACTGATGCAAAGACGGGATATTCCTCTCTTGAGGGTAATAGTTACAGAGGAGATGGTTTGGTGGTGCAGTCCCATCATGCCAGAGTCGTTGGCTCACATTTCTATTGTAGTGGTTTCCCAAAGCTTGATAGATTCCAACTGTCATCACTCCAAGCCAGCAGGATTTAGAGCTACGCTGCCTAGGGGGATTATGGGAATTGGTCCGAGTGAGTGAGAAACATGGGGGCTGAAGTCCAGCAGGCAGGCAGGCAGGCAGGCAGGCAGGCGAAAGAAATAGGATGGATGAAAGGAAGGGAGGGAGGGAGGGAGGGAGGGAGGGAGGGAGGAAGGAAGGAAGGAAGGAATCCCCAAGTCCAGCAAGATTTTCTTCGGCTTTTGGCTGGATTTCTGAAACCATTTAGAGCAACATGTAAAAAGCCTTCTGCTCCAGTCTCTCCTCCAGAGGTCCTTCTTGGGGCTATCACAAGAGGTCATCGGAACAGCCGGGGAGGGAGTGGGATCTGCCAGTGGGTAGAGGTACCACGATGGCCAGCCTGCTTCTCCCCCTGCAGCTCAGCAAGTGCGAGAGGCAGCCAGCAAGAAATTCCAGCCGGACTGCAAATTTTCCTGGCTCTGTGTGACGGTCCTAAGCCTTCTGCTGCTGCTGCTCCTGGCTTTGCTTGTGGGCGTCCTAGTCACCTACCGTAAGTTCGGGATTGAGGGGTGGGGCGTAAAATAGGAGCTGTGATGGATCTGGTGAAGGGTGGATTTCTTGGCAGGTTCATGACTCAAGTGTGATTAATTCTCTCCAAAAGCTTAAGTCTGACTTTCAGGAGTCTTGTAGAGGAACCAGGCTGAAAAAGGCAGGGAGGGGCGAGAACTGAGGAAGGCAGTTTTTGAGACCAAATTTGTCTAATGTTGGTGTCTTTATTCTTTTCCCCAACAATTTCTCTCTCGCTTTTTTTTCTTCTTCCCTTGGAGGCAGAGCCAAAGCCCCCTCCTCCAAGTAAGCCCACTCTTGAGACTTTCCTTGGGCACAACATTGCCAATGCCACCTTCTCCTCGGTCAGGGGGACTTCTGGGGACCCTGCCTCCACCACTTCCCCATCCCAACCAGAGCTGCAGGGAACCACAAAACCAGGACCCCGTGAGTACCGCTTGCTGCTGAGGCTGTTTCTCTCACCTGGTTTCTCTGACCTGGGGGTTGTGATTGTGGTGCTACAAGCCAGACGCTGGGCCACATAGAGACCAGCTGCCGTTTGAGAGATGACAACGAAAAAGAGACTTTCTCCAACTAACAAAGACCTGACTTCATTGGATAAATAGCCCAGATAGTAATATATAGAACCCTTATTCCATTCTTATGAATCAAGGTATTTTAAAATGTAGCCTATAGCTTATATATAATTTCTTGAATTCCTCAAACCTTACAAGATGGACTACACATTACCATCACATGTGTACCATAGTATTATGTGCTCCTTCTACATAATTTTATTACTGTTATCCATGGGCTATATGCCAGTGGTGCTCAACCTTTTCTCCACCATGGACCCCCTTTAAATACCTTTCCTGGCCACGGATCATGACCATGGACCCCCCCAAGACTACTTAACTCAAGATCTAAATAATAACATTTCTTCATGCTTTCGCGGACCCCCCGTGATGACAATGCGGGGGCCCCCAGCATCCATGGATCACAGGTTGACACCCCCTGCTCTCTGCCATACACTAAATAAGCTCACAACACACTATGAGCTTAATCAATCAATCAATCAATCTGATGTGGCGTCCTCTGAATGGCGTCTACCCACCATCATTCCCACCCAGCCTGGCCAATGCTAGAAACTGCAATCCAATATTTGGAGAACATCATGGAAAGTATTTACCTTGGCTGAATCTAGGCTGTGTCCTCATGGTGCCTTTGTTTGTAAACTTCCCAACCATGTTCACAACACACACTGAGATATTTTTTTTTTTTTTGCAAAACGTGTGTTTGACTTGTCCTCACTGGCCATGCTGGTGGAGGATGAAGGCTGTGCCTTCACATCTCTGGAAGAGATGAGGTTATGGAGATGTTCCTTGCCTGGTCTTCTTCAGTTGAGTCTAACCAAGCTGCTGCTCCAACTTAAGATGTGCTTCTCTAAACGGTTGCTTCATTCTCCACCTTCTTCTTTTGTAGCGTGTGGAGGTGAACTTGGAGGCCCCAAGGGCACCTTCAGCTCTCCCAACTATCCCGATCCATACCCACCTAACGTCCTCTGCCACTGGCACATCCAAGTGAAGATGGGGATGGTGATTCAGCTGAAAATAGAAACCCTGGATGTGGAGGCCTCGGACCTCTGCTTCTATGACCGGCTGGAGATCTACGAGGAATCAGATAGTCTCTCCCTTTGGGATGGGAGTACTAGGTAAGTAGCATTCCTCCGAGAGGAGAAGGCCTGGACCTCTCTGCGTGTCTGTATGTGTTTAGCTGCTACTTGGAGGCCTGAATCTCTCTGTGTATCCAGGTGGGTTTAGCTACTATCTAGGGCCCTTCAAATGGGTTGGACTTTAGCTTCCTAGATCCTCCATTCAAATGACTGAAACAAGCCAACATCCAGAATACCTGCATTTTAAGGGCTTCACTGTTGAATTGGATAAGAGCAAGGCAAAAAAAACCAGATCCGGTAACCAAGTAGGGCAAACGCTAAGGAAGATTATTTCTTCTTGCCGATGGGCCCTCTGGTGGTGAGAATTGGAAGTGTTTGGTTACTTATTCCTTGATTTGTACATTCGTTTTATTTTTATACCGTCCAATCCACCAAGAGCCAATCAAATTCTCCAAGATTAATAAGGAGCGAGCAGGAGGCAATTAACCTCCATGTTCGTTGTCTCAAGTGGGACGTCTTAATCTTTCAAACGTCATTACTTTTCTGCATTTTGCTTTTGAACCTTATAAATCCCTTTGGAAGGATAGTTTTTAATTGGTAAAAAAAAACACCCTCACCTCTCCTTAATTTCTCTTGTTTACCAAACACGTTGACATGAAAAATAATCCAGTGCAACGTTTTGCCCACTTTGGTGTTGTCTTCTTCAGTCCTAAAATCTAACTACGATTCACAACGGAGAATACTTGACAGAGGGGGTGGTCAGACCTGAAAGAGTCAAAGTGGAAAAGTTAAGTCACTAAGTGCAATCACAACGGTGCTTGTGATCTTTTTTTCAGCTTTGTTGTGCTGATCTGTGTGGGTTGTAAACGTGAGGACTGGTGGTTGTAAAGTTATTTTTTCAAGATTGTCACAACTGTGAATGGTCACTAAATGAGAACTACTTGCAGATATCTTTCCAGGGGGAAGGAGGGGGTCCACAGCTCCTTGCTCCCTTGCTTACCTGCTGACTTTTACAGGTACTGTGGCACGGTAGCCCCAGCGACTATCAACACCAAGTCTAACCAGATTAAAGTTGGTTTTGTGTCCGATGATAATATTGCTCCTTCGGGGTTCACAGCCAGCTACCGGGCCGTCCTCCCCAGTGAAAGTAAGTGCCGGCTATTTCTTGAATGGGGATGAATTTGAGGCTGGTGGAAATTTGCTTGGAGGGGGGGGGAAGTTGGGGAGGGTTTTTTTTAACATGATATCCTGATTTTCTGTCCCTGAAGTAATGGTAATGACTTTAAAGAGACTGAAACCATGCAACTTCCAATGACATTTTAAAAAAAACAAAAAACAGCCACTGACCAGGTAGAACAGGGGTGTCAAACTGCCGGCCCGTGGGCCGGATGCATCACGCCGAAACCGCGTCCATCCCATCGCCGGCAATGGGGGAAAAGTCGCAATACGTCGCGACACGTCACGTGATGTTGCGAGTTTGATACCCCTGAGGTAGAAGAAGACAATATTTAAATCCATAAGTGCAATAAAACAGCCCAATATGACCAGGGAAAGGCTTAGAGCTGATCTCTCTGCTAGTCAAAATAGGAAAAAATGGAAGATGTGTTTTATATACGGTTGCTCTCTCAGTTGAGTTAACGGGTCCCCAACTTTGGCAACTTGGCTGGCTGAGGAATTCTGGGAGTGGAAGTCCATAATTCTTAAAGTTGCCAAGGTTGCAGACCCCTGCTTTAAAGTGTGGAGAAGTGAAGATATAAAGTAGGTCCCCAAAGGAGACCCCAAATATATTTTGATATAATATAAATATAAATATATTTATATTCTTGAGATGTCCTCTTATGTTCAGGTGTCCAGCTATACAGCAAAGATTAGCTCCCTGAACCCAAACAGCTTAGCATCCGCTTTAAGAAGAGATGTAGACTGTTGGGTATCAAATGCAACATGGTTGGGGATGGAGATTGCAGAAGAAGACCCCGGCCCAGGATACACCAGCCCTCTCTCCAGATATCAAGAGAAGACTGATTTATCTCAAAACAATGACAATGGTTGTCCCTTTTCCCAAATGGGAAAACTGCCCTAACATTCACAATTAGCCCAGCACTAATTTATTACTCACAGTCACATGGATGCATTGGCTAATTTTATCCTCAGAACATGGGAAAGTTCTCAATTGCTGAGGGGAAACAAAAGACAGCTTGCATGACAGTTTTTAAGCTGGCTTAAAATCTTTTGACATTAGGTAAAATAAAGAATGAGTGTTACACGACTATCACGAGTCAAGCAACTACAGGATTAGTACTTTTCTTTCTCCGTGTCCTCCTCCTCCTCCTCCTCCCCTTTTCTCCTTGCTTTTTCTCCTCCTCCTTCATACTCTTGCAAAGCTACATTTCCCAAAGTATCTTGAAGAAGAAGGAAGCCAAGTCAATTGCAACCATTTCCCAGATAGGCTGGATTTGATCTGAACCTTTAACTCCTTGACTTCCAGAGGCCTATATTTATTCCAGAGAACTGCTCCTGGGACGAATTCTTGTGTGACCAGGGAGTTTGCCTCCTTCCAGCCTTTGTGTGTGACGGTCACCAGGACTGCCTGGACAATCGAGATGAAGCCAATTGTAGCGCCAAGCATACAGGTATGGTACCCACACAGGCAGGACACATTGCTGTGACTCTGCTCACATTAGGAGGAGGAGAGAGGAAATTGGAAAAATAAAGAAACTGCAGGATATTGCAGATATAACCAGCAAAGTGCCAGTAATATAAATCCATGACGATCTATGGTGTTGGTTGTCTCTTTCCAGGTTGTGGTGGGACCTTGACCAGCCTGGAGGGACAGTTCTTCTCCCCAAACTACCCCAAACCATACCCACGTCTACAGGTGCGGAAAGGCTTTTGGGGGGGAGGAGGGCAAGCTTGGGTCTTGGGGACCCATTTTGCCCCAGAGGTCCCACCTTCCAGCTCTATCACTACAGCAATACGTTGCCCACCCAGCATCCCTTTCTGGAGAGGGATGGTCTTTTAGGATTGCCAGAGAGATGATGGATGGATGGATGGATGGATGGATGGATGGATGGATGGATGGATGGATGGATGGATGGATGGATGGATGGATGGATGGATGGATGGATAGATAGAGAGAAGATAGATAGATAGATAGATAGATAGATAGATAGATAGATAGATAGGATAGATAGATAGATAGATAGATAGATAGATAGATAGATAGATAGATAGATAGATAGATAGATAGATAGATAGATAGATAGATAGATAGATAGATAGATATGGATGGATGGATGGATGGATGGATGGATAGATGATAGATGATAGATAGATAGATAGATAGATAGATAGATAGATAGATAGATAGATAGATAGATAGATAGATAGATAGATAGATAGATAGATAGATAGATAGATAGATAGATAGATAGATAGATAGATAGATATGGATGGGTGGACGGACGGACGGACGGACGGACGGACGGACGGACGGACAGACAGACACAGTAGATAGAAATTTTAAGCCTGAGAAATTTTGACTTGGAAATTTAAACCTTGGTTGTTTAAAAAAATGGGCCTCATACTGTGATGGAGTCTGAGTAGGGGAAAAAACCCAGCCCCATACCCAAGATCCTGTGGTCAAAAAAACCCAAAGCCTTCCGTCCCGACTCTCTTTTGGATTACTTCTTCAAGGTCACATCGATGAAGATTCAAACCCCCAAAAGACAAGAGGTCCAGTTCCCATGACTTCCGGTCTTGGTGTTCGTGCCCCTCTTCCCCCCTCCAATGCCACGTGCATGTTCAAAGAAACCTAGCGGGCTGCTAGGAGAAAAGGTTTGGGACCTTCTTCCAGATTTTTACCACCACCACCACCACCCCCCTTGTAACACCACTCTTTCTTACCACGGAGCTCCCCATACTGCCTCTCTCCGCTCATCTCCCGGACTTTTCTTCTCTTCCAGATCTGTCTGTGGCACATCTCCGTGCCCGTGGGCCATGTGATCCAGCTGCAGTTCTACAACTTCAGCCTCGAGTCCCACGAAGATTGCAATTTCGACTTTGTGGAGGTGTACGACAGTGCTGCCATGGGGACCAGCAGCCTCATGGGTCGGTGAGTAAGTCATCTTGCACACCCACCCACCCCTCTGTGCTCCTTGTGGAATAATCCAGGTGGGCACGCGCATTTTGGCTCCAGGTTCCTGGTTGCATTGACCCGCCTCACATTTCCAGAACTAAGTTTAGCTTTCCTGCTCCCTGCAGGTTCTGCAACTCCAATATGCCTCCTGTGTTGACGTCATCCCATCACGTCATGACCGTCCTGTTTGTGGCTGATGAGGAGATTGTGGACGATGGGTTCTTGGCTATCTACCGGGCCCACAACCTGAGTGAAAGTAGGTAATGGGGGATCCGTTGAGGCTAAAGGATGCAGCTAGTTATCTGCTCGCACCTTGCCCCCAAATAAGTAGGGTAGATCTGACCTGGAATTGGAAGCTAAGCAGGGTTAGTGATTGGACAGGTAAGCTGTCCTGGGAAATAAACCAAAAGAAAACAAAAACAAAATGCAGAAAGAAGAGAAGAGAATATTTGTAGCTCAGGGTGGAACTGTGGGGTCCTTGGCGCTCTCTGAACGTGGTGGTTTTCTTGCAGACATTTCTTTTCCCAACTACGTGACAGTATTAGTATACTGATGATGTTCCCTAGTTGGGTAATGAAACATCTGCAAGAAAACCACCAAGCTCAGAGAGCACCAAGGACTCCACAGCCCTCCTCCTCCTCCTCCTCCTCCTCCTACCCCCACCACAAACCCCACTCCATTCTAACCCTGATGACAAATCTTAGCAACAAGGACCCTACAGACAGAACAGCCAACCACTTCTTCCGTGACTCAAGGACTCCCATACCTTCTAACTGCATTTTTAAAAAATGTTCATGGCTGGAGCTTTCCCTCTGTGATGAGGGCTTTCCCATCAACAGAGGGGACTCAGCCAAGGGACATAAATTATTTAGGTGACCCAGCCAAGCAGAGAAAGGTTGAACGTGATCCAAGTCTCATGCGGAGCATTGTGGTTGCTTGCTCACAAGCCCTGTTCTTTCTGAGAGGGAACACAGTTCTGGTTTCTTGATTCCTGTAATTATTGTTCCATTTTCCCAGGCAAATTAAAAAGGCCTTCTGAGAAGGGAGAAACTCCTCCCCACCCACAGGATGAGTGGGGTTGTGTTTATATAAGCGGAAAGATTATGTATCCATTACACAATGGGACAGAAAGACAGACAGACAAGTCAGTGTTTCTCAACCTTGGCAACTGTTAAGATGTGTGAACTCCAATTGCCAGCCTTGTTCCCAGAAGAATTCTGGGAGTTGGAGTCCACCCCTCTTAAAGTGGCCAAGGTTGAGAAGCACTGCTACTCATGGATGGATGGATGGAGGGATTGATGGATGGGTGGGTGGATGGATTGGTGAATGAGTAGATGGATGGGTGGATGGGTGGAGGGAGGGAGGGAGGGATGGATGGGTGGATGGATGGATGGAGGGATTGATGGATGGGTGGGTGGATGGATTGGTGAATGAGTAGATGGATGGGTGGATGGGTGGATGGGTGGGTGGGTTGATGGGTTGATGGGTGGGTGGATGGAAGGGTGGATAGATAACGGTGCAAATTCTTGATACAGATGTTGCCTAATCTCAAAAGCAAAAAAAGCCATCTCCAATTCTCAGCAGGCTTGTGAATTGATATCAGCATGTTATCTACCTTGCTTTAACAAAGGTCATCACCCCACCATCAGCGATATAAAGCCTCCATGATAAATTACCAAAGGGGTAGCTGAACAACACAATAAAATGGTACAAATCATTAACAAGGGAATATCCTAAATTGGTGTCTTTCCTGGTATCCTCTTGAAGGCGGGATGTACTTCCTTCCGTTCCTTTCTCTTTTTTTTTTAAGCAATGCGTAAGTGGATATCCTGTATCAACTACTGTATTAACCTAAGACAGTGTTGGCCAGAAAGTCACAGCAGAAGTGTTAAAGGTGCCGGCCACGTGGGCAGGGGATCTAATCGGACAAAAGGTTCATCCTTCTGTAAACTGTTGCCTAGAATGCGGCTTTGAAAGATACCAACATTAATTTTTAACTTTCGTGCAGGGCCGCTAGACTTGCAGGCCAGGTTCTCAACAGTTAATAAATCACTGCTGGAGGCAGCCGCCTCTGCAGGACCTCAGCTGAGATTAAGGAGGCGGCAGTCTGGCGTCAATGAATCCATGACTTCAAATCCGATGAATCTAAGTGGAGAACAAACACTTGCAAAGTGTTTCCTGGCCCTGCTGGGGCCAACAGGTTATGCTAAGGCCAAGCTTTGTGCCTGTCCTACTTGCAGCGCATTTTTCAAGATGCTCTGATTTTTTTTTTCAACTGAAGAATTGAGGTGGCTATTTTCAAGGAAGGCATGAGAATAATCGGGATTTGTTCTGGGAATCTCTGGCTTCAAAGAGAAAGGCCAGGAAGGCAATGTGGGCAGAGTAGACATCTTCACCCTCTTAAGCAATGCTCCTCAACCTTGGCGGCTTAAAGATGGCTGGACTTCAACTCCCAGGATTCCCCAGCCAGCCTTGAATTCTGGGAGTTGAAGTCCACCCATCTTCAAGCTGCCAAGGTTGAGAAATACTGATCTTAAAAGTCCAGGGAATTCTTTTCTCTAAATTCTTCTCTCTTTTTACCTGCCCACCGTCCCGTGCAAGAAACATGTGGACCTCTAGAATTTGTCTGCGGAAATGGCGAGTGTGTGGCCCAGGAGTTCGTGTGTGACAGCTGGAGGAACTGTCCAGATGGAAGTGACGAAGTCAACTGTACCAGCATTTCTTCCACATCAGTGGGTGAGTAATGTCCTCTTATGTGGACCAAGCTGTCTTCATTGGCCAGTTTGCAGAACTACGCATTGCAACGTCCGCAGTTCAGACCTCACCTCTGATCTCAACCCAACATCCTAGGTGGGTCAACTACACTCTCTCCCCCATCCAGCCCACCATCCTCCTTTTTCTCCTGGCCTTCAGCTGGCTGGTCCCAAGATGTTGAGCAGCACCTAAAAACCAACCTGAGACACCAACAGGAGACCCAAGGTGTGAATTCTGGAGAACAACCTGGCTCCATTTTTCACAAATGTTCGTTTTCAATGCAGGTAGTCCTCTTCCCCCGAAAGCAGAGGGCAACTCAACTCTATACAATTGTATTTTGGTTACTCTCTGAGATGTTGTCTTCTCTCCCACCACTAGCAGAGGCCTCCTGTGAACCCATCAAGATAGAAATGTGCCAAGGTCTCAGCTACAATTCCACCTCCTTCCCCAACATCTGGCTGATGATCCCCCATCAGCAGAGTGCTGAGGAGCTGCTTCAAGACTACATGGTGAGGCCAAGGGCAAACTCGGGCTGGTAGGAAGGCTGAGAGAGGAGGAAAGGGGTTCACCCTTGGGGAGAGACTCGCGATCTTTCATCCCTATCAACACATGGACAATTTAAGTCGGGCTCAGTGGATGACTTCTAGGAAACCTAACCAAGGACTCTCTTCATTAGTAAATTGTGTGATTGCGTTGGTCCCTCAAGAGGGTGGCCCGGCTGGTGCCGTGCGTAGAAGCTCAGACCCACAACAAAGGAATTCCTAAATTCCAGCCCATGACAGAGCTCCCCCTCCTCATTTTCAGGTGCTGCGGGACCTCAGGTGCTACCCTCACCTGCGCTTGCTGATCTGCAGCCTCTTCGTCCCGAAGTGCATCCCAGAAGGGGGCACCTTGCAGCCCTGTCGCCCCGTGTGTCTGGGGGCAGAGGAGCACTGCCGGAAGCCCCTGGCCCGCTTGGACATCCTCTGGCCCTTGAACTGCAACATCCTGCCTGACTCCACCAACCCTCTGGAGTGCTTCTTACCTTGAGGGCCCCCACCCACCCCCCACCCCCCCCCCCCCCCCCCGGCCCAGAAGGAGGGAGGGAGGGAGGGAGGGAGGGAGGGAGGGAGGGAGGGAGGCCTGTTCGCTCCTGAGGTCCTCTGCATTGACTCTCCTTCTTGACTCCACTCCTGCCTCTATCAAATGATAGATTGAAGTGGATCCAGGATCTCTCTGTCCGAGAATCCTAGATCATGACGTTGGAAGGGGTCTCAAAGGTCATCCAACCTAGTCATCTCTGACAGATAACCCTCCGACTTCTGAAGATCTGCAGCCATGGAGAACCCAACAGTTCATGGGCCAGCCTTTTCCATTAGCTGATGGTTGTGCAGTTGGACAATCTCTCTCAACTCCCACTGATTTTGCAGGAATATCTGTGACGCCTTATTGGCAAAAGCAAAAATCTTCTGGGAGGTTTTTCATCTTCCCAGCCTCGCTGAAGTATGATGTCCAACGACGGACTGACCCTGCTTAGCTCTTTTCAAGATCAGTCCACAGCAGCCAGGCAGCCTCCCTCTGAAGAGGCTTCCACTTCAATTATGCTTTATAAACTCATTTAAAAATTAATAATAATAATAATAAAAAAGTAATTGTAACATCATAGAAGCTGCGACATTTTCTGGCATCGTGAAAGCGGATCCTTTTAAACACTGGCTTGTGATTTCACACACATTTCAATTTCAGGTCTCTCTCTTGAGCCTCTCTGAACATTTGAAAAATGTTTCCAAATTTTCTTTTGAGAAAAGGGGAATCTGACTTCACCTATGCAGCCTCTGTAGGACTGAACCCAGATGAGCCAAATTTGCCTCCTTTTGAATTTTTTTTTTCTGTTTCTCGTGTCGAGCGAGGGGTCAGAAAGCTGGAGGGGGGGACCTGGACTCCTTTCTGGTCAACAGCGATGCTTGAACTGCCTTGCCCGTCTGATGCCTCTCCACTGACCTCAGCAGAACGCACCCATCTGGGAAACACACAGAGACACACACTGCACAGCAGGGAGGAGTTTCATGGAGGCAGCTGGCAACAGCAGCATCTGCAATGGTTAGGGAGTGACCTCATCCAGATGTTGCTATCGCAGCTGAAAAACACCCAGAACTTCTCTTGATTGCCACATGCAGGAATTAAAAAAATACAAGCAGTCCCGGCTGCTGATAGTGGAACATGCACGCGTGGTATATGTGGCACACACGTGACACGGAGTGACCTATGTGTCAGCCAGCAAGGGGCATAGATTTTATTTCTTGGCTTAAGGGGAGAAAAGGTCCAGACGTCCCTCATTGAGGGCAAGGTCAGATGAATGACTTCCAGGTGTCCTGCAAGAGGATGGGAGCAGCATCCAAGCAGCACATTATGCGCTAACCGAGCTACGAAGCCTGAGCAGGTCCACTGTTTGTGGCCTACCAGTTGCCTGGAGGGTGGGGAATACCCCCCCCCCCGGGAACGGGAAGGGGGGGCTGACAGGATCCCCTGTCCTCTGCAACATTTCATGTCAATGCCACCATTTCAGTTCCTCCAAGGCTGAACGTCAGATATTGATGATTGGCAGACAAAGGGAGGCAGGCATGGGGAAAAACGGGGGGGGAGGACAGCTATGCTGCAGAAGCACCCAGTTTTGGTTGCCACATTAGAAAAAAGATGTTGAGATTTTGGAAAAAGTGCAAAGAAGAGCAACTGAGACGATCCAAGGCCTGGAGACTAAAACATATATGAAGAACGACTAGGTTTGGCTAGTCTAGAGAAAAGAAGGACTAGCGGTGACAGGATAGCAGCGTTCCAGTATTTGAGGGGCTGCCACAAAGAAGAGAAGGGGGTCAATTTATTTTCCAAAGTACCTGAAGGCAGGACAAGAAACAATGGATGGAAACTTATCAAGGAGAGAAGCAACCGGGAATTAAAGAGAAACTTCCTAACAGTGAGGACAATCAACCAGTGGGGCAGCTTGTCTCCCGAAGTTGTAGGTGCTCCATCACTGGAGAGGTTTAAGAAGCAACCGGACAGTGATTTCTGAAATAGTATAGGGTCTCCTACTCGAGCAGGGGGTTGGACTAGGAGACCTCCAAGGTCCCTTCCAACTCTATTCTGATTGATTGATCTTAACTCGTTGATTGAAAGCAGGTATGCATGCACGTACGCACATTTACACACCCAAGCCAAAAATCTCTCTTGACAGCCTACGTTCAGCAGTTTCCAAGACTTCATTCCTTGCTTCCGTTCAGCGGGAGGCTGTTCGGTGCTCTTCGCTAGACTCCCTGTTGCAGACAGAAATCTGTGTGTGTTTATGCTGGGACCCCACCCTGCTCGGACTCACAGCCAGGAAAAGCTTCCCGTTAATTTTCTATGCACGTTGAGAAGCTTCTTGTGTTCACTCCGTAAGCAGAAGGCCCTCTTCCCATGCTCGGCGGCGGTGGTCTCGCAGCTGAGGCCCAGAAAAGCAGACACCGTTCTGTGTAAACTCTGGCACACCTCAGCTGTCTGGGCACGCTACAACAGGGTTGTGTTGTTTGTGGCTGAGCTTGTGGTTAAAATCCTGCTGTGATTGTAGCATGTTCTATGACCGGGGCATGACACAAAACATGAAGATGGTTGATTTAGGGCAATGCACAGGATAGGAAACTGTGCCACTGTGTTTTCTCAACAAGGGACACAATATTAGGTAACTCCAGCCCTTTGTGGGATCTCCGCAGGGGTAATAGCCCATCACAAACAGGACAAAGCTGATTTGGAAGGGCAAGCACCCCTAAGGGACCCCGTGTTTCACCCCTTTCCTTGACATCCTCAACCCTGTATTTCAACGTTTCTCAACCTTGGCCACTTTAAGACCTGTGGACTTCAACTCAAACTTCAAAGCTGGCTGGGGAATTCTGGGAGTTGAAGTCCACAGGTCTTAAAGTGACCGTGGTTGAGAAACACAGATTTTCACTGAGGGTTTCCCTTTGTCCATGGCTTTTTTCCATATCCTTGACCCCCTCCCCCCTTACTCCTTTCTCTTCTCCTTCTGACCTATCCCAGGGACATCCAGCTGGGATGCCTATTCACCCCCACACACACAAATACACACACCCGCCCAGCGTCCCGGCTGCGCTGCTCAAACCCCCGTCCATTCCTTCCTTGGCAATGTAGCTTTTGGCAAAGTCTCCCGTTTCCTTTGCAAGTTTGGGAGGAGAGACCAAGAGAGAGGAGGGAACTGGGGGGGGGGGGAAGGCCGGCCGGCGGAGTTCACCAGAGGCCCTCAAGCAGCCAGCTGGCCGGTCGGAAAGTCCGTTCCTCCCGGGGAGAAGCAAGGAGAAAACCCCCAAAGGGAAACCAGGTAAGGGGGAATCTGTCCCCAAATCTGTGCATGTACAAAGAAGATTCCCGACACTGCTGGGGCTGGAGGTCCCTTTTCCTCCCCATCCTGCCTCTGGGGGGAGGGGGCTGCAAGAGGCCGCCTTTCCCAGGTTGGGGTTTTCTGGAGGTGTGGACTGCAGAGCCCATCATTCCCAGCCAGGCTGATCAGGAAAGATGGGAGCCTAGCTCAGTACAAGGCTGGTTTGGATTTTGCTGAGGCTGCGTTGCTTTGGATAGGAGGGTCCTCTGGCAGGGGTGGGCAGGGGGCCCGGTCTTGTACACTCTCCCCCCCCCCGAAAAAGGAGAAAGTTTGCTAATTGGTTTGCTGGTCACAATGCATCTCAGAGGGGGATTACGCAAGGAAAGTAAGTGCAGGAGGAAAGGGGCTTCTGGTGTTTATTTTGTCCTTAAGTATGAAATTTGTTGAGAAACAAATTACTCCCCCAGGACCCTCTTCTCCCCCACCCCCAATATAAGAGATTCAGATCTTACCCATTCTGACCTTTCTTTCATCGGTTCCTTTATCTGCAGAACTTAAGGGCACCTGCTTGATTTCCCCCCAATTTGTTTAGCATCCTCATCCTCACCTCCCTGCCAGGTAGGCCCTGGGGCAAGAGAGACTTAATTAGACAGACCAAGAATGGTCAAAAGAAAACCACAGCCTTTCTTTCTCTTTTTTCTTTTTCTCTTTCCTGTTTTTCTTCCTTCCCCCTTTCTCCCTCCCTCTTTCTCCTTCCTTCCTTCCTCCCTCCCTCCCCTTTTCTTCCTCCCTCCCTCTCTTTCTCTCTCTCTCTCTCTCTAATCTATCTATCTCAGTTGATTTGATTTGAATGCCATCACAGTGTCTCCCCCCCCCTCTCCCGAGTCTTCCTCAGCTGCTATGGGGAAACGGAGCCGGCCAGCTCCTCACTTCTTGTGCCTTGAAACTCAGCACAGGAAATGCAGAAACATCCGAAGCGCCGGACCAGGCCAAAGCTTGCAAGGAGGACATCACGTGTAATTGGGGGGCAAAGGGGGGGGGGAATCGAATATGCCAGGGAGCCCTGATTGGTCCTAATTGGCTGGAAGGCATTTTTGGAAAGGGGGAGAGTTGTGTGTCAAGGAGTCCTCATTGGTTTCCTCTTCCTCTCCCATCAAACGTTTTGTAAATTTCAGTGTTTGGGTTAATTTATGCCAGGAGAGGCACTGGTGGAAATCTGACCTGCCAGGAAAGCCTTTAAACTCCAGTCTGGAGGAGGAGGAGGAGATGCTCTCCTGTCCTTTTAAAGGAAAAGGCACTCTGCGTGTGTCTAGTGGAACCCTGCTTTTCCCGATGAATTAATCAAAAACTCTCAAACACTGCCTGGTAGTCAACTGGTTTTTTTTTTTTGAACAGAAATCAATGCATTCAGACATGCAGAAACAGTGCTATTGTGCCCCCCCACACACACACACACACTCACTCGCACTCACTTTCACACACACACACAAACTTGCAACACATGCATACACACAAAACATAACACAGGACACAAACCTGGCACCTGGATGTTAAACAATGCCCTTCTCTCTCTTTCTCTCTCCCTCCCTCTTCCACTTTCCGATAGCAGCAGTCAGGGCTAATCCTAAGATTAGGGCCTTGTTGCAAAAATGACCGGGGTTGATCTAAATGACCTTTACGGTCTCCAACTTTGCGATTCCCCTGATTCTCCAGGCCTCAGGAACATGGAGCAGACGCTCTCCCGCTTTCTGTTCTTCCTCGCCCTGGCCAGGGAGGCGGCTCACTTGGAAGACAACAAGATCCCCAGCTTGTGTGCAGGGCAGCCGGGTCTCCCCGGGACCCCTGGAACTCACGGCCACCAGGGTTTGCCCGGCCGGGACGGTCGTGATGGACGAGATGGGGCTGCAGGCCTGCAGGGCGAGAAGGGCGAAATTGGCCACCCAGGTAAGAAAAGTGATGGAAAATCAGTTGGCTTTTCTGCTGGGATCAAATCGTTTTAAGGATTCTGGGGCAGGCTGGGTTGCATAAATTTATAAATTTGTTCTTTTTTTCCAAATCGGGCTGTCGTCTCAGCAACGCCCAGTGCTGGGGACCCCCAATTGAAGGGTAGAAATCAGTGAGAAAAAAAATGTTATTCATAAACCCAGCATCTCCTGAGGGAATGCCTCTGCATCCAAGGGCTGGGGGGGGGGGAAATAAGGACAAAAATGTAATGACCGGTTTCCAATATAGGAAAGAGGTTTCAAATGAACGCGGGACATGCCTCGAATCTATATGCATAGATCCAGGAAAAAAGACGTTAAGTGTCTCCCAGGCAAAGGAAGGGAAAACAAACGCAGGAAGAGAAGGACAAATGCAAATCATTAAAAAAAAAATCAATAGTGTGTAACACGTAGATAATTGCATTGGCAAACACCATGAGGTGGAGAGGGGTCTATGCATCAGGATGGGGAGGGGGTGAATGCACAACTGAAGAAGCCCCCCCCCTTTTTTATAAAGAGGTGAGGCTTCAGCTATGCACTCATGAGAATGGTCTTGACTTTTTTGACCCCTGTGGATGAACCTCATTTGGATGTTACAGACTCAGGTTAAATACGTGCTGCAATTGTTATTCCACCTTCATAGTCCTTCTTTCCTCCCTCCCTCCCTCCCTCCCTCCCTCCCTCCTTCTTTCCTTCCTTCCTTCCTCTCATTTCCATCTCTCCTTCCTTCCTTCCTTCCTTCCTTCCTCTCATTTCCATCTCCTCCTTCCTTCCTTTCTTCCTCTCATTCCCATCTCCTCCTTCCTTCCTCTCATTTCCATCTCTTCCTTCCTTCCTTCCTTCCTTCCTTCCTTCCTTCCTCTCATTTCCATCTCCTTCCTTCCTTCCTTCCTTCCTTCCTTCCTTCCTTCCTTCCTTCCTTCTCCTACGTTTAATCCAACCTCTCAAGAGCCACGCACTCCTGCTCCGTCCTCCATCCTTCCTCTCACCTTCACTCTGCTTTTACTTTTTCTCCCCAAAGGACTGACAGGCCCCCGAGGGGAGCCAGGCAGCCTTGGCACCAACGGGCTCCCGGGAGAGAAGGGGGCCCAGGGGGAGTGTGCAGTTGCGCCCCGTTCGGCCTTCAGCGCCAAGCGCTCCGAGTCCCGCAGCCCCCCTCTGCCCGACGAGCCCATCGTCTTTGACATCGTCCTGATTAATGAGCAAGGCCACTACAATGGCAACACCGGCAAGTTCCTCTGCGAAATCCCGGGGCTCTACTACTTCGCCGTGCACGCCACCGTCTACCGGATGAGCCTCCAGTTCGACATCATGAAGAACGGCAAGTCGGTCGCCTCCTTCTTCCAGTTTTACGGCAACTGGCCCAAGCCGACGTCCCTGTCCGGAGGCAGCCTGGTGCGGCTGGAGCCGGAGGATGAGGTCTGGGTGCAGGTGGCGGTGGGCGAGTACACCGGCTTCTACTCCAGCGTGAAAACTGACAGCATCTTCACAGGGTTCCTCGTGTACTCCTACTGGCAAAACTCCCCCGTCTTTGCTTGAGAGGCAGCCCAGGAAAAGCTGGCATCCTGATGTCTCACATCGTGGCCCTGGTTTGCAGCAACAGCCCCGAGTCCCTTCCTGGCCTGCGGGTGCAACACCCTTTAGCTGATCCCATTGAGACCAGGAGATTCGGGGGGGACAGGTTTCCGCTAATTCCGGGTGGCCCGGGGCACCGCAGAGAAGCCAGTACTTTTCTCCAGCATCACCCTGATATAGGTAGTCCTTGACTTACCACCAGTGGTGGGATTCAGCCGGTTCGCACCAGTTCGGCAGAACCGGTAGCTAAATTTTGCTGCATTCTGAGAACCGGCTGGCTTCCAGAAGTCCAGTCTAGGCCGTGGAGGCCTGGAGGAGGCCTCCCAGGCCTAGAACGGCCCACCAGAAGTGCATGGATGCCACTTCCGGAAATCCATTCTAGGCCTGGGAAGCCCAGGCCTGCATCGAATAAGGGAACCGGTTGTTCGGGTATTTGAATTCCACCACTGCTTACCACCAACATTTCCATTGCTAAGCAAAGCGGTTGTTAAGTGGCTCACGCTCCATTTTACAGCCATTTGTGTCACCGTTGCTTAGCAATCACTGCAGGTCTAAATGATTCATGCAAATTGGGCTTCTCCCATTTTACTTTGTTAGAAACTGGCTAGGAAGGTGATCGGGTGTCCCTGGGATGCTGCGACTGTTGCAAATACAATGCCAGTTGTAAGTCACTTTCTTTGGTGCCGTTGTAACTGTCGCTACGCAAATGGTTGTAAGTCGAGGGCTCTCTTGTAAAGGAAGGGAGCTCCATCCCACCTCTTTCTTCCCTGACCTCAGAAGTTCTCCAAAGGGTGGAGCTTTTGCTTTCAGCCCATTCTTCGGCTTTCTCCATTAAAAGCAAAAGAGGTTTAATTTCCAATCCCTCTTTGGCCAGGAGGCCCCTTCCTGATTTCAGAGGTTTTATGGGGAGGAGTGCAGGAACTGAAATCCTCACGACAATTATGGAAATCATGGCGACCGAACAGGGCTGTGCCATCTGAACTCCGGCGGCACAAATGGCCTTCTTAAAAAAGCTTCGGGTTGTGGCCTTCTCAAAAGGTGACCGGGAGAAAAATTATAGAAGATGTGAAGTAGGAGATTTGTATTGATGACGATAATGATGTGTTATCCAATCAGTTGTGTCCAACTCTTGGTGATTCGATGGGCCAAGATTCTCCACATCTTCTGATCTGGTATTAAGTATATTGAATTATATTGCATTTCCATTTAATTGAAAACATCCATGTGAAATGAAAAAGCCAGCCAGAAGATTCTTTTCGTCTTGGCTCTCCACACGTGTTTTGGAATGTAGTCTCCAGAATGTGATTCAAAGAATTTGGCTGCTGGTCTTGACCAAGGTGCAACCCTGCTTTAAATCAAAGCTGCATTCATAAAAGACACTTAACCAAGCCTACATGGCATACAAGCCCTGACTGGGTTCTGCCTATCTGGGCTTCTCTAAGTCTATTGGGCCAACTCAGTTTGGCTAGTTCACAGTTCCATGTTTTGCACTACCCGAAAAAGGGATTAATTCCCTACTGACATCAGCCGCTGGGGACGAGTGGGCCTGTTCCCTCACTCTTCTCTCAGTGGGGTCTTGCAAGGACGAGAGTTGACCTTTCTCCCCTCCCTCCAGGATGAAATAAGAGAAACTTATTTCAACCCTCCCCAAAGAGAGAAAGGTTAGCAAGCTCCCGCCGTCACTCTTGGTACCCAGAAGATGAACTGGCCATCATTATCTTGGGTTGGTTTGCATCTTCTGACAGCTACAAAATAAGGGCTGGTTCAGATATTAAGTCAAAGTTTGCTTCAACTTCCCTTCTCCAGAATAAATGCTGGCTGGGGAATTCTGGGAATTGAAGTCCACTTGTCTTAAAAGTTGCCAAGGTTGAAAAACACTTGAGTGGCTACCAAATTGACTAGCCATCCCATAAGCATCCAATGCAAGCCAATACAGTATAAAATCACAGGTTTCGTGATGTCATCATCCTAACATTATGCAATCTGTAACTTCATGATGTCCCTTGTCCTCTCCTGCAAAAACCCAGCCTTTAACAGCAGCCCTCACAGTGGTCACGTTGCAAGAGAACTTTGAAGAAAATGTGGTATATTCTAGAAATTGCTCAGAAGGGGGGCCCTGCCCCCATGAGTTGAGGTTTGCTGTAACCGAGCATGGAAGGTTCCGTCCACTAGGGGGCACCCTGAGCTCAGAGTTGCATTTGATGGCTAAGTTTAACTTTGTAATTAACCTGGTTTGTAAGTTTTGTACTCTACATTTTTTTTTTCTATGAAGAGATTTGGTCCATTTGGTTACATTTTCTCCATGCAATAAATGTTTCTGTGCATATCTTTCCCCTCCCTATCATTCTCCACTCGTCCCACCTCTCAAATTTCTTAAAATATAAAGATTTGGAGTACTTTTAACTGTCCGAAGAGGGGAGCAAGTGACAGCAACTGGCAGCTGGAGGGCAAAGGCCGTTCAATGAATTGGGTGATGTAGCAAAAGTGAGTTGAACCCCAGCTTTAAAACAAAAATGGGGTCCAGAAAAACCACGTAAAATCCAAGCCATACACTTCATCGAGTCGATAGCTCCCTTTGTACCGTCTGCAAAGCTCAGTTGGTGTTCACCTTGTCTAATCTCGGTTACTTCTGCACGTGTGATTTATACGCTGGGCAAAATTGGCCCCTTGGGCTGTTTTATGGTTCAAGATTTTGTACAAGTGCAGAAAGCGAGTGATTCAATCGCCCTCTGATGGGTGTGTTGGAAAAACAGCATCATCAAAGTCTCCGGCGTTTTGCATGGCTGATGGTTGAGCAGTTTTGGTATGAAAATGAATTATTTCTGGGTGATGAAACATTCTGGCTCTCTGGCCGGGCATGGAGCAGAGCAAGTGGACTCTGAGGGCGGAGCTTAAAGCAGATTGGGGTGGGGCCAAGGATGGCAACCAAGGAAATCGCTCAACTCCAGAGATGTGGAGCCAGAGGTTCAGAAAGGGTGCAAGCGATGGTCTGCAACTTGTTTCTGCTCAGTATACTACATTTCACATCCCTGGAAATTCTAGAGGGGTGGTGGGGATTTAACCAGCTGCAAAGAACATTTCTAAAAGGCTAAACAAGAGTCCTAGAGTGGAATTTGTCAACCTTAGCATCTTTAAGACGTGGTCTTCGACTCCCAGAATTCCCCAGACAGCATAGCTGGCTGGGGAATTCTGGGAGTCGAAATCCACACTTCTTAAAGTTGCTAAGGTTGAGAAGCATTGGTCTATAGCCAAAGATTTAGCAGCTCTGGACTACACAAGGAATGTTTGCAGTCTTCACAAGTGCCACCTTTCTTTGTGCAATCTCTATACCTTTTCGGGGGATACATATACACACTTCAGAGGCTTTTTCCCATAAAAAGCAATGCTGGGGACAATCCCTGCTCAGGCTTTCCTCTGAAATTCCAGGATCAGCCTTCTTTTCCTGTCCGGACTAAAATTTTCCAGTGTGAGAACTTCAGTAATGCCAAGGGGGGCGGGGGGGGAGAGTGATAGAGAAAGGTCCTTTATTTTTAGCATGTGTTTTGCCTTCTTACCAAAAATAGATCTCCTCCGGGCTACTTTTCTAAATACTTCTGGAGCTTTCCCAGATGTTTGCCGAAGTTTCCCAGTGTTGGTTCAAGGGATGGAGTCTTCAAACCTGAGGGCCACATCTGGAGGTTTCCAGGGGGCTGGGAGGGAAACCTCACCGCTCCCACCAATGTCTGGTACCAAGTTAGTGTGTCGTATGGCCAAGCCAAGCCGTCCCATTCATTTTCAGGACAGGTTTCTGCAACTCCCAGTGGTGGGTTCATTTCGCTCTGGACCTCCAGGAAGCTGGCTGAGCTGACACACCTACAGCAGGGTTCAAGAAGCTGGGAGGTGTTGGCATTCTGGGTCCATCTGGGTCTATCTATGTCTACTCAAACGAAGAGAAGGTCTAAGAGTGACATGATAGCAATGTTCCAATATTTAAAGGACTGCCCCAAAGAAGAAGGGGTCAACTTATTTTCCAAAGCACTCTTCTGAAGGCAAGACAAGAAACAATGGATGGAAAATAATCAAGGAGAGATCCAAGCTAGAAATAAGGAGAAATTTCCTGACAGGGAGAACAATTAATCAATGGAACGGCTTGCCTCCAGAAGCTGTGGGTGCTCCAACACTGGAAGTTTTTAAGAAGAGACTGGACAGCCATTTGCCTGGAATGGTAGAGGGTTTCCTGCTTGAGCAGAGAGTTGGACCGGAAGACCTCCAAGGTCCCAACTCTGTTTGTATTCGGTACTCTGGTTTAGCAGGAATGATCTCCTTGTTGAAGAAAAGCACCCCTCGGGGTCAATGCTGACGAAGGGCCTCTATCCCAAATGACATAGGAGTTGCGTAGCTGAGCCAAGAGCATTTTCAGCATTGCAACAAAGGAAGGCTATGTCTTGTGTCTTGGAGCTTTGCAGAGCCCATCTCACTATACGCATATACACGCACACACACAATAACTGCCCCATTTAATTCTCCACAACATCTGCCCCCTCCATTCCAAACACCCTCTCCTTAGCCGTCCATATCAAGAACGGAAGCAACCAGAATCTAAAACCTGTAACACATGGAACCATACTGAAAATCCTGCCAGTCACAATCAATAACCCTCAAGCTGTAGAACGGCCTGAAAAGCAGATTAGAAGAAGCCAAATTGATACGAACGGTTCTGTTTGGGGCCAGGAAGATCTGACCTGTTCTCCAATTCTTGGAGGGTTTGAATTCTTTTGTGTCCAGTCAAAGACACGGGTCTGTATTTCCAACACCTGAAAAAAGTTGATGGCTTTAATCCACACGTGAAGTCTGCTGGTTTGAAGCAAATGCATGGCTTTGCAAAACAAAAAAAAACGACAATTATCTCTTTGCTGCAAGCCTTGTGGCTCAGTTGCTTTCTCCTGAGGAAAGCCTCGTTAGCTTATTCCCTTGCTCTGAGCTTAGAGGGATCCCCCCTCGTTTAGAGATTAGAGGATAAGATGCCCCAAAGCAGGAAAGGGTTCAGCTTGGCATCTGCTGCTTGAATTGCTGACAGACCAATGGAGCTGCAAGCACCTCCTTCCTCATTAAAGTAGCCACCTGCTCTTGTCTCTGTCATCCTCCCTCAACGGCTGGGTCTCCGATTTTGCCAAACAAAGAGAGCAGGTTTGGGGTGGGGGGAAAAGAATGACTTGGGATAAATTAGGTGGGTACACAGGGGAGACAAATGGAACAAGACCCCCAGCTCAGCTCTCTATTAAATGGGACTCTTACTTTTCTTTTCTTTTTTGGGAAACGAAGCAAAGGCATGGAATTCAACTTTGGCACAGAACTTCGGGCGAAATGTGCGATTCTCCATCTCTGCCATCAGGGATGTCCTGCAGGGATGGGGATCAAAACATCAAGATGGCCACAGTCATGTGCTCTGAGTCCTCTCCCTTTCATTACATTAAAATTGCAGCAACGTTAGCTCCCGGTAGATAGGAAGCCAAGTGACTGTCCCTTCCGAAAGCCTCCTTGAAAGTTCTCAAGAACATTTTGAGAGCCCTGGCTACAAGATGGTAAAAGGTGGATTTGATACATTTATTATTACTCCTATAGTGTTACCTAGTTTTCACTAGGTACCGACAAGGCAGGGCAAGGCAGCATTGGCTTTTGTTTACTCCTAATAAGTCTGCAAGACAGCCTGGGCTGGGAAATCAAAGTTGGAGCAAAGTCCCCCGGATTCCCTCAGGGAGTTCCAATATTTGAGCGAGGATTTCCGCCTGGATCTCTCTGATCCCATTCCCACAGGGGAACCCCTCTTTGTGTTGGTGTTGGGAGGCCCAGCTGCACATCTTCTCGTGTCCCAGAGGAAAATACGTATCTGGGGCAGCTTTGAAGGTTCTGGAAAACCAGCAAGGGAGAGCTCTGTTGTTAATTACTCTGCTCATAACATGTACAAATGTTGAATCGCTCATTTTCCTGGTCTGCTGAAACCATTCACGGTGGGTCTGCAAGAGAAGGACTTCATGAGAAACTGGAGGGAGTCAAGTTCTCACTCGCCCAGATTGTGGCCCAGATTGTGCAGAAAACCCATTTTTATCCTTCAAGGTATGTTCCACCGCTTGTTTTGAGGATGCTTAGCTATTTAATGGCTGCTTCGTGGTCCAGAATCGAAAGTCCAGAATTTTTCCATGTCAGTATCTAGAGGAACCAAGCAATGAGTAAACAGCATGACTTAACAATAGAGTGGCTGGGAGAGAAAAATATTTAGTTTTCTCTCTGCAGAATATTAGCGATGACTTGGAGCAAGCGGGCAGCTGGTGAACATTCGGGCATTAAGTGACTTCATCTGTCATTTCTGCATGAGAGCAACCAATGATTCACAAGCATCAGCAGAACAATGTTACTTCAGTCAACAGCATGGGCATCAACCCATCCATAGTTTTCCCCATCTTTTTCTCGCCAGTTCTCAAGGTCGATTCCTTCTTTTGTTTCCTTCGTTCCTCAACTGAGTCAGGATCTGCTCATATCCAAGCAAATAGAAATTTTTCACCCTTCCTCACTCAATCTCAACATCAGTGAGATGTTGGAAGACATGTCTTCATCTGTGGTCCTCTTCTGTGAAAGTCTGAAGGCGTTCTTTCTCTTCCTGAACCTTAGGCATGAAGAGGGCAGGGATGCCCAGCATAAGCAATGCCCATAAAAATGGGCAAAGCTTTCTTTGTACTGGAGTGGCCATCAACTTGATGATTTTGGCCACACTCTTTGGACACCATTTCTCTACTATGGCAAGATAGGACCAGAAAACAGAAGATCCAGCAAGAGCATCTTCAATGAGTGTTTCCAAAGATTAGCCAAACCAGGGGACAGTTCTGACCATCTCATCCATTTGCAGGTAGCCAAGGAAGCACCCACACCGGTTATACACCATCAGACGTGTTGCCCAGAAGCAACCTCGCTGTTTACAGCAAATGGGTTCACAACTGAGGGCCCAGCTCTGCTACACGAGGACTAGCAGGGAAATCTGGAAGCCAAGCAGGGATTGTCACCTGACTACAAGACGCAGTCTAGGACAAGCCGAAGGCAAAAATGCAATGTTTTGTTGCATGGCCCTCAATGTTCTTGATCCGGTGCCAAATCAGATATGTTTGAGGATCATTTTACCATCTCTTGTTCCCACAAGTTTGAAAGGGTTATTTTAAAAAATGGTCAATTCTACTGGGACTAGAACATGTTCTACCCTCCGTTATAAATAGACACAGATATAGAATGAGGAAGAGAGAGGAAAGTTTTTCCCCGGAAAAAAAGTATTTGAACTCATATCCCCCCAAATGTAATTTTTTCCAAAAAGGGGCCTTCAGCTAGATGAGAAAGAAAAAAAAAAAGAGAGAGGAATGTTTAGAGAACGGCTGCAGTGGAGGAAAACGACCTTACGCTGCCCAGCACAAAGACAAGCTTCCTCCTCCAGATTTCCCTTGCTCTGGCCGGGTCACTCGTGGGAATTTACGTAGATCCTGGATGGCTGATGCTGTGGAGGAAGAATTGCATGTATGGACCAACTGGGGGGCTGCAGTGATACTGACTTCCATGGTACCAAATTGGGACCAAAATATTTTGCTGCTCAAATAGAGGACAAAATAGTTCCCTCCCTACAGAGAAAGAGAAAGAGAAAGAGAAAGAGAGAGAGAGAGAGATACACACAAGCACATTGAAAACTGAGCCTGCAACCTTTGATTGATGGTTCACTGATCTCGGTCTGTCTCACACATCCCGCTAAGCTTTGAGTAGCCAGTAAATCTCCACTTGAGAAGAAAGATGGGCTATATAGGTAGCCCTCACCTTACAACCATAAGGGAGCCCAGGATTTCCATCATAAATCATGACAGTCATTAATTTGAGGCAGCCACATGTCCAAACGCAATTTCAATTTCAATATTATTATTTTTTTGGAGCAGTTAAGCGAGTCATTGTACAGTATTCCTATCGGCGGTTTTTGTTGGAAAACACTTGAAAAGGCCAAAACCTGTCAAAAAAATGTAAATCGCAATCATAGGATTGCAGAACCTGGCAACCAGGTGAGCTAGTGGCCAAAATGCAGTCATGTGACCGCAAGAGTGTGCGTGAAACCGTCGGGACTCTGGAACCAAGTCATAAGTAGCTTTTGGGGGGGGGTTGTAATTTTGAATGGTTGCTAAGCAACCTATCACAAGTTGAGGACTACCTGTACCTTTAGGGAATGGAAGAATGAAGGCACGGACCCACCAATTGGGATGTGATTCAACAAGTGATTACAGCAGAGTGACAAATATAATTGGGGAATGTTCAGTTTCTTGGTTTAATGGCCATGATTTAGTGAACAGATTGCCTGACATTTCAGAGGCCAAGTGGTCTTAAGAGGCAAGAAGGAACAATCATGTACCATCCAAAGCTTTTCTCAGTTGGGGGGGGGCATTATATTGCTTGGGTAGCCCCAACAGGGAGACTTAAGTAACAGTAACAGAATAAGAGATTTGGAAGGAACCTTGGAGGTCTTCTAGTCCAGAGGTCCCCAACCTTTTGGGCACCAGGGACCGGTTCTGTGGAGAGAGGTTTTTCCGCAGACTGGAGGGTGTGTGGTTTTGTGTGCTGCCTGCATCTCACGGATGGGGCTTTGCTTGTTTGTGAGGACCGGTTGCTGGCATGCTGTGGCCCGGTACCGGTCCACGGACCAGGGGTTGGGGATCCGTTCTAGTCCAACCCTTTGCTCAAGCAGAAGAATCTACACCATTCCAGAAAAATGGTTGTCCAATCTCTTCCTAAAGACCTCCAATGACGGAGCACCCACAACTTCTGGAGGCAAGTCATTACCCTGATTAATTGTTCTCACCGTCAGGAAATTTCTCCTTAGCTCTAAGTTGCTTCTCTCCTTGATTAGTTTCCAACTATGCCCCAAGACAGCCTCTATCTCTTGCCAAGGGTGCTCAACAGACCGTGTTTTCTCTGGCAGAAAGCAAGTGATTCTGTTGAAGATAAGCTGGATCTGTTCGTCGTGGTCTTGTAATCTTCCTCAGGAAATTTCCACAAAGCAGTTTAGGAGGTCATTAGCCAACCACATGGCTCTTTATGGAATATCAGTGAGGGCACAGAGGCAAGTTTTGAAAGAACAGGCTGTTCTATCACAACTGTAAATTAGGGTTATCTTGGATGTGCGTTGGATTACCTCAACAGATAGCTATGTCTCAAAAGTTCTTCTGATGTCCGGTTCAGATTCTTTCATTTAAGATGAAACGAGTCAGATATGTCTGTATTTCGTTTGCTTTTTTGCATGTTTCATTTTGATGGCTGTAGATGGGGCTTCTCATAGAAAATAAAGATGCTTAGGAAACAATGAAGAGGGGACAAAGACAGGAAAACTCCTTCATTTTTCAAAAGTGGGTACCATCAGCTTAAAGGGAGGAAACTGGGGAACAATACAACCCAGTTCAGCAAATGGCTTAAACTTTCATCTTCAATTTTTTTTCCAATTCAGGCTAGTGATTTTAAGACCGTGCTGGAGGATAAGCTCCACTGTAACGGAAGAGACCGAGATTGCAACTCTTCTACCGCAAATGTTTCCACACCAGTTGAGTGTGTTTTTAGAAAGTTCACCAGCTTTTTCTTCACTTATCTTCACATCCCAGTCACCTTTGTCTGGTGGAGAATTCCACA
Organism: Azemiops feae; assembly: GCA_023970755.1. NCBI lineage: Eukaryota > Metazoa > Chordata > Lepidosauria > Squamata > Viperidae > Azemiops > Azemiops feae. The sequence continues at coordinate 1,752,441 of JALGBA010004123.1, read as the reverse complement.
GTGACTCACTTGTTTTTGTTCTGCCACCTTGGCCGAATTTTGCAGAGACTTGCACTGGACACCCCAACCATAATGATACGGTCTGGCTGGATTTCAGGGATTTCCCCTTCTAGAAGCAATTATTGGAGTTTAACTCAGAGCAGCACCCAAGATACAGAAAAAGGACTTTCCCTTTCAGTTTCAGATTAGGGATTAAATCCAGGAACGGGGAGGACCAACTGCAAAGCTTCATTCAAATGCTGGAACCTTTTGCAGAAAAGGATACTGACATTATAACCCTCAATAGCCACGGAAAACAAATTTCCTTTGATATGATCAAATTACCAAATAATTGAACTATAGCTGCCTTAATATAGTTTAGAGTTGCCTTCCCTAGCTGTGTTTTGATAAGCAGTGATTCATGGCATATTATTATAGGAATCCAGTAGTTGGGATTTGCTCAACAAATCATAGCTTAGAAGCTCTCCGGAACCTCCCAAGCGATTTGCCAAGGCTGACCTTTCAACCTAGCTGGGATTCCCACGCCATTTCCCAAGCCACGTTCTTTCTGCAACCTGTTGACCCGGAAAGCATAAAGAACTTCCCACATGTTCAGAAATTAAAAGGGACCCAGAGAATGTTGTCTCTTGAAAAAAAAAAAAAATTAAGAAAGAAAAAGAGTAGCAGAATATATTTTCTGAAAAAAAGCTCTTTTTTTTTTTAATTGGTCAAGTCGTTTACATAATGCGAAATTCACCCAAGCAACCAGAGAGGCAGTCAGATTGTGTGAACACAACAACACTCAGGAAGGGGACTGGAATGGGTAGCAGTTTGGACAAGGCACAGATCAGGAGCAAGCAGCAACCTCTTTACAAGCAGAGCAGGCACTTCTGCTATTAAAACTATGCTTATCTTTTCCTCTCTCCAGCTCTCCCTCTACTACGGCACTGTGGAATTACCTGCACGTGATAAAAAATTACAGGCTGAATAACACCAGAAGGACGTTCTTGGGAGACGGGTGGAACAGGCAAGGAAGAATATATTTTATTCTAACTTCTCTTAAATCCTCAAGTACAGATCAGGACCTGCAAAGCCTTAAATCTTCAAACGTAAAAACAGAGAACACTCTTTCTAGTCTGCAGGTAAAATAGGACTGGATTAAACAGCAAGGTACATCTCCCAACCTGCACCCAGGTAAATTCGGGAGGATGGTTTAGCATACCCTCCCAGACCCACTAACCTTTAGAGAAGATAAACCTAAATCTTTGGGCTGTCCCAGGTGGGGCACTAGAAACCTTTAAAGCAGGGGTCCCCAAACTTGGCAACTTGAAAGACTTGTGGACTTCAACTCCCAGGCCAGCATGGCTGGTTGGGGAATTCTGGGAGTTGAAGTTCACAGGTCTTAAAAAGTTGCCAAGTTTGGAGAGCCCTGCTTTAAACCATCACCTCTAATGGACTCCGGGATGGTGAAGGTCTGTTTAGAGCCTCTGTCTTTAATTTACAGGAAGCATTTACAAAAAGTATGGGTGTTATAAAAAGAGCAGATCCCTCCTTGCATCTGGAAGCTGTGCAGCCTATTTTATTTACGACGTTAACCCCAGTTATGTCTCTGGATCCAGCCTGCTGCTATTCACGTTGGATTTTTCTTTTCTGACCTGAACAGAGCCTCCTCTGCACACACACACACAAGCACAGGCCTTCAGCACCGCCAGCATTAAGGCACTCAGTTTAGCAATTGGTCAATTCCCTCGTTTTACCCCTCCAACTCCTAGAATCTTGCAGCTTTTCCCAAAATAAAAAGAACTCTCAAGTTAGTTCTCTGCTACAGTTAAGCACTGCTTTGACAATTTAATTCCAAGCTTTAAAATTAGATTAGAAAAACAAAACACAGAAGACTTTCAAGTAAAACAAAATTAAAAACCAGCATAGACAATGGCTGGGGTTTTAATGTTTCCCTGGCTGCGGATGCAGATGAAAAATAAAACCGATTGCATGAATGAATAAAAATAGCTCCTCCTTTTGTTTTGGAAGAAGAGAACAAACGGTGCGGGTAGGTGAAAATGTTGCAAGATTGGTCAAAGGACAGCAGAGGTCTAGGCTCTGATCCTCATCCACCTGTAGCCAGGGAGACACAAACCGCAGCAAATTCTACTTTATACAACGTTCCTCTTGCAAACTGATGGTAAATCTTCTCAATAGAGAGAGATTTCTACCTTGAATTCGGATGGCACACACAATAGCCCTTAAAAACCTGCTGTTGAGAATGTTTACAGCTGACTTTGACATCCCAAACTAGCAGGATAGGAACTCTGGTTTTTCAATGCTGGAAAAATCTGATTTGTGCAAAGGGAAGTTTAGTGCCCTGAAGGCTTTGGACTGGAACTGCACAATCTCCAAAGACATGTCAAACAACGTCTCAAAGGAGAGCTCCGATAGGCATTACTCATGACGGACCCTGAGCCCTGGGCCAGCCCCTTTTAGCGGCACCCAACTTTTCCACAGGGAGTCTCAAGCCTTCTCGCCAAACCTTCTCGGAAAAAGAGACGCTCTTAAAATCAGCAGGGTTTGATAACAAGCAAACATGCCACATTCTCAAACACCTCCTCTGTGAAGGCTGCTGCAATTCAGCCCATTTGCATAGCTGGGATCCAGCCACTTTGCACTGCGGTTTCAACCAGGTTCCATTTAGAGGCGGAACAGCTATCAATAATTCAGCCATTCCAAAAAAACAGAACAAAGTTCTTCAGGATTTCAGCCTCAAGATTTTCCTTTCCAATTTAAACATTAAAGAAAATAACTGACTCTACTAGGTGTGGGCACTTATCGCCTGCCCATTGGTGCACTCAGGGCTGGCCTTCCAAGCAGTCCTGTGGATATTTAATGACTGCCTCTGAAAACAACATCATCTCTTCACCCAAGTCAAGCAAACCACTGTAATCACAACTGCCTTCTTTCCTTGGAATTATCCTTACATGATCTACAACAGGGGTGTCCAATCTTGGCAAATTGAAGACCTGTGGACTTCAACTCCCAGAATTCCCCAGCCAGCCATGCTTTCCACAGATCTTCATGTTACCAAAGTTGGACATCCCAATCTACAATGTCTCCTTAAAAGCCACAGCAATTCTGCTTTCCGGAATTAAATTACGACATCTAGAACATGTTCTAAAACCAGTTCAGACTAGGAATCATAAAAAGCCTTTTCACTGGCCAAACCGATCAGTTTCACTTTTACCTTCCACTGCTGCTTATAAGAGCCATTTGCTAGCTAGCAGACTGTAGTTGGTACTATTAGGTTCCCAAAATTATCCTCAAAAGAGGAAGGAAGAAGGGAATTTGAGTTGTGCAATAGAGTTGGAATGTACTATTTTGCATAGATAAATCTGTGGAAATTGCAAGCCAGTAGGTGGAATATGATCTTTCTTAAGTGTAATAAGCTAATCTATGAAGCATCTATGTGCTCTTCAATAAGAGCTAGAATCTAAGACAATAGTTGTGCCTTGTGAAATTTTACAATGCATGGTTATGATAAATGCACACAAGATTTAATATCCCCTTTGGTGGGTAGTACCAAACTCTTGGGAGATCAAGGTTTGGAAGTATAGACTTCTCTAGAAGCAGAACTTAAGTGTTACATGAGTCAGGCAATGTTCTAAAGAGATGAATAAAACTATCTGGGGGTGAAGTTCCAATGAACTTTAGAAGGTAAAGAGAGTAGCAGGAGACATTCTGACTCCAATAATAGAGGCAGAATTATCTTATTCGTATTTTCAGACCTGTTTATCTCTACAGACTTCTTTGCTCCAAATACCAATTGATAGAAAAACCCAAAATATCAGGAATTCAGCACCTGTACTTTTTGTACTCTGGATGAAAAACAGCCATTAGACTCTTTTAGTCTCGCATCTGAATATGGTGCATGATTTCGCCACCACCTCTTACAACAGGAAAGTTTCCCAACTACCGGTATTTCTGTGATCAGCAATCGGGGTGGTGTTTTTTTCCCCCTTATGAAAGCAACAAACCATAAAAACAGAAGTGCAAAGAAACAATTCATAGCATTTTTCAGGTTCCGCTAACTGCAATTACTGTCCCTGGAATTTTTTTTTTTTTTTTAAAAAGGGGGGGGTACTCAATGTTGACACCAAGAGCCATTACCAGCTGTTACAGAGGTCCAAGGGCCAGAGACCTCTTGTGCTTTGGCAAAAAGCACGTGGGAAGGGGATCAAGCTGCTTCCTCCGGAGCTCACAGGTAGACGTTGAGAGTCTGCAAGATCATCTGTCTGCACAGAGGGCAGTTCCGTTGGTAGATGGCCTGCTGCAGCAGGATCTCAGTGCATTCCTGGCACAGGCAAAGGTGCCGACAGGGCAGTAAGAGGACTGTCTTGGTTTGATCCTGGCAAATGACACATTTCTTCCGTTCTTCTTGTTCTTTAAGAAGCCGCCACGGGTTGTTGTCTTCTTCCAAAGCATTTAGTTGCTCTTTTTTTGCCGTTTTGGTCTGGGATACACTTGGTCCTTCCCCCTGAGGCTGAAACTGTTGTGTGGCTGTTCCCAGATCATTGTCCGTTCTGGTCTGGTCCCTGCTGCCTCTTTGGCGGGGACGTATGATCACCGTTGGCCCTTGTCTTCGTGGATATGGTTCTTGTAGACCCAGTCTCTGTCCCACAGCAGCTCCCCCTGCCCTTTCTTGGGGAGCTTCAGGCACCAGCTGCGGTTCTCGTTCTCCGTGCTGGTTAGCTGCCCAGATGTTCCTGTTCCAACTGAGCACCTGAAGGCCCCAGTCTGCCAACCTACGCCAGGTCTGGGAGCTCAGCAGCATCTCCAGGGACAGGAGCATGATGTGATAAAGGCGTTGCATGTCCCTGAGCAAGCGATGGTAGGAAGGCATCGTGTTCAAATAGCCAGCCACTTGGTTTGCCAGGGTCCAAGTCAGCTGTGGGTTCAGGATAAAGATGCTGATGGCAAGTATCATAGAGAGCAACACCATGCCATACAGGTTGACAAAGAAGACGTTGATCAGCAGCTTGCTCACTGAGGCCAGGAGATCAACAGCCAGCTGACAGGGAGTCCACAGGAGAATGGCCATAGCAATGGCACTGCTGGAGAGGCGTGCAAGGAAGGCAACCAGGAGGTCTGTGATCCTCAGAAAGGGGCCAACTATAGTATCCCACAGGGCCAGCCCTACTGCAAAAAGGTTCTGAGTTCCAATGAGGCAGATGTTGATTATGCTGTTGATGAAGTAAGCCACAAGGCTCATAGCTATGGCGCACACTTCACACATCTGTCTCAGAAGCGTCTGACCAGAGCCAATCAGGTTCCAGAAACCTCGGTGCACAATTTCTTTGCTTCTCAGGCCCAGGTGGGTGAACAGATGGCCCAGCACTTTCAAACTCTCCATGCTGGAGCAGAATCCTCTCAACAAGTTGAGGACTGCATGCAGAGAGCCCAGAGTCAAGTAGTACAACGCCTCCAGGATGCATAGCACAACGACCAGGATCCCATTCCAGAACTGGCTCAGACAGGCCACCGTGGCATTGGGCAGGTTGTAAACAAAGGCGATGAGCCAGATCAAGGCGGAGAGGAGGGTGGAAACGAGGAAGAAGTTGATGTCCAGCAGGATGACCAGCAGATCCATCACCATCCCCATGCCGTTGATCACCAGGAACACTAGATCCATAGCTGAGCTCTCGAAGAATCGGCCAAGACAAGAACCAGCTGAAGCCAACTGCACGGGGGGAGGGGGGGCTTCGTAAAGGCAGCAGGAAGGAGAGGCGTGTGTGCGTTTTGCTCCCTAATTTTTTACGTTAAAAGGGGGGGGAAATGCTTTGGCAACAAGTCAGAAAGTCCGGCAAAGTCTTTGCTCGCTGGGCATCAAGGGGCAAACGGGGCAGCCGGTCCAAATTTGGGAAAGGCGCCGTTCATTGTAGTTAAGGCTCCCTTGGGTGGACAATCGGACAATTTCTCCCCCCAAAGGGAAGCCCCTCCGATTCTTTTCTGGAGCAGAGAGTCCTCGCCCCAAATCGAGGCAGTGGGGCTTGCAAAACACTAGGCCCCACCCAGGGAACCCTGGGCAAGAACCCCAATTCGGGGGGGGATGCTTTTTCTCCCTCTTCTCCAGCCTCCCCCCGGGGGTCTTCCTGGCCCTTATGATTCAGGTCACAGTCTGGGACCCCTTTGGGGGGGGAGGTCATGCCATGGGTCGAAACCAGGGGGGCCTGCGAGGAAGGAGGGCCGCTGGGTGGGAGCAATGGGGGGGCGTCCCGAAAACACTGAGGGGTCTGGGGTGGGGGAGGGCCCACGGGAACCCCCTCCCCCCCGAGGGGGGCGGCCCCCACGTCGTGGAGCGCGGAATCCCAGTCCCTCCGCGCGGAAGGCCGCAGCCTCGTCCCCGCCTCGCCAAGCGGGGCTGCCTCCGTGCCAACCGCGAGGGGCGCCAGCGACCACCGCCCCTTCAAGCGCCTCGGCCGCCTCCCCACCAAGCGCTCTCCTCCCTTCTGCTGGGCGCCGCCATCTTGGGGGGAGCGGGCGCCTCGGCGGCCAATCAGCGAGGGCAAACGCGAGGGACGTTGAGTTTCCCTCTCGCCATTGGCCGCAGCGGCTGTTGTTTTCGCCCTTCCCGCGCCGCGATTGGTCCGTTTTGAAAGTCGCCTTCGGGCGGTTAACGTCGCTCCGAGCCGAGGGCGTGGCTTCCCTAGAGGCGAGGCCTGGCGAAAGGCGGGAAGGAGTTGGTCACGGGATTTGAGGGAAGGGGCGTTCCTCACCCTTTCCCCGCCTCCAAGGGGGCGGAGCTTTTTGCATCTTTGGGAGCCCCAGAAATAATAGCTGAAATAATGAATTTTAAATATAGCGCTCGTTGTGAATCCTTTATTTATCTGGTGATATTTTATTCTCCATCCATCAGGTCTTCTTCCAACCTCTGTTTAATCTGATATAGCTTTTTATTTAAATAAATAATAAATAAATAAATCATTCATTTTAAAAAAATGGGGGAAGGTTTTTTTGCAAAAGCTAAGGCATATATTGAAGCAAAAACAATTGCAGGCTTCATTTTCTCATCCTGTGGAGATTTTATTTTATTTTATTTTATTGCCTTTCTGTGAAGGTAAAACCAGTTTCCCCAGTTGGGAGGGGGGAAGCTCCAGAAGTGTTAAACTCAAATTCCTCTAAATTTAGGGGTCCTCTAAATCTAAAGCCCCCCTTTTAAAAAAAAATATTATTTCCTGGTCTCCTTTCTGATCGTCTGAATTTTTCGCCTTTTAATATTTGACCTTTGCAACTTTGCAAGACCCACATCTGAATTTAATTGATGCAAGATAAAGCCTTCCCTTTCTTAAATTCATATCGCAAGAAAGGTTTCCTTTAGGATTCCCGGTCATGAGGAAAAACAGGATTTTTTTTTTTTCCCAAACAAGAAGCTCTCAGAACCATAGATTAGCATAGTCCATCTTGGCTTCAGCTATTACAGCAAAGAAAGGAGGGAGAAAAATCAGTGCAAAAGGTGCAATTAGCCAGTTTCCCTGTTTGCAGAGAACATCTGCAATCTGAGTTTGTTTGCCGTCTACTGGACAAGGTGCCCAAAGTTCGACCTCTTTAACCTCAAGGACCACAATGAAAAACAGGCCGGTTTTCAAACATTTTGGACTGCCTACGAAAGGCGGAACCCTCTGAACGGACAGACAGAAGAAGCTCCTATTTTACAATTGACAGGCCGATGCCTCTTTCAGAACCAGGAAGAGAACTGCCTGGACTCTGGGAAACTGAGTAAAAGAGAGCTTGATATCCTCAATTTATGGACATTCGTTTATCAACTGTTCAAGTTATGACAGCACTGGAAAAAGTGACAGGACCAATCCTTACGGTTGTGACCGTTGCAGCATTTCCATGATCACGGGATCAACATTCAAACAATAAACAACCAGCATGGATTTATGACAGTTGCAGAGTCTTAGGGTGATCCCCGTTTGCAGTCTTCCCAGCTGGCTTCTGACAAACAAAGTCAATAGGAAAAGTCGGATTCACGTAATTACCGTAGCAAAAAAGGTCATAAAACTGGGCATAACTCGCTTAACTATCATATCACTTAGCAATGGAAGTTCCAGTCCAATTGTGATCATAAGTCGAAGACCTTGTCGCTGTGTTGAGTTTTCCTAGCAAATTTGTTGGCAAAACAGAACTCAGAAGATCTTCAGCAAAACTGCAAAAAGGATGGAATATTCTCAGCTCAGTTTCCGCCACCTGGCTGATAGGCAGGAAGGCGCTACTGTTAATTTTAAGTCTTTCCTCCAATGCATGCCAAGAACGGAATAGGCTTTTCAACTTGGCACGTTCGCAGACAGAGCATTGGAGCAGAATTGTTATTGGAACAGCATTTGCTCACACTGGAAGCACAGGGGATGCTGGCCTTTGGTGGCCCCCACAAGGAATGCCTCCCAGCCTCAAAAATCTCCAGTGGACATGTACCCAAGGAGGAAAGCTGAACTTACTGCTTATGTTTGGTTTGAGCTGTAACATGTGGAAGCATGCTCTGTGAAAGGGACCTTGGAGTCCTAGTGGACGATCACTTGACTATGAGCCAGCAGTGAGCAGCAGCAACCAAAAAAGCTAATACAATCCTGGGTTGTATAAACAGGCATAAAATCAAGATCACACAAAGTATTAGTACCACTTTATAAAACCCTAGTAAGACCACACCTGGAATACTGCAGCCAATTTCAGTCACCATATCACAAAAAAGATGTTAGAGTTTGGAAAAAATTCAAGAGAAGAGCAACTAAGATGATCAAAGGCCCGGAGACTAAAACATACAAAGAACGGCTAAAGGACTTGGGTTTGGCTAGTAACCCATGTCAACGTTTGAGCTTTATAGAAGCACCCAAGATCATCTCATTCAGCCACTAAATTGCACTAAAGAATTTCTAGGTGGGCTGTAAGCTTGCTTCCCCACGTAATAACAGTCCACTCCATTCTTCAAAAAGATCGAAACTTGCTTTTCAAGTTCTGTACTCTGATCCTCAAAAGGTTCTCTGAACAAGAGGTTATGTTCTGTGCTGATAAATATTCATGGACCTCCCATATATACTATACCTATTACTACCAGGTGGGAATAACTTAAGCCTGCAAGAGAAAGCAAGCATTGTAGATGCCAACTTATCCAGAAAAAGAAATTGTTTCATCTCTTCATTCTTCAATAGCAAACTTTAAATCTGCAAGGCAGGAGAAATTGTCTGGTACATACAACGCTGGACAAAAATTAGAAGACCAAATTACCTTCTGTTTAATAATTCATGTTTCAGCCACTGAGAGCAACATATTTGAATAATATTCCTTGTGTTAGCATTGCATACCCTTAAGCTAATTATAGCACACTTATCAACAAAAACATCCTCTATTAAGAAAAAGGAATTTAAGAAGGGAAGCTCTTTTGTGACCAGAATCTAGTATTTTATTTCCCTGAAGGCCAACCAGGTGCTCAAGGACACATCACCTCTAAATGTAGAATGTTATTTAGTAAATGTATGCAACAACCAACAGGCAAGAACTCTCACTGGAAAATGTCTTTATCACTGCATTTGTGTGACCTCCTCACCAGCAATCAACACCCAGTTGAGATGAGATTAATGCCAAGATTAACACTAGGCCAACGACCAAGCCGCAAATAACAGACCAATCAAGAAAACACTAAGTCTACTCCCACCAACACTGACAGAGCAAACCACCAGTATGTAAAATGAGAGCAAACCCTACTCCTTTCTAGCACTGATGACGTTACCTAGTTTGGTAATGAACATCTACAAGAAAACCACCAAGCTCAGAGAGCACCAGGAACCCTACAGTCATCCTCCTCCTCCTCTTCCTCCTCCTCAGAGACAACCAAGCACAGAGAGCTCCAAGGACCTCACAGTTCAACCCTAAGTCAGAAACATCCTCTTCTATCAGCATTTTTGTGATCTACTTCAGTCTCTAAATTGTGAGATGCAATTCCTTTGCACTGTACTCTTACAGCGTCATTTCATTCACTGTTTTCACAACAAATTGAACAGAGGGTGGCCTAAATCATGCCATTCAATTCTAGGATTCCATGAGAACATTTCTTGAGAATAGAGTTTTTGCTTAACAACTGAGTTCTCATGCTCCGAGGGGCCATCTAAAAGTCAGATCTTTACCTGCTACTCCAACCCTTAAAATGAACTTTCAGAGCAATCTGCGACATACAATAAAAATGCTAAATAATGGACCAGACAGCAAGACATTCACCACGGAAAGCAGGCCACCTCCAAGGAGTATCTTAAGCCTTACCTGGCAAGCAAGTCAGAGACATGATGAACTGTTTGCAAGAAATTAAAAATAGATTGTTTCAAAATAACTCTGACATGATGACATATACACCATCCCGACACGGGATTGTTTTCTGAAAGAGCTGTGTTTAGAACTGACTGTAAAATTTCACTCCTCTCCCCAGCAGGCAGGAAATGTTTGCATTTCTTCAGAAAATAATTTACAAAAAGCGCCGTGCTGTATGCAGTGAAATAAAATATCTTGTCTAGAAAGCCCGTCTTTCTGTTGATCTGTTGCTAAGCATCATGCTATGTTGCTTCGCCGGTCAGATTTGTCTTCAATTCCTCTGGCCTTTGTAGAATGTACAAGTGATCATTTGTTCAGGAAATCCATATATACAAATATTCTGTTGTCGGCAGTAAAATACAGGGGTTTTTTTTCCTCCCGCACCCCTTTTGCAGAAACATTAATTTTTGTGTTGGCTAAAACAGGTGGAAAAACTCTATGCTTGGGATACCAAAACTGGAAGACAATATTTTAAACAAAGGATGTAAAGTGAATCATTATTTATTCCAAGGTTACAAAAAAAAAATAATCTTGGTTTTCTCTCACCCTGCAGCAGCGTTTCTCAACCTTGGTGCTTGAAGATGTGTGGACTCCAACTTCCAAAGCTGGCTGGGGAATTCTGGGAGTTGAAGTCCACAGGTCTGCAAGTTGCCAAAGTTGAGGGAACACTGCTGTAATACCGATATTTTTTCTCAGTGATGTCCATAATAAATTGCTGCTCCCCTCCACTTTCATTTCCTCTGCCCACCGCCCTGCTCTTTGCTTGGATTTTTCCATTTTGCAAAGCCCGGTGCTGTTTGCACAGGTGCCCCTACTCCCCAATCTTTACTCTTTGGGGGAGGAAAGGTTAAATTGATTGAAAAGAATTGCATCCTATTTAAAGCCCACCACTTGAGCCTCCAAGGGGGAGCTGTGTATTCGCTCTCTAAACTGGCTTCAGAAAGCCATTTGAAGCAGAGACTAAGAAGCTGCTGGACAGAGAGATAAAAGATTGAGGGCTTAATAATCATGCTAGGGGATTTCGGTAGGGTTTTCCAAGGGCTGGCTAGCTGACTTTATCGACCGATCGATTGGCTTATAGGCTGCTCCGCTCCCAGCGCAGCTTCATCACTAGATTGTAGACAAGCAGCTTCATCTACTCTATGTAGGGGAAAGGCATGAAATCCAATAAAATGGAATTTTAATGCTTTTTTAGATTTTTAATGGTTTTTCATTGTTTTAAAATGTTTTTACGATTTTAATAGTGACATATGTTTCTGAATTGTGAGCCCCCCCAGACTTGTTTGTTGTGATGGGCAATTATAGAAATTAAATAAATAAATACATACATACATACATACATACATACATAGCTTTTAAAATAAGGTATACAGATAGTCCTTGCTTAGCAACTGCCTCGTACAGCAACTGTTTGCAGTTGCAACGGTGATGATCTTATGACCAATCCTCATATTTACGACCTTCCCAGGTCTGTAAAGCAAAGGGAAGGTGGAGTAAGACTGTAAGCACAGTCGAGGTTTCACTTAGCGACTGCTTTGCTTAACGACTGAGTTGCTGGTCCCATTTGTGGTTGCTCAAGGAGTACTGTCTGTATATCTACGAAGATATAAACCGACTCATGTAGGCCTAAAAAAGTGAACTGGAATAGAAAGCAGCAAAAAGATCAGACGTCTGGTTCTCCCGATATGGCGTTTACATTTGACTTGCAAATCAGGAAAGGCAATTGCCTGAGTTATCGAAAAAAAGCTTCAAGGCAGACATGTGGCCCAGCGAGGCCTCAAAAATAGTTCTAGGGGAGACTTTGGACTAAGGAACGGTTGCTAGAATTGGGTATGTCTAGTTTAATGAAGAGAAGGACGAGGGGGGACATGATAGCAGTGTTCCAATATCTCAGGGGCTGCCACAAAGAAGAAGGAGTCAAGCTCTTCTCCAAAGCGCCCAAAGGCAGGACAAGAAGCAACGGATGGAAACTAATCAAGGAGAGAAGCAACCTAGAACTAAGGAGAAACTTCCTGACAGAACAATTAACCAGTGGAACAACCTGCCTCCAGAAGCGGTGAATGCTCCAACACTGGAAGTTTTTAAGAAGAGATTGGACAGCCATTTGTCTGAAATGGTATAGGGTTTCCTGCCTGAGCAGGGGGTTGGACTCGATGACCTCCAAGGTCCCTTCCAACTTTATTATTATTATTATTATTATTATTATTATTATTATTATTATTATTATTATTATTATTATTATTATTATTATTATTATTATTATTATTATTATTATTATTATTATTTGTGCAAATTGGATTAAGCACTATTTTTCATTAAAAAGTCAGCTCTGTTTTTATGGTAACAAATGAAACTGTGAGGAAGATCAGGTAGGAATAGAGTGGGATATTGGGCTGGAGCTGACCCAGGCTACAGAGGAGCATTAACAAGGGTGCAATTGCTGAGTTCCAGAACCTACTAAGATGTAAGCCAGTGGGATCTGCAGAACCTCATCGAGGATAGGTACAACTCAGTGCAGCTATCCTCACAACCACTGTGTGGTTCGTTTTCAACTTCTCTGCCTTATGGAGCACCTCTCTGTGTCCACACGTCCTAGGTCAAGATGCTGTAGAGTAGTGTTTCTCAATATCAGCAATTTTAAGATGTGTGGACTTCAACGTCCAAAATTCTGAGAGTTGAAGTCTACTCATCTTAAAGTGGCTGAGCTTGAGAAACATCCATTAGTTTTCAGTGGATGGAAACGAATTAAGGCGAGAACCAACCTAGAAATCAGGAGAAATTTCCTGACAGTGAGAACAATTAACCAGTGGAACAGCTTCCCTCCAGAAGTTGTGCGTGCTCCATCACTGGAGTTTCTGTGAAAAGCTTGGACAGCCATTTGTCTGGGATGGTATAAGGCAGGGATGGCGAACCTTTTAGAGACCAAGTGCCCCAAAACCGGCCCCACCCCACCCCAGCCCGCTCTGTCCACCTCGTTTGATAAGGCCCCACAAACGAGAACCCCACTTAGACTGATTTGAAGATCCAGGTCCTGGACACGTTCCTTGGCCTTTAGGCTAAGATCAAGGGTGGTCCCTAGGATTTAATCTACTCTGGGTTCAGTTCTTCCAAGGCACTTCCAAAACCTCCTTTTTGTTGAGAGGTTGAGAGGCAGCATCAGGATTGTCAAGGTCAGGATCCCACCTGGATAAATTGCAAGTTGAAAGTCTCCACCCACAGGCATATTTCCAAATCTGTATGTTATATATCTGTATGCTATTCACGTTCTATAAAAACTAGTGTGTTATTGCAGATGGGAGACACTTGGCTTTTGTTTCTTCTGGTTTGCCACAACATGGGTGGTCAAGCTGAGGGAGATCCACAGATACATTAAATCTCCATGGTATTTCTCCTTCGTTCCCGCCCTCTTCTTTGCACTCCCCTCTGCCCACTCACTGCCACGGAACAAGCATTCCTTGCAGAGGAGAAAACGGCAGCTTCCCTTGGTTTGGTTTGCCTGATTTTTCTCCCAACCGCTTAGGAAAACGTGCACGCTCAAACCTCTGGCCCAAAATGATGAAGGCATCTAATGGCGTCATCGTATTTTTACCCGGGGAGTGCCCAGTTTGCAGCTGGCTTTGGAGAGGTTTATCCCTGGATGAAAGCAACCCTGGGAGAAGATTTTAATTTGCAGCCAAACAGCATTTAACAGCGAAAGGAGAGAAACTGTTGCGGCTCTTGAAACAAAACTCTCTGGTTGATGATATATTTTTCTTTCTCAAGATAGCATCGTGATTTTATATGCCCGGCCTCGATCACTGTACTGATACTTGAAGCCAGTTTAGAGTTACCAAAAGCATACCAAAACACTGGAAAAACCATCAGCCCCCACTGCTAATATTTCTGTACCAGCAGTATAAATCATTGGAGTGAATTCATCTTTCCACTTAAGGTCCCCTTGGTGGAATTCACGGGCAAGAATGCCATTTTTCTCCTCTGATTTCATCCAGTTTCTTCCACCACCTCTCTCCCTCCCAGCTCCACCCCAACAAACACAGACAGACACACACACACACACACACACCCTGAGAAGTTGCCGGAGATGCTTTCAGCATTTATGGTAATGTTTGACTTCCCCCCACCCCTTTTTTTATTTTTTTTAGGCCACTGTCTTGTTCATTCACAGTTTTATTTGGAAGCACAGTAAAAGGCATTTAAGGGCATACCTTGATTTGCTGATGGCGTTCTTGGCTCAGGGCCCCTCTGTCTCTTTCCCTTCTCCCATTTCTGTAAAACAAATGCTTACTTTTATTGTTCTCTGGGCCACAACCTCTCCGGGTGCCTAGATGGTTCTCCCTTATCACACACCAGCAACAAGCTCCCTGGGGCTTCACTTCCAAACTAGGAGGATTTGACAGCATTCGGCTGCTGTAAGGGTCTTTTCCTCATAAACCCTGATGTGCCAGGATGTGTCTGTGTGTGTGTGTGTGTCTGTCTGTCTGTCTCTCTTGCCCCCTCCCCATTGCAGTAGGGTCTCTAAGTCAGAGCAAAGCCTCTGACGCTTTCCTCTTTCGCTTGGTGATCCCACAGCTTGGCAGGGCTTTCTTCCCCCCCAAAAATGTCACTTTAACAAAACAAAGAACATAAAACATAGAATAATAGGGTTGGAAGGGACCTCGGAGGTCTTCTAGTCCAACCCCCTGCTCAAGCAGGAGATCCTATACCATTCCGGATTTTCTTTGGGCTTGATGGGATGGATACACGTAATCATAAAAAGAATAACAGAACAGAATAATAGAGTTAGAAGGAACCCCCAAAGTCCTCCAGTCCACCCACCCCCCAACCCAAGTAGGAGACCTATGCCATGTCAGGCAAGTGGTTGTCCAGTCTCTTCTTAAAACTCTCCAGTGATGGAGCATCCACAACGTCTGAAGGCACATCACGTGTCTGTTCACATCACAGCAGCAAGAGGGACGGCATTATCCTGCCCTGCCTGACTCGTTCGTTTGTTTGCAAAGCTGCTGTTGGGTCAGACCTGCTGGAGGTGGCTGCACCTTCTTACTTGGGTAAAGAAAGGCATCATTTGCTTGTTAATTTGCTTTACAGCAAAGCTGTGGTTTGTTTTTCCGCAAATAAACCACCAATGGCTGGGGTTAGTGCAAGGGATTAAGCCAGAGACAATGGTTTATAACCACAGTTGGCTGGGGCCTGACGTTATGCTAAGCCCAAATCAAACTAAGCCCAAATCAGTTTGGCATTGTGGTGAAGGCACCAAGCTAGAAACTGGGAGACTATGAATTATAATCCCATCCCAGGCACAAAGCCAGTTGGGTGACCTTGGACCAGCCGCAGGAATGGCAAGCCACTTCCAAACTAACTTGCCAAGAAAACTACAGGGACCAGTCCTGGCATTTGCCAGGAGTCAACACTGATTTGAAGGCACCAGAATAACAGAGTAACAGAGTTGAAAGGGACCTTGGAGGTCTTCTAATCCAACCCCCTGCTCAAGCAGGAGACCCTGTATCATTTCGGACAAAGGTTGTCCAATCTCTTCTTAAAAACCTCCACTGATGGAGCACCCACAACATCTGAAGGCAAGCCGTTCCACTGATGAATTGTTCTCACGGATAGGAAATATCTCCTTAGTTCTAGGCTGCTTCTCTCCTTGATGAGTTTCCATCCATTAAATCCACTATAGACACCTAGCAAGAAGAACTGAGGGCAGGTGGACCAAGGCAGTCATAGAATGGATTCCACTTGGTAAAAAGCATCCATGAAAGAGACCTAAAACAAGATGGATCAACGGCATCAGCAAGTATTGCGGACCCAACTGGCAAAGGAAAGCTGAAGACTGTATTGGTTGGAAACATGCAGAAGAGGCCTTCATCCTGCAGTGGATAGTCAATGGTCAGGATGGTGAAATGAACCCATACCTCAGTCTTCTTCTTCCCAAGAGCATAGCCTCCTGATTCTTCTGGATTTGACTCTGATGCCTCCAAGGTGATTCTCCATTACTTCTGATTCCCTACCCCCCCCCCCCCCCCCCGCCAAATGGAACCGACTTCCCAGATCCGTCTCCTTATCACCTTTTGCAAAGGAACGGCTCTCGCCTTCTTAAACTCCTTTCTGCTCATTTTCATGCAGGCAGAGTCCCGGAGGAGAACAGCTCTGGCAGTCGATGCCGTGACTCGCCAGAATTCCAGGCAGACAGCAGAAGCTGGGAAATTAAATGACCCAGCTGGCAACATCAGCACGTCCTCCAGCCCAGAGAAAGTGTGATGATACAGGAGAAACCCTTCCCCACCAAATGCTTGCCTAGCTGGTCACAATGTGCAATATTTATGGGAGCTAAGAGGCCAGTCAGCAGTTCTGAGTCTGCAAGACAGCATCCTCAAAATGACAGCATGGCAGGTAGTCAATAACCAGGGCCATCTCAAAGCACTCAGCTGCCCAAAGCAAAGCACAACCGTCCTGACAACACGGCATTATGTTTGGCTCCCTCCAGGTGGGAGGCTAGCATTTGAGGTTCAAAGCAAGCTGTGTTGCATACAAGTCCCTCCGCCAGACCTTGCTTGCTAATTTTCTAAGGCAATTACTTAATGGTAGGGCCCAAACTGCCCTGCCAACAACTGAACATCATGATATAGTGTCTTTGCGTTCAATAAGGCCACGTTTGAAGATATAGTGATGCATTTTCCTGATGCAAAGTCATTTTTTTCCTCCTAGCACTGAGGAAATGGCTCAATTCCTCCAGGTCCTGCATTCATAGCTGTTATGAGGGTTGCGTAGAAGATGTTGGGCACTGCATATCCTCCCTATCCTGTATTGGTTGCAAATGTGAAGCTCTGTTTTTATTTGACAAAAAGAATGAGCATGGATCTCCAGTCCAACAGGCTACAATTCAATAAAATCAATACAGTTCTCTGAAGGTTTTTGCTGATGTGTGTCTTTACTGCGTTTGAACACTCAGTGAAATAACAAGGGGATCAGAATTTCTGGAGAGAAAGGAACAAGCGTTTCTTCGTTCACCATTCTCAGATTGACTCAAGCTATGAATGATGTGCAGGGCTGGGGAAACTGAAAAACTTAGTGACGTTGGTGGAGAACAAGAAAGAGAACCAGCTGGTGGAAAACCACGATGTACATCTATTATTGTTTGATCAGAAGCTAACGGGCTAGAAGAAAAAGGCAGAGGCTAAAACTTTCAGTGAGCCCCAGCGGATGGCAAATTATTTCTTGCAGGAAATCCTAGGATGCAACTTCGATGGTCACATGGGATTCTGGGTGTTCACTTAGGGCCATGAATACTAATCTCCTGCTAAATGGAACCCATATGACATCACCCTGACCGATGTCTGTCTAGCTCTGCTTCCACACATTCAACAAATGGAAGTCCACCCTCTCCTGCTTAGGTAAAGGATTCCACCTTGAATTGCCCTTATAGTTAAAAATGTCTTCTAAAATTTGATCTACTCAAGAGTTTGATGGAAATCATCTCAAGGATGCTAAGTACAATGTTTTTCTGGTGGGTTGTTTTTGTGTGACGACTGAAGTTGTAATATAACAGTTTCAGTCAACTTATTGCCTGACTTTCCCCGTGGACACCCATCACCGGGAGAAAGATATTTCTAAGCTTCAGGGGAGCAAGAACATAGTGCTCATCAGAGTGTCTGGTCTGTGGTTGTGAGCTCTTTGCCACAAAAGGGAACTGAGAGGCTCTGTGTAAAGGAGAGTTGGACTTCTGACTTCAGCTCAGATCAACAACACAAGGATTCTGGTTGACTCTAAGGGTGCTGGAGTGATTCCAGAGGGAAGTATGGGAATGGGGTGTGTGGGTGTCAGAGGAATGGGGGAATGAGGCTAGAAGAAAAAGGCAGAGGCTAAAACTTTCAATGAGCCCCCTGCAGATGACAAATTATTTCTTGCAGGAAATGAAAGCTTTGTTCAATATTGTATACAAAAGAGCATTTCCCTCTATGGACTTCCCGAAGGATGTGAGTAATGATCTCAGTTGCTCATGTTTATGAGCATGACTTACAGGAGAACTCTCGTGCCAGTGGTGCCAGTTCTTAAGGGAGGCATTGACTCCCTCCCAACACAAAGATGTACCAGCCTAGGGAAGGATGGAGAAGGTAGATCGGGGCGGGAGGGAGCAAGGTCTGTGTCCATCAGTGAGATAATTGTCTTACTCATGGAACTCATGATGTGTGCGTCAACCAATCCTCTTGGCAATGATCTTCTTTCAGGACATGGTCTCGTGTTCTGAATTGTTCTTACAAAACCTCAGCTCCTCTTCTGCTTCTGGTTCAAAATGGCAACACTCTTGGTATACTTTGCTGAGGAACTTCTCTCTACTTTCTTAAGCAGCCACAAGCAAGCCGATGGGTTTCGAACACACATCAGAGATTCAGGGGCATCCTCATGACCACCATCTAGGCCTTTTTGACCCTAACCCCCAGATACCCCTCAGCAGTTGTAGGGATGCTGTTGTTCATCCCATTAAGAGTCTCTTTTGCAGAAGGGACGGACAGCATCCTATAATTACACTCAACAAAGACTTCTTCTAGGTTTTGGGGTGTTCACCAATGGAACAACTATCCCATCTTGCTAGGCTGTCTCTAGTGAATGCGTTTCTTGTCATGAAAAATTGAGATTGCTACAAAAACTAGCTTAGGAACTCCAAAATGGAAAAGAGTGCATGCATCCAAATTAGTTTCATTCTCCAAGATGGGTGAACAGAATGCAGTTCTTCATGTGTTGCTGGATTGCAATTCCCATCATCCTTTCCCTTGCCATGTCATGACGAGTGTTGGAGTTCAATATCACTGGAGAACTATAAAATTAGCCCACTTGGTTCTAGCCAGCTTCTTGGAACTGAAGTGGAAAACAATTTTAGCTATGAAAAATGATTTTGATTCACCTTTCATGATTGCATCGGTCTATTATTACAACAACGTCACACCCCAATCCTGTTTTTGATATACCACAATAGAAAAATGACATTACGATACTCTGTCATTTTGGTTTGTTGTTGTTATTTGACAATTAAAATCATTATCTGGCAAAGAGTTGGGATGCTATAATTATATACTAATGTAAAATCACCACTGTCAGCTGCATGCTATATAAAAAAGGAAAATAAGGCATTTGTGTTCTCCCAGATGATCAGCAGGGGGTTAGATTGCTTTTAACCTTGGATTCTTGTCAAGAATTCCCCTTCAGTGTTGCTGAAAATGAAAGGCAGAACTGAGAATAAATAAATGGAATTAGCTCAGTTCAGTGGCAAGATAAATTTCCTAGTAGAACAGACCGTCTTAGAGGGTGATCATGATGTCTCCTACATGGACAACATTTACGAAGCAGAAGCTGAACATCCCTCAAGAATTTTGAAGCAGCTTCTTTGCACAACAGATCCCCACAGTAGTAAAAACTTGGGCTCCATTATCTCCAAGGTGAACATCCAAGATGATTCAGTTAAGCATCCATTCTAGATAAGGGAGAACATCTTTTGCATGGTAATTGACAGTAATTCTTCATCTTGCTCTGATTTGAAGGATGACTACATTGTGCCATTGTACATTGTAGCCATCACTTTCATGGGAACACTTTATCCAATCATTCTCAATAATGTTATCATTTCAAATACTGAGTGCCCTGTAGAAGGGCAATTTTGCAGGCTACGTAAAGAGAAATGGTTGCATCCCATAACAGAAAAGTTACTCTTGGATCACCGGGAAATCCAGAGGTTTCCAGATGTCCATCAATGCTTCTGTCCATGGTTTGATTTAATAATAATAGCAGCCTTCATCCCTGAATGTCCATCACTTTGAAGAAGTCCTTGGCGATGGTCCACAGCATCTTGCCTTCAGCAGAGGTTCTCCAGATGTGCGGGGACTGCAGCTCCCAATATCCCACCCAACCTTATCCTGTAGCTTGAAGGCTATGATGGTTGAAAATTCTGGGACTTGCACTCCCTGCACATCTGGAGGTCACCAGGCTGGGGGAGGATATTTCAGTCTGAATGGAAAAAAAGATTTGCAACCTGTGAAATATGCCTGGAATTTTTGAAGAATGAAAAGATAAGCTGTCATGTTAACTTCACTCCCACACCACTGCCTTAGGCTGACAACCAGCAACTAGGTTTTGTGTTCCTTCCTCTTTATAGCCCAAAGAGGATAGACTGTGTATTTCTGCTCTTTCCTGCTGAGTCAGAAGAGTGAAATAAAGCTACCCAAATAATCAGATTGTCCACTATTCTATCTCCTGTTTATCCATTCTCCATGACAATCGGATTTCCCTCCTCGTAATATCGCTAGGGAGATATCGAAGCTGGGACGTGTGAAAGCAGTACAAAACATACCACAGGTTTGAAAATGGAGAATATGCATTCCATAATTCCTTTCAGGATAGGACAAACCCGTCCGGGAGTCCAAGCCACTGGAAGAGCAAGATTTGCAGTCCAGCATCCCCAACAGACTCTGTTTAAGCACAGCTGGCAATGGAGTCTCTGCTCTGCTGCTGAAGAATTAAAATGTTCCTGATACTGCAATGAAAGTGCTTCCTTGTAATTTAAAACAGGTATTTCTTGTCTCGATGTCTTGACAGTTCGGATTGATTTTGCCCCATCTTCTTCATGACAGCTCTTCAGACACCTCAAGACATGTACCCTCTCTCCCCACAGCCTTCTTCAGGCTAAGTAGACCTCTAGCTGCTCTGGGCATGTTTTTCTTCCGAGTTCCTTAACTTCTGAGTTGCTACCCTCTTGGCATGCTAAATTCAACCATGTTCTTGTGAAGTGGCAGCATCTCAAACTAAGCAACTAAGACGATCAAAGGAATACTGCAGCCAATTTCGGTCACCATATCACAAAAAAGATGTCGAGAGTTTGGAAAAAATTCAGAGAAGAGCAACTAAGATGATCAAAGGCCAGGAAACCAAAACATACAAAGAATGGCTGCGGGACTTGGGTTTGGCTAGTCTAAAGAAAAGAAGAAATAGGGGAGACATGATAGCAGTGTTCCAGTATTTGAGGGGCTGCCACAAGGCAGAGGGGGTCAGGTTGTTCACCAGAGCACCAGAGAGAAGGACGAGAAACAATGGTTGGAAACTGATCTAAGAGAGAAGCAACCTGGAATTGAGGAGAAACTTCCTGACAGTGAGGACAATCAACCAGTGGAACAGCTGGCCTCCAGAAATCGTGGGCGCTCCATCACTGGAGATTTTTAAGAGGAGACTGGACATTCAGCTGTCTGAGATGGTATAGGTTCTCCTGCTTGAGCAGAGGGCTGGACTAGAAGACCTCCAAGGTCCCTTCCAGCTCTATTCTATTCAAATCAGACTTCAACGTCTAGGACTCTATGATTCTATGATTCCAGTTTCAACCAGGTCTTCCTTGCTGTCCGTTTTCCAGCATAACGGATGACGTGGGAACCCCAGACGGGCAGAGAACTGTCAGAGCTACTCCTGCTTGGCATCAACAGTTCCTAAATTACCCAAACTGTCTCCAACTCGGAGCCCAGGGCAGGCCGTGAGGAGCCAGGGGTGAGGTTCTGGCACTGCCATCTTCCCAAACAGGGACCGAAATAACTCAGCTTGCCTGGCACTGCTTGGCTCTTCGCCATCTCTCAACCTCAGGAGACACCCTGCAAGAGGGAGGGAGGAGAAGAAGCAGAGAGCAGCCTCTTCCTGGAAGGGAAAGGACAATCTGCAAGACAACAAAAGGAAAGGCAGAAGCCGGGATGGAAATGGAATCCGGGCTGTCCTTCCTTGTGCTTTGGGAGTGTTTTAGCAGCAACTATTTAGTGGGCAACCTCTGGCCCTTGTTTGCATCTGCATAAGAGGGTAGAGACGGCCTTGAAGTAGACACACAGCAGCAGCAGCAGCCGTTAGCAAAACATGGTCATTTATTTTTATTTATTAAACAAATTAGATAGGATAAATATAGACATGGAATGATGTTTCCCACAAGGCAGGGGATGCTGTCAGAAAAGGTTTTCTCTTAGATCCCACCCAAGGAAACTCTCTAGCTGATGGGATCCACAGCATGCCTGATGGGGCCTGATGGACAGGTAGATGTAACTGGGGAGAGGAAGTCCCTGAAATAACCCGGTCCCCACTCATGTAAGGGTTGAAAGGTCATTACCACCACGTTGAACTGGACTTGGAAGCAAACCAATGAAACAGAACTGAAGAAGCTTCTTGGATGCGAAGCGAAATGTCTCCAAGCCAAAACCAAAGTCCAGTTGCCTTTTGAAAAAGCACCTTTGGGACAACCCTTGACCTGGAGGACTGAGAATCTCCATCGGCAAATGTTCTGAGGTCCCTCCCAAAGAGAGAGCCTTACTTTAAGACAAGCTGCCTAGTCTTTTCTAGACCGACTGGATTTCCTCTCAAGCGGAAACGGTGCTCCAGATCTCGGAGAGAAAGAGATAGTTTCCAACGAGGCCACGAGGGAGCCAAAACAGGGCAGACCCTGAGTCGCAGGCATGCAAGCGTGTGCACCGCCCTCCGTCGTGCAGTTTCTCAGAGGACGATTCCCAAGCAAATAGAGGCCAAAGCGTAATGGAGAGCCGATTAGGCTGGTGTTTCTCAACCTTCGCAGACTGAAAATGCGTGGACTTCAACTCCCAGAATTTACTCAGCCAGCAGAGAGTTCTCGGTCTTGAAGTCCGCCTGTTCTGGCTGGGAATGCTGGGAGTCGAAGTCCACCCATCTTCAAGCTGCCAAGATTGAAAAGTCCTGCTTTGGCGAGGCTGTCTTCTACAGAACTGCTTCTGCTGCCACATCTAGAGCAGCTGCAGAGAAGCTTCCACTCAGAAGTTGCAAAGACCCCTCGGGGGTCCTGCTCATCTCCAGGCAGCTGTTTGATCAGACCTTCTTCCATAGTGTCTTGCTCGGAGCTGCTGGTGGGGATTCCGCTCTTGGCAGGACCCCTGTGGAGGGTGAGGAGTTGAGATTGCTCTCTCTCTCTCTCTCTCTCTCTCTCTCTCTCTCTCTCTTCCCTCCCCCTCCCCTCCGGGATTTCCCATTTGGAAGATTAATTGCTTCCACACACCCGCACAAAGCCCCTCTTGCACCCCCAAACCAATTCTCATAGCCTGCCACCTGAGCCTTCCTCGTCTTTAGCCCCCACCTGGCAGGGAAGCAAGCAGGCAGCTTTCTGTCAGGCGATTGTTGGTCTATTTACTGTGATTAATTAGTTCATTAGAACAGGAAGCCGGGATCAGCAGCTGCTGGCTTGCCGGTGCCCTCCGGGTCCTCCCACACCCTGCGCTTGGCTGGATGACCGCATCATCCCAGCCTTTGTGGGGAGGAGGGTCTCCTTGGCTCAGAAACAGTGGAGCCTTTGTGCCCTGCGTGTGCTAAAGGCCAACTCGAAAAGGGAGTCTTGGGGGGGGGGGTTGTCCCAAAGAAGGGAAGACGTGGCTTAAAAATAAGGGCATGAATGGAGAGAGGAGGATGCTTTAAGCAGGATGGAATAGAATAGAATAGAATAGAATAGAATAGAATAGAATAGAATAGAATAGAATAGAATAGAATAACAGGGTTGGAAGGGACCTTGGAGGTCATCTAGTCCAACCCCCTGCTCAGGCAGGAAACCCTATACCACTTCAGACAAACGGCTGTCCAGTCTCTTCTTAAAAACTTCCAGTGTTGGAGCATTTACAACTTCTGGAAGTTGCTCCACTGCTTAATTGTTCTCACTGTCAGGAAATTCCTCCTTATTTCCAGGTTGCTTCTCTCTTTGCTTAGTTCCCATCCGTTGCTTCTTGTCCTGCCCCCAAGTGCAATTCACCGATTTTGTCAGTGTTGATGCAGTGGTGCTCCAGATGTTTGGGGATTGCACCCAAGGTGCCTGTCACCCTGGGCGCTATTAGCTTTGCTTTCTTTTGCCACAGTCATCCTATTTCTGTTTTTATTTTGTGACTTTCTCCAGTTCTTTCTCTTTCTCTTCAATTACCATGCCGGCTGGGGAGTTCTGGGAGTTGAAGTCCACCCATTTTAAGATCGCCAAATTTGGGAAATAAACCCCGATCTAAAGGGAGATGATTTCCAGAGCTGGAAGAACTGGCTGCGTAGCCTTTCCAAATATTTGAAAATAGAGTTGACGCTGAACACACACACACATACACACACACACACACACCGTGACGGGAAATGGCTTACAAAGCTGCAGATTTTCTTCTCTCAGACCCGCTTCCCCTTCCCCAGGGAGATTGGGCTTTGTGAGATGATTTTTAATCAGGAGGAATTGAATGACCGGCCGGGACGGTTTGTGTGAACAGATGTCCCCAGCTGCTCTAGAAACTCAACAACCTCGCCACTGCATGTGGCTTTCAGCTCCTCCTGTCCAAAGTGGGACTTTTGCAAGCTGCAGATGGCATTTGGACTCAGCCTGCGCCAGAGAGGTTTGGGCACCGATTTGAATAGAATAGAGCTGGAAGGGACCTTGGAGGTCTTCTAGTCCAGCCCCCTGCTCAAGCAGGAGGACCTATACCAGTGGTGGCGAACCTATGGCACGGGTGCCAGAGGCGGCACTCAGAGCCCTCTCTGTGGGCACGCATGCCATCGCCCCAGTCCTAGGCCTTCAGCTGGGTTTTATGAAACCTTTTCGCTTTAGGCCTCCGCCGCCGTGTGCAAAAAAAAAAAAAGGTTCAATCAGTCAATTTCAACTTCTTGTGGGGAAAAAAAAGATCTTACAAAGTTGGAATTGATTGATTGAACTTTTTAGTCCCACTCTGTCTGCCGCTACCACCGCAGCCATGCCCACCCAATTGGCCATGCCCACCCAATGGGCCACACCCACCCGGCACTCGACGATGCATAAGTGGGTTTTGGGTTGCAGTTTGGGCACTCAGTCTCTAAAAGGTTCGCCATCACTGACCTATACCATCTCAGACAAGTGACTGTCCAGTCTCTTCTTAAAAACCTCCAGTGATTGAGCGCCCATGATTTCTGGAGGCAACTTCTGTTCCACTGGTTAATTGTCTTCACTGTCAGGAAGTTTCTCCTTAATTCCAGGTTGCTTCTCTCCTTGATCAGCTTCCAACCATTGTTTCTCGTCCTTCCCTCTGGTGCTCTGGTGAACAACCTGGCCCCCTCTTCTTTGTGGCAGCCCCTCAGATACTGGAATGCTGCTATCATGTCTCCCCTATTTCTTCTTTTCTTTAGACTAGCCAAACCCAAGTCCTGCAGCCGTTCTTCGTATGTTTTAGTCTCCAGGCTTTGGATCATCTTAGTTGCTCTCCTCTGAATTTCCTCCAAACTCTCAACATCTTTTTTGTGATACGGTGACCAAAATTGGCTGCAGTATTCCAGGGGTGGCCTCACTAGGGATTTACAAAGCGGTACTAATACCTCACATGATCTTGATTCTACGCCTCTGTTTATATTTGGCGATGTTATATTTAGTGCATCAGGCTGAGCCTCACGCAATGAAGGCTGAGTTGGACCAAATTGGTTATGGAACTCGACCATTTTCTGAGCTTGTACAATGGCATGAATTGCACGTGATCCTCGACTTAGGACCACAACTGAGCCCAAAACTTCTGTGGCTAAGTGAGACCTTTGTTAAGTGAGTTTTGCCCCATTTTACGACCTTTCTTCCCACAGGGGTTACGTGGATCACTGCCGTTGTGAAGCTAGTAACACGGCTGTTCGGTGAATTCGGCTCCCCCATTGACTTTCCTTGTCAGAAGGTCGCAAAAGGGGATCACGTGACCCCCCCGGGACGTTGCGACCGTCATAAATCTGAGTCGGTTGCTAAAGCGTCCAAATTTTGATCACATGGCGCAGGGGATGCTGCAACGGCCGTAAGTGTGAAAAACGGTCTAGTCACTTTTTTCAGTGCCGTTGTAACGTCAGTCAGTGAACGAATTGTTGTAAGTCGAGGACTACCTGTATAAACTAACAAAGTGGGCTGGATTGACACACCGCATTCAGCCGCCAGAAATCCAAGAATGTTGGGTGAATGCAGCTGCGAGGGTCTTTCGCAGAAATACGGTTTGTAAATCTAAGCATGGTTTCAAATGAATCCCCCCTTCCCCGATCCCAGGTTTTGCCTGCATCGGGAACAGCCGGTCGAAATTGGGGGGGGGGGATGAACGAGAAATCAAAATGTTTGCTTGCTGCAGAGTTAATCCCACCTGAAAAATCCAGCTGCGGTTTATTTGAAATTGGTCCCTGGATTCTGCACGTCCATTAGGTTTCCTTCTCAACTCCCCCCCCGCCCCCCCAAGCTTTATAAACAAGAATCTTGGTAGCCATGGTTAATAATCTGCAAATTCCATAAAGAAAAGGGAAAGCGATGGGGGCGAAAGAGAACCACACGTTTGTGGGGGAGTCGACATGCAACTATGCCAATTATTAGCAAAATAGGAGTGATGCTTAATTAAATTAATGTCAGCGCTTGCCTTGCCAGTTTTTGCAAAGGGGGTTGGCAGCTGGCAGACACCGAAACGATGGATTTTGCTCCTTGGTCCTATTGAGGAGGCTATCCCAGCAGTAGAACTGTGGTTTTGGATTCAAAAGGGAAGAGGGAATGGCCTTGAAGGGTGGAGGAAGAGCTGCTATCAAGGCAACTGTGAGATAAGCAGGGACTGAGCCCAGGCCAAGAAAGTAACGTGAGGAAACATCTCAGCTGATTCCCTCCAAAGTTCACTATGGTTGTTAACTAAGGGGATCACATGATCCTGGGACACCCCGACCGTCATAAATATGAACCAGTTGCCAAGCGTCTGAATTTTGATTACGTGACCCTGGGGATGCTGCAACGGTGGAAAGGGTGACAATCGGTCATAAGCCATATTTTTCAGTGCCGTTGTAACTTTGAATGGCCACTAAATGAACTGTTGTAAGTTGAGGGCTATCTGTAACCTTGATAGGCAGGAACCAGAATTGGAGGTGAGGAATGAAACTAAATCTCCGTTTCCCCATAGAAATCAATAGCAGCCAAACCGGTGTTTAAGATGGGTGGACTTCAGCTCCCAGAATTCCCTAGCCAGCATGGAATTCTGGGAGGTGAAGTCCACCCATCATAAAAGTTCCCAAGTTTGAAAAACACAGATTTCAATGCTCACAAGATCATCGTTTTCTTTCTCTAAACTTTCTTTGCAGCCTGTTTTAGTCCTGGTTTATTTTCTTGCTGTTTTTTTACCAGCCAAACTGGTGATGGAGGAACAGCAAAGGAACGCCTTGATTTTCAGCCTCTTTTTCCTACCATTATTTTCTGGCCGTTTGTGGTCTTTATTTTTCTGAGCCAGGGCGATAAAAATCTTCACCCAAAGCTCGTAGGAGTTTAGTTTAGCACAGATTATGAGCTTCGTGTTTGATGTAAACTTGTGAAGTCCTCCTATAAATAAGGGTTATTTTTCAACAGAACTCAAGGAGTTTGGGAGCCTTTCTTAGCAATGTTTATAAAGATGTCAAAAGTCCTGCAGGCATATTTTGCGAACTCGAAGTATTAGCCAAGAAGGTTAACCCTTGATTGGGAAAGGGAACTGGGCAGGTTTCTAGCTCTCAAAGTTTGGGATGTGAGTTTTTCTTTTCTTTAATTGTTTTCTTTTTTTAAAGAATAAGTAACTTGGATCTCAGAGAGGTTTTATCAAGACTTTGGAGGGGGTGGAAACTGGGTTTTTGTATTATCTTTGTTAATAACGTCCAGCTATTTTAGAATTTCTCAGGTGCTTCCTGCCTCAAAATGACAGGAAACGGTGTCCTTGGTTTTGGGAAGCTGCTACCAAGTGGGGCATGTTCCAGTTTCATTTTATCTCCTCTCCTTAAAAGTTCGTCTTTCTTGACTTCGTAATTGCCTTCTTGAGGTACTTGCTGATCTGTGACTATTAGCATAGCAATAGCGGTTAGACTTATATACCGCTTTGCAGTGTTTTACAGCCCTCTCTAAGGGGTTTACAGAGCCAGCCTGTTGCCCCCAATAATCTGGGTCCTCATTTTACCAGCCTCGGAAGGACGGAAGGCTGAGTCAACCGTGAGCCGTTTGGGATCTTATCCTTATTATTCAATCGTGAGTTAAAATTTCTCAACTCAGCAACTTTAAGACATCTGGACTTCAACTCCCAGAATTCCCCAGCCAGCATAAGAAATGGACTTGGAACGTCCTTCCCTTAAACCAGTGTTTCTCAACTCAGCAGCTTTTAAGATGTCTAGACTTCAACTCCCGAAATTCCCCAGGCTGGGGAATTCTGGGAGTTGAAGTCCAAGCATGCCGGCTGGAGAATTTCTGGAGCTCAACAAGTTGCTAAGGTTGAGAAACGCTGATCTGGATGGTCTTAACTAGATTCTGGACCTGAAAAGGCAGAATGATTGTCACATTAGCTTCGGGTGATCCAGATGGCTATTTGCAAAGAGAGGCTTCGAAATGATAAGTCCCAGCACAATAAATGCATTTCTTTATTAATCTGCTTGTTTATTGGCTCCTCTGCAAACTCCCTCCCAGACAGCCCAGCCTTGCCGAAACCACACACAGCCAGTTCCTTCAACGGCACACCTTCCTGATTCTTCTCATACCAGGCGACTGGCCCAGTCCACAAATGAGGGGCTGGTTTGAACTTTTAATCTCCAACTATTTGGACGGGAATAAAGCAAGCCGACCTTCAGTCTCTAATCTGCGGCTTGTTTGGACAGCAGCTCATAGAGATGAAGCCAAGACATCGGGAAAACAAAAGCAGCCATCAGATGAGCCAGAGGTGCAACAGGAATCATAGACTCCTAGGGCTGGAAGGGACCTTGGAGGTCTTCTAGTCCAACCCCGTTCAAGGCAGGAGTCCTTATTCCATCCCGGACAAAAGGTTGTCCGATTTCTTCTTGAAGACCTCCAGAGATGGAGCACCCACACTCTGGAAGGACAGCTGTTCATCGATTGATCATTCTCATTGTCAGGCAATTCCTCCTTTTTTCCAGGTTGAATCTCCCTCTGACTAGCTTCCATTCATTTCCTTCCTTCCTTCCCTTTTTCCTTCCTTCCTTCCTTCCTTCCTTCCTTCCTTCCTTCCTTCCTTCCTTCCTTCCTTCCTTCCTTCCTTCCTTTTCTTCCTTTCCCCTTCCTTCCTTCCTTCTTCCTTCCTTTTCTTCCTCCCTCCCTCCCTCCCTCTCTCCCTTCCTTCCTTCCTTTTAGGATCATAGGGTTGGAAAGGACCATAGGGGGTCTTCTAGTCCCACCCCCTGACCAAGTCTTTATTCCATCCTGGACAAATAATTGTCTAATCTCTTCTTGAAAACCTCCAGCGATGGAACACCCGCAAGTCATTCCACCAATTAATCATTCTCACTGTCAGGCAATTCCTCCTTATTTCCAGGTTGAATCTCCCTCTGGCTTCCACCTGGAAATCCTGGCACTCCCGGGATTGTCACTCCTATGACTCGTGCCCTGGTGTAGGAACAGTCCCCAGCCTTGTCCAAGAGTCTTCAAAAACTGTATTGCAGCTAATAAATATGTAAGCTTTGGAGCAGCACAGAGCTCTTTGCTCAAGGCAGCTACTCTCCGTGACGTGCAGATGCTGTGACCCCTCCCCCCCCAGAGCTTCAAAGAAGTCGTTGCCGTCTTGCTAATCATAATGAAGTAAAAAAGCATATTAAATATGCAGGCAGGTCTCAATGAAACCATCTTGAAATAAACGATCGAATTAATTGGATGACATTTCCACTGCACTGAAATCTCATTAAAAGCCAATTTAGGCTTCGTCCCAGCCTGTTCAAATGGACCTTTGCAAACCACTCCAAAGGTTGCGTGCTCTTCCCATTTAAATCCTGCTTAAGCTGGGTCTGCTGGTGCCTTTGAAATGGCTTCCCATGACCTCAGGTAGTCCTGCTTTCCTTGATGCCTCCTCAGGTCCAGTTGCCTTTCACGAGGGATCTTGAAGGACCCGAGGAAGTCTTTGCCTTGAAAAGATCCCAGAAACAGAATCAGAAACAGAATAACAGGGTTGAAAGGGACCTTGGAGGTCTTCTAGTCCAACCCCCCTGTACCGTTTCAGACAAGTGGCTGTCTAGTCTCTTCTTAAAAACCTCCCACAAATAATTGTCTAATCTCTTCTTGAAAACTTCCAGCGATGGAGCACCCACAACTTCTGGAAGCAAGTCTTTCCACCGAGTAATTGTTCCATCAGGAAGTTTCTCCTTAGTTCTAGGTTGCTTCTTTCCTTGATTAGTTCCCATCCATTGCTTCGTGTCCTGCCTTCAGGTGCTTTGGAGAAGAGCTTGACACACACACACACCCTTCTTTGTGGCAGCCCCTGGGATATTGGAAGACTGCTGTCATGTCTCCCCTAGTCCATCTCTTCATTAAACTAGACGTACCCAATTCCAGCAGCCGCTCTTCATACATTTTAGCCTCCAGCCCCCTGATCATCTTTGTTGCTCTTCTCTGCACCCAGCTGCAGTTCAAAGCTTCTTTTTGGTCCCCGATTCCCCTCACTGCCAAACTAGATCAGCCTTTTCCATAGTTTGCACCAGCCTCTCGGCCAAAGAAACAGGCTGGCGCCTGGCATCTGTCTTAGCCCAGTGAAGCCATTTCAAGCCTTTAATCTCATTTGGAAATGGGGGGGGGGATGGAATCCATCGTTTCTGATGAATCATCTGAAGCTAAATCACTCTGAAAGGAGGGAACAAAAAGCTTAGACTGTAAGGGCAGATCAGAAACTTCCTTCTGGAGAAGGTTTTGATGAAGACTCAGCAAGGGTGGCTAAGATGACCTTTGCTCGCTGAACCTGGAGTAGCAGCTTCCTTTCAAGGGGCACGTAAAGTTGTCCCCATACGTGTAAATAGAGAGAGTATTAGCCCCTAAGAGTGCTAAGCAAGCTTAAAGATAATATACAAGGCTACAGATGTTTTGAACAGACCAAGCCAGTTGAGTGTCTCCAAAACAGGGAAAGATTTGACCCACCCTCCAATTTAAGAAAGCACAGAGGCTTAATAGTACAAACTGGTCTGTGATAAGTTAACCGGAAGGGCATTTCCAGTCAAAATGTTCTGTCTCCTACAGATCTTCTCGAGGTCCCCTAAAAACGATTACCTATTATTTCCTGAGGTTACTCAGTTGCGGATTAGCCTGTTGGCTTCTCGTTCTAGGATTAAACTGCGCTGTGACTGCCTTAAAGAATGAGTTTCCCTCTGTTAATCCAGGAGGAGCTTCCAGGGATGGTTGGAACTGATTTACATCTTGCAGTTCTCCTAAGGTCACCAAGGAACGCCAGCCTGGTGGTCTGGCCTGGTGCACACCAAGACTTCTTCTTTCCACATAAAACCTGGAGATGAATCGAGAGGTCAACAGTGTCAGTTTGGGGACTCCTTCCTCCTGTTTCCCCCCCCCTCTATTTTTCAGACCCCATTTTTCAAATTGTCAGCGGTCCCCTTCATCCCCTTTTCTTCCCGCCGCAGCTGGCCCATCTGAGGTCAAGACAAAGAAGCCACCGGGAGCTGAAGGAACAAAGCGGACGGCTCATTTCTCCAAGAAAAGGAGTTGAAGAGGAGAATCCATGACAAAATATGAAAGAAATATTACAGATTCTCCACCCAGACATTAGTGATCTGGTTGCTGGGGGAAGCACATCTGTTTTAAATCTCTCGGTGGTGATGCTGTTATAGATGTTAGTCTTGGAGAAGAGGAGTTGAAGGAGAGCAAAGATTTCCTTCCAAGTTAGCGCCTCTTTTCAAATTTGCTCTTGAGTTGGAAGGAAGAGCGGTGCTTAGAAACCCAGAGAGATTCCATCTTAGATCTCCTTTTGGAAAGAAAAAAAAAGTCCGAACAGTTTGCACAGTGAATTTGGAAAGCCAGGTTGTTCCTCTAAAGACAGAGTCCTCCCCGAATTTGGGGGAAGGCCAGCTGGGTCTTGGCACCCGCCTTAAGATTGGTACGTATCTTCTTTGATCTCTAGTCTTTCTGGATTGAAGAGGAGACCCAATCATGACAATATCACATGGGAACCCACTTGGCTGCAATAGTTGCATGTTCAACTCTCCCTTCAGTTGTGCTTCCCTAGTGAAATCTGCCTCCAGGTTGATGGGGGCCATCAGAGATGTCACCCAGAGGCTACTAGTCATTACACTTAGATTATGGCCTTTGACTAGCTCTGATCAACGTTGGTTTATATCATCTTGTGAGTTGCTGGTAAAACACATGGCTGGCTCAAATTCTGCTTCAGGGCTTCCCAGAGGCCGGACAGTTGTGACCATCTCTAGAAGATCAGTGATGGTGCTCAGCAACTTTAAGATGCCTGGACTTCACTTCCCAGTATTCTGGGTGCTGAATTCCACACATGTTAAAGTTGTTGGGGTTGGGAAACCTTGATGGATTTTTTGCTCCGGAGGGTCCACAAGGCAAGAGGAAACCATGTGAGACGTGATACACATTAAAAACAGGTGGTGCTTTGATTGGTATCGTCCCGGCTCTTATCTTGCCCTTGCAGACAACCCTGGATCACGCCTCCCATCTGTCGCTTAGCCGCTTGAATGGGTGCAAATAAATGGGAGGTTAAAGCAAGTCAGAAGATTGTTTGTCTCAGGTTAACAGACTGGGGGAAACAGGCCCAGGGGACGATAATGATGTTTATGGATCCTGGTATTTTCCTGCTCAGCAGAAATGTGTGTTTAACACAAACAAACCTATTTGGGAACAAAAGGGGAGAAAGAAGGCAACAGGGGAAAGAGTCAGTGCTTTGCAAACTGGCTAAATTCTGTAAAGACCAGAAATTATTCTATGCTTGTTTATAACGCCAAGCCAGCCCTTCTGCACAGACCCTAGAAAACCAGGGCAGATTGTCTGCAATAAGACAGAATTAAGGTTTCAAAGACCCATTTCCTTGCAAGTTACAATGAAGGCCCTTTTTCTGCTGCTGGAGAAGGAACAGGATGGTGTCTTGCTAAGTGTGCATGCACTAGCAAGCCCGGCGGGGCTGCAGCATTGCATGTGGCTGAAGCATGAATGAGCAAAGCAGCCTTCCCTCTGAATCTCCCCTCCTGCCGTGAATTCTTAATTTTCTTTTCTGTTTTTCTGAGAATCTGTTTGGGGAGTGGAGCGGTGCATACCTGAACGCCACGTGTTTGTACTAACCCTGGAAGCTCTGGAAAAATCCCCACTGAACTGGAGAAAAACATCAGTCCAGACGGTGCAGAGAGAGGCGGAAAGAGTTGCATCAAACTCAGCTCCCAGGCATAGTTTTTTTCCAGCTTTCTTAGGAAATCATGAGGGTCTGCCGCACAAAATCCCTTCCGCTCTTCACTTTACTGAACATGGTCTGCTTAACCATATTTCCTTGACCAAGTTACAAGGGGCTAGATTCATGCACAGGTAGTCCTGGTTTGGCAGCCACAGTCAGTATGAGCAAATTGGTCATCGAGTGAAGCAGTTGCTAAGTGAAATTGCAACTGCACTTGTGATTCAGCTTTCCTTAGTTTTACAGATCTGGGGAGGTCGCCAATGCCAAGATGGGTCACCAAGGTCCTTTTTCAATGCTGTTGTAATTGCAATTGCTAAATGAGGCAGTCACTAAACGAGGACTACCTGTTTGAGCTCTGAATGGCGGATTGCAATTCACAGATTCAGAGATGACCCCTAAGTCAAAGTCAAAGCCAACTCCAGCCCATAGGGGTTGGCGTAGAATAACCAAAAAGACGATAGGGCTAGGATGGATTCTCTCTCTTTCTCTCTCTCTTTCTCTCTCTCTCTCTGTCTGTGTCTCTCTCTCTCTCTGTGAAAGAGAGAGAGAGGGAAGGAAGGAAGAAGAGAGAGATTTTTAGCAAGAGAAAACATTTCAGAGGTTAACAGCAGCAGATGTGTTTGCTGAAACAGTATTGAAACTGCTTCTGTTCAGTAGTGGAAATGGGGGCAGAACAGCAGCGTCCCCAAAGAGGGTGGGGGTTTTCGCCCCTTCCAAACCACAGCGGGACAGTAAACAGGGTAACTGGTCAGCCAGGACAAGGCTGTCCAGGTTTCTCCCTCAGTTAGGATTCCCTGCAGCAACGGAGCAAT
The DNA here is from genome assembly GCA_023970755.1 of Azemiops feae. Classification (NCBI taxonomy): domain Eukaryota; kingdom Metazoa; phylum Chordata; class Lepidosauria; order Squamata; family Viperidae; genus Azemiops; species Azemiops feae. Next base: position 1,718,156 of record JALGBA010004123.1, on the reverse strand, counting down.
TAGGAGGCCAAAAGGTCAGGCCGGCTGGTATTTCAGTCCCCTCTGATCACTTGCAAGCCGGGAAGTGCTCAGTGTTCGGCATGGCTGGTGTGGCGTGGATTGTGGGAACCTGCTGGGGCTCCCCAAAGAATCCAGAAGAAACCCCCTCCCCCCAAGGGGAGGAACTGGAGGAAGAAGGAGAAGCTGGGAAGGAGACCCCAAACGAAGCACTACCTTTGGGGACAATGCAAAGCTTTGGCTGGCCCGGCTTTCTTTCTCGAACCCATGTCAACATGTCAGCTGTTGACTCTAAAACAGCTGGATCCCTCTTGCTTGGATCACGAAGATTCATGAGAAAGAACGGGACACTGCCAGCAACAAGGAGTCTCTCAGGTCTTGCCTTTCAGCTGTCTGTCAATCATCTATCTATCTATCTATCTATCTATCTATCTATCTATCTATCTATCTATCTATCTATCTATCTATCTATCTATCTATCTATCTATCTATCTATCTATCTCCTATTTATCCATTTATCTATCTATCTATCTATCTATCTCCTATTTATCCATTTATCCATTTATCTATCTATCTATCTATCTGTCTGTCTGTCTATCTATCTCTCTACCTACCTACCTACCTACCTATCACCTATTTATCCATTTATCTCTCTATCTATCTATCTATCTATCTCTCTACCTACCTACCTACCTACCTATCTACCTACCTATCACCTATTTATCCATTTATCTCTCTCTCTCTCTATCTCTCTCTCTACCTACCTATCACCTATTTATCCATTTATCTATCTCTCTATCTCTCTCTCTACCTACCTACCTATCTATCACCTATTTATCCATTTATCTCTCTATCTCTCTACCTACCTACCTACCTACCTACCTCTCTACCTACCTACCTACCTACCTACCTATCTATCTATCTCTATCTGTCTCCTATCGTCTATTTTTCTTTCTCTATATCTGTCAATCACATTTAAGTACCGCCCATCTTGCTCTCGGAGGGACTGCACAGGTAAGTCATCGACTTACGGCCATTTGTTTAGTGACCATTCAAACGTCATTGAGAAGAGTGACTTACAACCAGTCCTCACACCATTGCAGCATCCCCTATGGTCACCCAATCAAAATTTGGGCGCCTGGCAAAGGGCCCCTCTTGCTCACCTTGTGGGCAGGTGAGAACCCCTCCTCGCAGAGAAGAGGCTAAAAGGAGGGTGCAGAGCCCTTCAAGTGCACATTTTGGGGGGCACATGCCAGAATCTAAGGGGGGAGAAAACCAGCCCCCTTTTCACAGGATAGGACCTATTGGGGAGTTTCAATTTTGATGGGATTTCCACTCAGTGAGGCAGGAGGCCGCAAAGCGGGGCTCCCCAGGGATGTCGGGTCACGCCTGGACCCGGGACTGCTGATTTTTGGTGTGGGGGACACCTGCTTTTGCCCCACCCAGACGGTGCTCCTGCACTGGTCCTGTTGGGACCCCCGATGCTCCCTCGCCTTCCCTGTCCCGGGGGAATTCCGGCTTTTCCCTTTTTTTGCCCGGGAAAACTGAAGCGGGCGCCCCGAGTGGCCCTTGCCGGCTCCGCTGCACGCCTCTGCCGGGGAAGTCGGCCAGATGCGCCCGCATCTGCATCCCAGCAGCTGGGAAGCCTCGCGGGCTCGACCGCGACCTGCTCTCATCTGGCTGCTTTTCCGCGCCGGTGCAGCCCACCCTGGGGAGTGGGGGGCGGCGGCCGGGGTCCCCCCCCTCGGAGCGGCCCCTCCCCTCGCCCGTGACGTCAGCCGCCGGGCTCCAGCTCCCCGGCTCCTGGCCGCAGTCGGAGTCCGGGCACGGTGCGGGCGACCATGAGCTGCGGACGGCTGGGATCCCTGGCGCTGGGCTGCCTCCTGCTCGCCAGCTACTGCGGCAGAGGTGAGTGGGGGCGCCCCGGGCGGGACGGGAGGCTCGCGCCCCCAGACCCCCGGCACGACGGAGCCCCCTGCCCCGGGGTGGCGACGAGCGAGGGCTGCCGGTGTCGCAGCGCGCCTTTTGCGCTCTCCGACCCCGGCGCGGCTCCTTTACCCCGGCGCTGAGTGGGAGGGCGGCGGCTCCCGGAGACCCTCCAGTTCCAGGCGAGCCCGGGAAGGTGCCTGCCTGGTCAGGAGGTGCCCAGCACGGAAGGTGCCTGCGTGGGGGGGGTGGGGGTGCCCGGCTTGCCTGCCCGGGGAAGGCTTTGGCTGGGCAGGGCGCGCGAGTTCCCACCCGGTGCCGAGAAGCGGGGCGCCTTTCGCGCTCTCCGGCTGCACGTTTGGAGAACACACCCACCTTTCTCCCTGCCTCCGCTTCTACTCTACTCCAGGGTGCAGCAGCTGCTACAACCGCTTTGCAACTACTAGTGGAGGAAAAGGGGGCGGGGGGCGCTGTGGTGGAAGAAAGGAAGGCATAAAGCACCGGAGTTGGGGAGACGAGGGCGTAGGGGGGGTGGGGGAGGTGAAGAGTGGAGGGAGGTCAGGGCGCCTCCAAAACGCAGCCCCTGCAAGACCCCCCTTCCCTCCCCCTCTGCTCCCAGCCCCGCTTTGATTTACGACCCCGCGGCTGGGCGAATTGGCCATCCGTCCGTCGGGCACCGCCTGTTCTGGTGGCGAAAAGGCGGCGGGCGGGCGGGCGAGGGTGAAACGGATCCGCTTCCTCGCCCCCTCCCCGGGTATTCGGAAGGGGATTCCCTAGGACGCCCCCCTGGCCTCGCCCCCCGCCCCGCTTCCCAGGCGCGGAGACTGAAGGGGGCGGGCCCGTCTTTGCTGCAGTCTCGGTCGGGGGATTTTTTGCAAAACCTGCTCTTCGGGACCCCTCCCACAAAATAGGATTGCTGTTGCGACGCCCGCCTCGGAACTGGCTGAGGATAATGAGCCTTGTAGTCCTGCCGGTTGAGCAGGGACCCAGCTGAGCTGGACGGGGTCCGGGCATCGCCCGCCACTCGCTTCTAACCGCGTTGAGCCTCCGACCGACCCAGCCCTGGTTCTTTGGGAGGGAGGGTGGGGAAATGCAGCGTCCTTCCCGGGGCTTCGTGGGGCTCAAGCCCCCTCCCCACGCCCCCTTTGCTCGTTGCAAATGCGGCTGCCTCGGAAAGGGAGGAGCCCAGCCCGGCACCAGCTGCTCCGCGAAAAAAAGATCTGGCTGGTAGCTGGAGGGCGGGGAAGCCCCCCCCTCCCCACCCAGCCTCTCGATTCTGCAACCTTTGTTCCACCTTGCCTGCAAAGAAGCTGAGCTAAACCCCCTTTATCGTCCCCCGAGAACAGAACCCAGAAGACAAGCCCAGAGCTGGCTCGGCGAGGCTTAGAAGGACGGGTTGTGGCTGGTGCAAGCGAGCGTCCCCACCCGGGACAGGTGGCTCTGCTTCCTATCCTCCCCGGCCCCTCCCTGCCCATGGAGAGCAGGGCATTGAGGGAGGGGACTCCGGGCACATGCCACCCACCCACTTGGCATGCCTGAGCTTTCTTGCTAGGCTGAAACTCCAGGCAGGCAGATTTTTTTGGCACTGGATGCTGGTGTCTTCTGTGGCTGGTGCTCTCTCTGCATGGATGTCTTCTCTTCCAGACTCAGAGAAGGGCCAGCTTCCTCGCTCCTCCATCTGCCTGTCCATCCTTAATTCAAGATGGCAGAAATCTCAAAAACCCAAGGGCGTGGTGCCTGCTGCTCAAAGCAAGGGATCTGTAGGGCTGAGATTCTAAAAGAAGGAAGACACCTCATCCTTGCATCTCAGCCCAGTCTCTTCCCCCCTGGCCAAGCCTTTGCGAGATTAGCCCGGCATCTCCTTTGCGTTTCCAACTGCTGGGTCATGCCCTGTTCAGGGAACATGTGGATTTTTAATTCTTTTTCTTTTTCGTTTTTTTCCCCCTCCTATCCTGGTTATGTATTCAGAAATATTTGTGATCGGGAAGATGTTAAATAAAAAACAACAACATATGGAAATGAAAAAAAGGGCCGCGTTTTTGCTAGTTTGCTAATTTCTCAGGGAAGTATTTATAACCAGGGAATGGTGCCAAAAAAATCCCAGGGCTGCGCTCGGCCTGGGAACAAGCCGTACATTGAAATATGTAAAAGTTTTTAGAAAGAAAGAAAGAAAGAAAGAAAAAGAAAGAAAGAAAGAAAGAGAAAGAAAGAAAGAAAGAAAAAGAAAGAAAGAAAAAGAAAGAAAGAAAGAAAGAAAGAAAGAAAGAAAGAAAGAAAGAAAGAAAGAAAGAAAGAAAGAAAGAAAGAAAGAAAGAAAGAAAGAAAGAAAGAAAGAAAAAGAAAGAAAGAAAAAGAAAGGGAAGGGAAGGGAAGGAAGGAAGGAAGGAAGGGATGGCGTGTGCTTCCAATCGGGGAACGGGAAAAGGGGGATTCTCGTCCTGCGAGCAGCTTTGCTTTGCAAATCTTGCGGTTCTTTCATTTTGAAAGGTGGGAAAGGAACATGCCAGCTCCAGCATTATCCCTTTGTAAATGTTCTGAGGAAATAAAAATTGAGGGTGACTGTAGCCCTGTGCTTTGTTCGTTGCTCAGAAGGTAAAAGACGAAGGGAAAAGGTGATGGAGAATGTATTCGGGATTGAATAACCAACTTGCTTTCTGCATAAAACCATATTTTATGTCCGGCCACGCCCTTCCTAACTCCCAGTTTGTGAGACTGCTCACTGGAGGACAGCTGTGGACTTTTATTTATGCAGCTTCGATAAGAGGGGTTTGCAATGCTCCAGTTAAAAATCAAATCGGTAGCTAGGGCAGATGTCATCAAACCCTAACATCGGATGCATAAATGCAGTCAGCTCTTTGGCGTCCTTTCTCCAGGGACTGCATTCAAGATCAAAATCCACGTCAACAAGATAAGATACCTTCTATCTTATTGATACCTTCTGAGTAGCCTTCAAGGGCAGCCCCATGCCAAGCACATTGCAGTAGTCTGTTCATGGAGGTGGAACTGAGAGCAGTAACTGTCTCCATTGGCTCATACCTATTTCCAGGATCTTCTGTCATTGATCATTAGGCCTTGTGGACACGTCTAATTCTAGCACAGTTTCTCAACTTGGCGACTTTCAGACACGTGGACTTCCACTCCCAGAATTCCCCAGCCAGCATGGCTGGCTGGGGAATTCTGGGAGTTGAAGTCCACACCACCCTCGTCCTGTTGATGAGACTTCTCCTCCTGGCCTGCCTTCTGTTCTCTTTTCAGGAAATCATTTATGGGACTGTACCATGTATCTGAACAGGGTCTTAACCATCCGGGACACCAGACAAAGTGCCCGCGGGGAATTCTTTCCAGCTTGGAAAAATGGTTGGACATACAGTACCTTGGAGAAGGAACCTTTGTCTTCCATCTTTCTTCGCCGTCCTTCTCAATTTCTTTCCTGGTTGGCTGTCGTAGGTTTATCTGTGTCTTGGAGCGTCTGGCTGTCCCGATTCTTTAGTGTTGTTTTAGCGCAGTGTCCGAACATTGCAAGAATTAACTGAACGGTTGCCCAGAACCCGGGCAGAGGGGACCACTGTTATTAGCCACTCTTTAGAGATCTGGATAGGGGTAGCTGAGGCCGGGTCTAAAGCACACATTCAAAGTTTGCCCTCCACCACAGCTTCACTGCTCACTTCTCACAACCTCGTTCATGTTCCTTCTCTTAATCGCGCCCGATAGGTATGGAAATAACCAGTTTTGAGACTGACTCACCCCTCCGGTTGGTTGTTTCCTTTGAATGAGAGCCAGTGAAGATCACCAGACAACAATTTTGGATGAGATCCAGAAGGCTTGATCTAAAATTCCACGTCTGCTTTGGATTCCCCGCTTGCTGACATTACCTTTGTGTGTGTGGAGAGTCATCCGAATGAAAGTTAGAGAAGGAAGATTTTTCAAATGCAAATAGTCCTTGACTTAACAATCGGTCACTTGGTGACCTTTTGAAGATAGGACCTACCTGGAAAAAAGGGAGTTATAATCCAGTTCTGATTTTTTGCGTCATGGTCAGTTCTGGACTGCAGTTCTGGCTCTCAAGAACACAATCACAGGTACAGCCGTTTGCAGCATCCCGCAGTCACATGATTACATTTTGTGACAGTGTGGCTGAAAACCGGAATTTACTTCCATTGTGGGGCCAAACCATGCCATGGTGAACAATGGGTTCTCTTAATGACCACTGTGTTTGTTTAACGACCATCGTGTTCGCCTAATAATTGCTGCAAAAAAAGATCATAACGTCAGGTCAGGATTTATGGCCATCCCATAAATAGGCTGCATGACGGTCTACCTATCATGCAATTCCTGTAGTAAAATAGTCATTGAGTGGACCAACTTCTGGGAAAAAAAAATAGCCACCAGGATCAGCTGTTAATTGGTAGAGCCCATGAAGGCTCTAAAACCAGTTTAATACTTTGTTTTGAAGGACTGTGGAGAATTTGCATAGGGTGCAGATGTTGGGAATTTAGCACTACCTGGTATCCTTCAGATACCTTGAGCTTAACTTGGGTTTGGTGGTGCAGTGGTTAGAATGCAGTACTGCAGGCTACTTTTGCTGACTGCCAGCTGCCGGCAGTTCGATTCTCACCGGCTCAAGGTTGACTCAGCCTTCCATCCTTCCAAAGTCAATAAAATGAGGACCCAAATTGTTGGGGGCCATAGGTTGACTCTGTAAGCCACTTAGAGAGGGCTGTAAAGCACTGTGAAACCGTACATACTGTAAGTCTAAGTGCTGTTGCTATTGCTCTTAGCCATGCAATGAAATCACAAATCACAAGCTGGAGAGAATTGCTTTGAAAATGCGTCCATTGGTTGCAACGATTAACAACACGCTCTCCACTGCCTGGATTGGTCCACAGCTTTCCCCCTTTTTTACAACTTTACGGAAGAGATGCAAATGGGGTCTTTGATTGTAGTTTCTGGTTGGACGAAAGGGAAAGAAAGAAGAAGGCAAAAGCTTCGGAGTCAGAGGAGTCTTATGATGGCAAACAAAAACTGGGAATGTTAGCTTTGGGGCAGCAAAAGTTTGACTCTGAACTCTGCGCAACCTTTCTTGATCATTCTCCCTTCTGCTTTAAAAGTGGGAGGCATTCGGAAGTCACAGAAAATGATATCCAAGCGCCATTATATCCCTGTTCTTTCTCTCCAGAATTTAAAAAAAAAACAAAAAAAGGAGATTGGGTCCAGGCATGCAAGATTCTTTCTGAAAAAAATCAGGGATGAAACCTGCAACTTTTGTGCTGCCACGGCTCCCAGAGAAATTGGAGTGAGTGCCCACCACAGCCCTTCCGTCTTCTGTCTTTCTTTGTTTCTCCCACTTGTTGCAGCAATGCTTAATCGCAATCTTTGCCTTCAAGAAGAGTGGTTTTTGTTGTTGTTTTTTGGGCTAGGAAATAAAGCCTTCCCATTGCTGCATGCCATCCTCTCTCTTTGGCATTCTCCTTCCTGGGTTGTACTGGTCCTTAAGCCAAGAGGTCGTACGTTGTGAATTTCGAGAACCCCACATCCTTTTTGCCTCTTTCCCTCCCCAGTCTGAATCCATAAGCTGCCTACAATAGGGCACCTTGCTTGGAGTGTGCAAATGACGGCATAACAGCCACACCAAATGCAGCCCAAACCAGCAGCCCCTGACAAATAAAGATATCTGCCTTCTATTCTACCCGTTTAATCAGATCCATTGGGAGAAAAGCCAAGCCTTTCCTTCTAGGGAGAATTCCTCTCCAAGCAAACTTTCTTACGCTTTCTTTTTTTATCCTCTCCAGATGCTATTTTTTTCGCCCTTCTGGCATGTCCGCAATTCTACCCCCACCCTCAGTAGCCTTGGCCCCATCCTCTCCTTATTGACAGGCAATTAGTTCTCGGATTAATTTTCCCCTGGGAACTGGACCTCCCTCCCCCCTCCCTTGGTTCCCTTCATTGCTCCTTCCTGCAGGCAGGAAAGACCCTCTCTGCCTAGCTTATGACCCTTTGGCTTGGCCACTTCTTTCCATGGCCTCCCAGGATGGCTCAGAGAGCGGTCGGTGCTCCAGTGGGTTTGGCTGCTTGCGAGGTTTGTGTCCTGACCGTTCCCGAGCAGGCTAAATATGGTTAACTGGAGTCCCAGGAAACCTGCCCCGGAGTGAGTCAGGCATTGTGCTTCTCTCATGATCCCCCCCCCACTTCCCCCCCCCATCCTCATTCTGCCTCAGCAACTCACTGGAGGGACTGTGCATTGCAACTCGTCCAGACGTTTGCTTGGGGAAGAGTGAAGTGGGGGCCTGAGCCAGCTTTGGCATCAGATCCTGGGGTCTCTTGCTTCTCATGTTCCCTGGGAACATGTCTAGGTTCACTGCTGGGGGTGGTAGAGACGGGGATCTTAATTTTGCATATTTGGGGGGGGGACCTAGAAATATTTCGTTGAGATTTTCACAGAACAGCAAACCACATTTTGGGAAGTCTGAGAATCACAACCCTCGCACAAATTGCGCCCCAAGCCGCCTCTGGCCCGGTGCTCTTTCCCTTAAAATATATCTGTAGTTTTTTTCTGTTTTTGCTGTCTGGCAAATGACACCTGGTGATACAATCCTTCTGGGCATTTTGGGGCTGATAACCTTGCGCTCTGCGACTTGCTCCAATTCTCCTTTTAAAGCCATTGCAAGGCCATTTGGCTTTGTTGCATCTTTGGCTGGGAGGACATGGATTTATGAACTGTAGAAAGAAATCCTGTCTTTTCTGCCTTTCATCTCCTTCCAAGTGGGGTGACCCCGGGTTGCCATGTTGTGAGAAACAAGACAACGCTCTATCTCTGCTCTCTGTGTCGGAGGAGAAGTTTAGCCGTCTTGATCCTCTCTTTGATCGGTTGCGTCTCCTTGTTTAAAGTCCTCCAGGCCTTGGCCAAGAAGAACAGGAAGGTCAAATTGTGGCTTTTTGACAACTTTGGGCCACTTTGCATTCTGGCTGGATTGTCCCAAGCTTCCGTTCAGGATCTCTCTTGCAAGATTCTTGCTGGAAACAACCTAGAAATTGGTTTTGCTTCTTCTGTTCATTTCTGTTTCCAGTCAAACTTTTTCAGCCCAGATTAAAAGTGATATTTTGCACTTTAAAAACCCTCATTAATTTAATGTTTTGGCCAACCAGCTGTTGCTTTCCAATAATGGTTGCTTTTTTAAGTGTGGTCCATGTTCTCCAGATCATCTCGGCAGTCACCTCAACCTACGCACCTTCTCAAAACTTCTCAAAACTTTCTTGACATTGGCAAGTCTTTCCCGTCCCCCAGAAGGGCTTCTTGGTCGAATCTTGACTGATGCATGCTTGAAGAGGCTGTTCCAAGCTTTGCAGAGATTTCTAGAAAGGATGGGCTGCGTTCAGATGTGATCACTCTTGTTCCCGAGGACGGGGGTGGTCTTCTTCCTTTTTCCACTCTCCTCACTTTCTTTGCCCGGGTGGGCGTTTGGAATGGGGAGAAATTTGGGCAGAGAATGGATCCTCTATTCCTGGCTCCTCTTCTCTGCAGGCTTTGAGCCGTTTAGAAAGTCTTCCAGGGATCCTTGGGGCCTTCTTGCCTTCAATCAAGCCATTGTGTTGGGGGGCTGCCCCTATTTTCCTGCAGGGAGGGAGAAATTCGCTTCTGAAATTTGCTCCGGGCACCAGGCCTGATGGGAAATGCCGAAGGGCTCATTCCATAAGAAGGAAGTGGGGCTTCCAAAACAGAAATCCATCCAGCAGCAAAGCCCCTTTTGTCTGTGGGTCCACCCTCCCTTGCTTGGCCTGGCTGCCCCTCCATTTGGTGAACCGTCCCGTCTCTCCTCTGGACACCCCCTGCTTCCGTAAGAGTGTTGGCAGCAGCTGCTCTGACGTGCCAGCCACCAGCCTTTGTGCCAGCTTTGGGACAGCAGAGAAACAAAAGACCTGCTCTCTGACTTGTGTTCAGTGGCACGTGGTGGACATTCCTGGCGCATGAGTTGGTCGTGCAGGCGGAAGTCATCCAGCAGGCCAGCCTGGAGAATGAGAGGACACAATCAAGCTTGGTCCTCCAACAGCAAGCTCTTAGCCTTTCTGTCTGTTCTCCCAACCCAGCATTTAAAACCGGGTTATTCAACCTTTCCCAACTCTGATTTGGTCTTGAGAATAACCAGCGTTGGTTCCTAGTTTTATAGCATGAAGCCACCATAATTTTCAAGCTGAGAGAGCTCTGCCTGTAAAGGACTTTGCAGTGCTGGATAGTTCATGAACTGAATTTACTGCTTGAAATGGATCGACCTTCATTCACCCCAGCCCCAGAAGCACTGCAGATTGGAGTAGACCAAGCAACGGGAAAGAGGGGTGCAACTAGGAACCAGTCACTCCAAAAACACAAGTGTCCCTAGGTGGCTGTGCACAGCCTTCAATCCTTGTAAGGATTTAACAGGTGGATTCTAGAAACCTTAAAGAAGCTTCCAGATCCTTTAAGGTGTGATTTTTTTTTTCTGACCCTGACAGATTCTCTGACCTTGTTAGTGGAAGAACTTAATGATGGCAACTCTAACCATCTTGAGCTTAGATGCTGTGAATATGGATCACCTGTACAGCAGCCAGATATTGAAAATGTTCAGAAAGATGTAAGTTCTGCTTCTTATCTTGCTTGTAGGTCATTACTTCGTTGGGTTGAGGCACACACATCACTTTTCTCAAATGTAGCTTCCTACCTTTTCTAGCCCTGTGGACAATTGGGCTTCACCTGCATTGTGGGCTAATCTGTAGCCCATTTCATTGATACACATCGTAGCTACCTGAGGGTTGTAGGGACGTAGAAAGAAGCACCAGCTAATTCAATTTGAATCAAGATTGTTGGTTCTGGTTGGTAAGGTCTTCTTCTGAGATTTGTCCTCTCTTTTTCACCTTCCTGTTCTTTCTTCAGCGTGGAAACCAGGTGCTCTGTGGCTTTGCTAAGAACCTTTTCCGACTTCACATTCCTCTTTTTCAGCACTGTCTCTTGTGGCTTGGAAGCCATTCTTTGGAGACAGATGGTTGGACCCGGAGAAGAGAAGAGTTGACTTAGAGTTGGTGTTCCTTTTCAAGGACCTCAATGTCAAGAGATAAAAAACAGAAAGTTACAAAAAAAAAGAAAAATAGGAATTGTTCTTTCTTATTCCATAGGACATGGAATAAGTCTCTTCAGTGATGGTCTGTTAGGATGGTCTTCTAGTAGGAAGAGCAGTGGAACCGGACAGCTTTGCTGGAGATGTTCAATGGAGGTGGAAGAGCTAGCCGTCGGGGACACTGATATTTGGATTCCTGTGCTGAGCAGGGAGGCTGGATTTCATGGCCATGTCCAACTGTGATTCCCTCTTTTGTGAGTGTGGCTTGTAAATTCGCTGCAATACCCCGATGGAAGTCCTGTGTGGCCAATGGAGGCAGATTATTGAGTTCTTCAACATGCAGGTGGGGACTATTGGTTTGAATTGCGGTGGTAAGAGTGGTACGTTGGCTCATTCTGGGTAGACTCCTACAAGAATTTCCCCCACCTCTTCAAGTTTGGCCAGAATGGTTTTCTCGATATGAGCTCAGTGTCAACTTCTGCCGCACCAACTGATGCCTCCATCTGTCTTTTGCCAGTCTCCTGAAGGTGGTTTCCCTCCACTCTGCTGACTGATCCTGAATCCAGCACATCAGGCTTCCCCTGATTATTCCAACTTCATCAGATCTGGAATGAGAACAAGCCATTTAGATGATTCTCTTGGAGTTACCCTCCATCCTTTTGGCTGAGCTGCAGAACCTGGGACACCTTCATTGTCTGGAGTGAACCGGAGCTCACAAGTGCCAAGAACCTTCTCCCAGAGGTGCAAGAGTTGATGTTTTATGCACTGAAGCTTGTTTTCTTCCTCGGGACCAAGACTTATCAGCCTCCTCCAAGGCCCTGCCCTAGCACTGGATCAATTGAAGCTGACTGCTTCTCCCCTGGACTGCGGCCAGCACCTCCATTACTTGCCTGGGGCTGGAAACAATCTCAGCCTCCAAACCATCAGCGAGCAGACCTTGCTTCACCCATGGAGATCTTTTGAGGACTCATCAAATGGGGTGGATGGAGGAGAAGTCACCTAGATGTCTACCTGGATTGTTCACTCAGCTCCTTTTTCTTTTCTACTGGCGTCCAGCCCCATCCACACCTCTTAATGAGTGTTGCTCTCTCTCTTTCTCTCTCTCTCTCTCTCTCTCTGTCTCTCTCTCTCTCTCTCCTTGCAGCGTTCAGGCCCAGAGTCTCCACAGAGGAACAGCACACAAACCAGAGCAAATAAGTAAACAGAACAAACTGTTGAAGCTTGTCCAACTCAATGAGCCGGGCTTTGTAGACTGGTTGCATGGAAACATCACGCCTCATCATGTTTCACATTTGCTTAGTGCTGAAGGTCATCTGTGCTCACTCTGGGGTTGTCTCTGGTGATGTTCAGCCGGGCAAGGATGTTGATTTTATTTGGGAAGAGACAAAAGCTTTGTTCTGGGCTACCAGAGAAGAGGCTGTTTAAGGAGCCACTAACTAAACCATTGCATGTGCCCCCCCCCCAATTCTTCCACAAGTTGCCACCAAGCCAGTTTCCATCCATGGGAGGATGAAAGAAAAAATGAAGATGGTGGCCATGTGGTCACAGCAAAGAAGAATCAACTTTAGAGCTTGTGTCCATGGCTGGTTCTTGTTCTGGTTTCTTTTCATGACTGCCCATCTGTGCAGGAATGGGTGCATGCTAATTAAGGCTTAAAAACAAAGCAAAGGCCAAGATGGCTTTGCAACAGTCCAGGACAATTTTAGAAGACATACTCATATTCAAGAAGCAAGCAGTACAAGTGTCCTCAGATGTGTTTGTCTGGGACGAGGTCATCTTTAGCTGTGTTTTTCCTCATGACAAACTATTCAAGCCACGTCCACGTTTTAAGATGTGGGAAGCTGATCTCCTGTTAGCTGAGAGTTCCAGTGGTCAAATGGTGGTTTTTATTGGGCCCATTGGCCTGTCAAAGCAGTTATCCAAAGACAAAAGGAATGGAGCAGACAGCACTTACCCCATCCCTCCAACACTGAGTTTTGAAGGAGGAACCCTCTTGTGCTGCCCTGGTTTATTCAGGTTAAGTGGTTGCCATGTTTATTGACACCTGGAATAAGCTTCTTTGAATTCACCTTGATTCCTGGTGACTTTCCGGACACACCCGTGTAACTTTCCTGGCAGCGATATGGAAGCGGTTTGCCATTCCTTATCTTCTCCAGAAGTTTTATCTCATGCAACTCCCAGTCCGACCAACACCTGTGAGATTTCCTGCTAGATTCCCCTCAAAGACTAACCACATGTGGCTTCATTTGGCTTTTTCTAGATCAGCCAAGGACGTGGAGTTCCACCATCTTCTGCATTGATTCAGGTGCTCCAGGCTACCTAGTTGGTGGTCCAACCTGGCCGGCTGGTCATATTCATCTTGCAACCCAGAGAATTCTCCACCTCTGCCCAATTCATAGCTTGGTCCTCATTCATGGGAATCCCATTATGGGCTTGCCAGTCCTTCATGGCTGCTTTTTTGGGGGGGGAGGTGATGTGGTAGATGGGATTCCCAATCCTCTCCTTGCTGCAAAAGTTCATCTTCGGGGGAGGAATATTTAAGAATTAATGCCTGCCCCTTATCCTTACGTCAAGCCTGATGGCAACTCCCTAGTGAATCATCAGCTCTATCAATAGCTGTTATTTAATCTAGCTAAATAAAACCTCCATATTTAGAAGGTTTGGATGTCTAATGCAGCTTATTACGAGGGCTGTGGCTTCTTGGGGATTGAGAACATAATGATGCAAGAAGGTCACTGACCCCCTCGGATTTTTCTCTCAGTCTCCCTTGCTTCTTGGCTTCCTTGTTCAGAGAAGTGGGATTCTTGCTATATGACGGCCTGGGTATCGTCAGGAATAATTTGAGATCCCCCTTCCGTGATGTAAGAGGAAGAACTGAATCCCCACCTGCTAAGTGCAGCAATCGCGCCCACTTGGTGGATGCCTGGAAAGCCAACAGATGTTCAGCCAATGCGTGGGTTCCTCTCCAAAGGGGAGGGGGAAGGATTGTGGGCCACGCGAAAGAGCTGGGCAGAGCAAACAGAGCTGCCAGGGAGAGGCCTCTCTCAAACGAGAATTGTTTTGTGCAGGATATTCATCCTGCAGCTTTGCACCTGCTCCCTCGCAAAGAGTTCCGGGAAGTTTGCTGGTTTTGAAGTTGATGGGAATGACCTTCTCGGGGCTGGTCTGCAAAGAAGTTCCAACGCTACCCCCACTTAAAAAAAAGACAGAGCCAAAGAAGGTTATATTTTGGAGAAAGTTTGGTGATCAAACTCAGGACCAATGAAAAGAGATTGCCCAAGGGGTATGAGGGAAAAAAAACCACCACACCATCTGGCCGGGATGATTCTTTGGTGGGATCTTCAGAAGAAGCTTTGGAGTTAACTGTCCATTGCATGCAGTGGGGTGGGGGAAGGGGGCAGAAACCTCCAACCTTCCTTCAAGCTGGGGCACTGAAGATGAGAACTAGGGGATTTGGGCCGATTCACTGGAAGGCCTACAGCTTGAAGGCAAGAAAACATGGTGGACCATTTAGGTAGAGAGGTGCCTTCAAGGGCTTGAATTCATCCTGCGGAAAGAGGTAAACCTTCTCGTTGCGGTCCTAAGTCATGGTGTGTAGGAGAAGAGGCTGAGCTGGAAGGCGGGGTTAAGTGTGTCATCAGTTTGAAGTCATGGCGTTGTCACAAAAGACCTAGGTCCAGCCCCCCCCCCCACAAATTCATTGATCCTTATCTAGTGCCAATTTAGCTTTGACTGTTAGTTGACTAGAACCTTATATTAGAGGTAGCAACAATAAACTCTTCTGTGCTTTGAATCCAATGAACGCCCCCTGGTTACTTGTGCCTGACATGGTGGCCATTAAGTGGTTGACTACAGGACTCTGCAAATGCTAAGTGCCCAAAATGGGATCGTGTGAATATGGAAAAGGGAAGTGGCCGTCAGAACTTTTGAAACCGGGCCATGAGAACCTCTGGGGAGTATAGAATCAAACACAGGACACAAAAATAAAACCAATAATCAAGACTCACTGCAGTTTTTGCAGTAAGCACCTGTCTGAAATGGTCTAGGGCAGGACTTCGACTCCCAGAATTCCTCAACCAGGCACACTGGCTGAGGAATTCTGGGAGTTGAAGTCCACAAGTCATAAAAGGGCCAAGTTTGAAGACCCCTGGTCTAGGGTCTCCTTTCTGAGCAGGGGCTTGGACCAGGAGACCTCCAAGGTCCCTCCCAGCTCTATTCTGATTGATTGATTGATTGATTGATATTTATTCAGTGCGCCCTGGAGGAATTTCCTTCTAGAAAATTGAGAGGGATTCCTACGGGTGCCTTCACACTTTTCAGGAATGGAGGAGAAAGTGATAATCACACATCGGCAAAGATAACAGATGATATAAGCGTGAATTGTCCTAATTAGCAAACCTCAAGTTATTCTCCTGCCCATCTACTGTTGCTATCCACAAGAAAGAGTTATTGTCTTGAAAAGGAACTGTTTTAGTTGCGTTGCCATAGCAGTTCTGATAAAATGGACTGAGAATTGAAGATGTCAAGGTTGTGCCAATTAGCATGTAGTCCTTCTATATTTATATCTTCCTAACATGCTTTCACTCCTCCAAAAGATTGGTTTTTCCTCACAGGAGGTCTGTTATAAATTCACACGGTCACTAAGCCACCGTCATAAGTCAAGGACTACCTACCTACCTACTAATCTACCTGTAGAATTGATTTTCCTAATAGGGTGGACATAGAGCCAGATGCTGGAGGCAGTCCTATGGAAGCTAGATAGGTACGACTGTAGCCCTTAAGTCTGGTTTATTTTTTTCTCCTCCAGGAGATGCAGAAGCAAATGTAGAAGTTTCCATGCCAGATGTGGTAGAAGCCGAAATTGGGGAAACAGCTGTAATTAACTGCGAGTTCTCTCTCCCAGAGAACAGCAGCTACGCTTACATCAACTGGTTCTCTGTAAGTAAAAAAAAACCCAGCTTTTTGGGGGAGGGGAGGTGAAAGAAATGTTGGTTTCCGTGAAGAACCACCAAGGGTGGAAATGTATGGAAGCTTCTGGGGAACACAGAGCTCCAGGGCAGCCGTGCTGCCTCATTTCTGCCTCCTGTTCCTGTAGGTTTTATCTTTTTGTTATCATGACTCTCAGTTTTCCCTTTTGTCTTTTTTGAAATGCTAACTTTGGCAAATCTTCCTGGTGTTTAAAATGGTGTTCCAGAAATAAAAGAGGTTTGGGTTGTTTCAACGTTTTATCTTCTTTTATCTCTGGTTTTTATTGATTTTATTGTCATTTCTTTGATGGTTGTGAGCAGCCCAGAGTCATTCAGAGTCAGGCAGCATACAAGTTTAACAAATACTATTGCTGATAATAATAATTCTGGGAGCGGCAAGCAGGGGAATAAAAAGGGATGACTTCTTACCTGTTCTGAAGGGTTGATTAAAAAAAATAGCTTTAGAATTGATAAATTTTAAAGATAGGTTGGCTTTTGTGTATAAAACAGGACTAAGCATGTCTCTTGCCTCAAGAAGTTCAACACTGCCCCCGTATGACGATTTATTTTATAATTTACTCCGAAGGAAAATTCTCTGTCCTACTTTTATGGAAGTTTCAGTAATGCTCAGTTTGATTTGTTGGAATGTGGCTGCCTTCCAAAAAAAGGTCAAAATGAATATGTCGGGTGTTTTGTTTTGTTTTTTAATAGAATTGCTCTGGACTATAGTGCAGTTTTAGGATTACGATTAGCACAATTGGATCTAGAATTTGGGTTGTTTGTTAAGTGAATCACATCCAATTTTACAACTTTTTTTTGCCACCGTTGTTAAGTGAAAATCACTGCGGTTCTTAAGTGAATCATGGGGTTGTTAAGTGAATCCAACGTCCCCTTTTTAAAAAAAATTATTTTATTCAAATACAAATAATACAAACATAACACATATAAATCTAAATAAAAAACAGTATAAAAATACAAATACTACAGTGCACCCACACCCCTGGAGACCATTTTTATTACCTATATTTCTTCTCATATAACAACTAACAATATACAATATTTTTCAATTGTGCCTTTATCCCCTCCAAAACAGCATGTATTCTTGAGCAGGTTTATTCCCTTTGCCTTCCACCAAGACTGTTTTTATAAAATCATCCCATATTTCATTATAATTATTTACTTTAATCATCCCTTTTTTTTTACCAACGTCCCTTCTTGACTTGGCTTGTCAGAAGGTTGCAAAGGATTGAACACGAGATCCTGGGATGCTGTAATCCTTGTAAATACACGCCTGTTGCTAAGCCACTGAATTTTGATCCCATGACCATGGGGATAATGTGATGGTCATACGTGCAAGGACCAAAAAGTCACTTTTCCCATGCCCTTGTGACTTCAAACGGTTGCTCAACAAATGGTTGAAGGTCAAGGATTACCTAGAGGTGTGCTTGAAAATCCTGGGTCAGTTTTCCAGTAATCTGGCTTTGCTTGGGAAAATGCAACAAATTCGTCTTGGGGCGGCCCATATCTCCAGCCATACAACAGGTGTGTATTTACAAAGATTGCAGAACCCCAGGGTCTTGTGTTCACCATTTGCAACCTTCTGACACGCCAAGTCAAGAAGGGACGTTGGATTCAATTAACAACCACTTGATTCACTTAAGAACCGCAGTGATTCGCTTAACAACGGTGGCAAAAAAGGTTGTAAAATTGGACGTGATTCACTTAACAAGCAACCCAAATTCTAGATCCAATTGTGCTAATCCTAAGCCTAAAACTGCACTATAACCCAGAGTAATTCTATTTTAAAAAAAAACCAACATATTCATTTTGATGCTCTCGCATCTTCTCAAGTCATTCAATCTTGGCTTGGACGCAACAGTGTAATTCTTCCCAGCCGTCACTTGGTGGATTTCAGATCAATCCCATTGCATTGTCTTGAGGTCTTGATTCTGGGCTGCAGGTGGAGAAGGCAGCCCCCCAGGAGGAGTTGGCCTCAAATGGCCCACCTCTAGGGGGATCTACACAAGGTATGATGCAGATGCAGCAACCCATAAAAACCAGATTGAGCTTCAGCTTTCCCACGGTGGCTGGTCTCTTGGCTTTTTTTGCCCATCTTCTGTGGACCCTCTGCAAGTCATCTCTGCTCCTCTCTGTCCTGACCCCTCTCCCATTTCTCTTGCTCGCCCCCTTTCTTGGACTTTTCAGGGGGAAAACATGGCACGGAAGAGAATCATCTCCTTGATCCAAGACAAGGAAGACTGGGCAGAAGACCAGTACAGAGACCGCGTGAACATTGCCAAGAATTTCTCCCTCGCCATCAAGAAGGTGACTCCGCAAGATGCCAAGCTCTACATCTGCCAAGTGGGGCTCGGCAGCCTCGGTGTCAGCGAGAACCGGACCAAGCTGCAGGTCTCAAGTGAGTGGTCCACCTCCACTTAACCCACCTCTCAGGTTTGGGGGATTTGCAAGGAAGGTCCAAGCGGTGGAAGGCGTCTTCCTTCTGCCACACAGCCTGACCTCTGTCTTGATGCTCTTCTCTTCCAGAAGCCCCAGAAGCCCCCGAATTTCAGCTGGCGAAAGATGGATGGCGAGCTTCTGAACCCACGCTTCAAGAGGTAGGGATCGCTCTGTGTTGCCTGGATGTTACGTTTAGCATCTCTGCAGGGGGTTTCACCCCAAGATTTGGACCTCTGTCTGGTCCATCCCCTGCTCCGAAGGCATCCAGCTTCTCTTGGAAAGATCCAAGCGGAGCAGGGAGAAGTCAGAAAAATGAAGGTGACAATTGCGCAAAGGCCCACTGTTTAATTTTAATTTTTGGTAATGTGGTCGCACAGCTGGGAAGCCATTCGGGGCTGGTATTTCCTGACATTCTGTCTTGTTTTACTTCTCACCTCTGAGAGCCACGGAATAGATCGTGCGGTTTTCTTTTCCTCCGATATAAAAAAGTTTGAATGTAACATCAAAACTAGCGAGAACTGGCATTTGGAATGGAAAAAGAAAGAAGAGAGAAGGAAAGA
Organism: Azemiops feae; assembly: GCA_023970755.1. Classification (NCBI taxonomy): domain Eukaryota; kingdom Metazoa; phylum Chordata; class Lepidosauria; order Squamata; family Viperidae; genus Azemiops; species Azemiops feae. The sequence continues at coordinate 1,699,166 of JALGBA010004123.1, read as the reverse complement.
GCAAAAACGAAAGGCAGAAATCAAAGGGGAAAAAAAAAAAAAAGAAACGACCTCCAGTTTTCTCTTGCAGAAGTTTTAAGAATAAATCTTAAGTTCCCCTCTGACTCTAGCATTGTTTTCATTTATAATCTATTATTTTAATTTTAATTCTGGAAAGCAGGTATCATGACCTCCTTGTTTTGTGTTTCCCACAAACAGTCAGTAAGGGGTTTTAAATCATGGCCTTTTTTTGTGTGGTCTCTTTTTTATTTTAATTCATAGAGTGGGATAAATTTGGTGCCTACACATATATTTGGGGACAAGTAGAGAAAAGTATTAATTTAATCTCTAGAAATCCTTGGCGCACAGGAGGTAGGCACAGAATAATGGGGTTGATATACTCTGCATAAGCTGTATAGAAATCAAATCTCTTGGCAACTTTAAGATTTGTGGACTTCATCTCCCAGAATTCCCCAGCCAGCCATGCTGGCTGGGGAATTCTGGGAACTGAAGTCCATAAGTCTTAAAGTTAGCAAGGTTGGACATCTCTGCCTTAGACGATGATTGCCAAGGGCAGATTTCCCCTTTAGCTCTGTAAAGAGCGTTTCTACCTCCAAATTGGAATTTGAACCCTGAACCCATGTTAGTATCTGAGCTGTTCACCCCTAAAGAGCTGCCAGGCCTGATCTTGTCAGTGTTTCTGTTCTTCAGATAGCCACCTGTACTGTCCGCAATGGCTTCCCGCTTCCAAGCATCGTGTGGTACAAGAACAGGGAAGCCCTTCACCCCAAGGATGAAGGTATGTCTTGTTGAGGTTCTCCAAAGGTCACCCTAGACATGGAGCCAGAAAAGGGCTCACAAGGTCATCCAGGGAAAGGAAGGGCCCTGTTCTTAGGCGGGCATCTTGTGATCCAGGAAAATCTGACTATCTTCTTCTATTTCCCGTCCTGTGGGTGAGAACGATGCCATCCGATTCTGGGTCCAGGGGAGACTCGTTTCCCCAACAGTCAGTGTTTAGTTCTTTGAGGTGGCATGTGAGGACGATGGCTTCGGGGGCCCATCTTGGCTGAAAAACAAAGAGGTTAAGGATGAAGCAGGAGAAGATGAGATGGACATCTTTTGACTTGGGAGCAGGACAGACCAGTGTTTCCACCTTCAGACTCTGCCCTATGGGAATGATGGCTTAATAGTAGGCAAGACTCTCCAATATGACAGATTTGGCTAAAACAGAGGCGTCTAACCTTGATAACTTTTGAAGACTTGTAGACTTCAACTCCCAATATTCCCCAGCCAGGATGGGGAATGGGGGGATTCTGGGAGTTGAAGTCCACAAGTCTTCAAGTTGCCGAGGTTGGACACCTCTGGGCTAAAACAAGGTTACACAACTGAAGGAACTTCTCCTTGTCTGAATGTACGATGCCGTCCTTGATCCGCTATCTTAAAAACGGGATTGATTCAATGGGACCGATCAAACGGATGAGCATTCCTGGGTTACCACAATTGTGTTCGCCACACTTTTGAACCTGATCTATTCCTCTCCAGGTTGGTTATTTGGAACAAGGCTGACCTCATTGCTTTCGTCTTTTTTCTCCACCAGAAATAGGGATCTACCCGACCGTCATCACGGAATCCAGCGGCCTGATCACCGTCCGCAGCATGCTTTCGGCCCGAGTCACCAAAGACGATCGTGAGGCCGAATTTCACTGCCAAGTCAATTATACCCTGATGGGGACAAACAAGACCGCCGCGTCAGAGAGCTTCAAAATCAACGTTTTTTGTGAGTCTGGGCTCAGCACCTGGGTTGGGTGGGGTCCATAGGAGACGGCGCTTAGTAACGCCGGCAATTGACGTAGGTAGTCCTCAACTTATGACTACAATAAGGACCGGAATTTCAGTCACAAATCATTGCGGTCGTAAGCTGAGTCACCCGGTCTCTGGACCCGATTGGATGACCGTTTTTATCACAGTCCTAAGTCGAGTCTCCCCAGTTGTAGGTCATGTGATCACAAGTCAAGTTGTGCGTGCAAATCCAGCTTCCCCATGGTGTTTTTCATCAGAAACTGGCAAAAACAAATCCCACAAATTGTGATCACAGGACCACACAACGCTGCAACCAGTTATAAATGTGAGCCAGTGCTGCCACCTGCTGAATTATAGAGATTATTAATTGACTGGTTTTCATGCAGACACAAAATATTGTGTGTATGACAACCAATCAATAATACTGATTATATTTATATACATGTATGCATGTAAACAATGAAAACAAATGTTTATTTGTTTCTATCCAGTTTTCAAGATAATGATTTTCCCAAGGCAGCTTTCACTGCATGTAAAATTCAACGAAGATTCCCCCCCCCTCCCCAAAAGCTGCCTAAAACCTTTCCCAGGGGACATTCAATGGGGCACCTGAAATAAATCATAGGAGGAGACTGGGGTCCAGAATGAAAACTAGTCAGGGAAATCTGAATATTTTTGCTAAACTTCCCATCCCCGGCCTTGCTGAGCAAGCCAAGGTGGACCTCAAACCCCATAATCCATGGCAGCTTAGAAGACGGATGGTTTTGCTCTGCTTTTCTCGTAGATGCCACCCAGAACCTCAGTTTTATACTGGACCAGTCTAACCAAGAGTTGAAGGAAGGAGACAACGTGACCTTGGTCTGTGAAGGTGATGGGAATCCACCTCCTGAATACACTTTATTCAAGACGGAGGTGAGCCTCTTATCCCAGACCCATTCCAACTTTGCCACACATCTTGGTAAACCATGGAATGACTAACTATAAGCAAATCAGGTAAGATTGTACGAATGGAGCCTTCCCAGCTTGACGGAGCTGCTTATACACGTCAGACACACCCTGTTGAACGGCTTACCAACTCCTGGGGGAGCTTAATCTCGGAAAGCTTTTCATGGAGGCCTAGCTCTGCTCCTACCCTTTCTCTCTCCTTTTATTTATTTTGTTTATTTATTATATGTGGGCAAAACACGGTCACCAAATTGTGACTGCAAGGTCGAAAAACCAATGATCCAACATATGGAATCAGAGTGCCACAACACAGCCCATAATGGAAACTTTTCTGATTTCCTGGCTGTGACAAATAAAGCGAAAAATTGTATCTGCAATCTAGACATACATTTGTAATATTTTAGGTTTTATGTTTCATATTTTGTATTTTTTATCCCTTGGGTTTTTATCAAAATGTGATGTGAATGTGCCATATGATTGATTAGGTAGGTAGGTAGGTAGGTAGGTAGGTAGGTAGGTAGGTAGGTAGGTAGGTAGGTAGGGAGAGAGAGAAAGAGATGGAGATAGATAGATAGATAGATAGATAGATAGATAGATAGATAGATAGATAGATAGATAGATAGATAGATAGATAGATAGATAGATAGATAGATAGATAGATAGATAGATAGATTTATTAAATTTATATGCTGTTCATCTCCCTGTCAAGCAACTCTGGGTGGCTTAAAAATGTCATAAAACAGAGCTACAAACACTAAAACATTAAGGAATAAATAAACAGAATTTAATTAAGTTAAAAACCAGAATGCTGTGGGAGGGAGGTGGGATCTCCTTCCTAGTCCACTAACCACCTCTTTTGCCCTAAACAGGACACACAATACTCGTCCCCAGACGGGAAGCTGTCATTTCCCAGCGTCGTGAGAAACGACAGTGGTCTCTACTGGTGCAAAGCCCTGGATTTGCACACTCTTGAGGAATTAATCGCTTCGGTGGATGTGATGGTAAACTGTGAGTAGCTCTCCCCTCCCAGTGCTCATTTCTGATTTCAAAGGACAGGGACGAGGCTAACTTCTTACTGGGAACTTACAGTTCTAATCCCAAATTATGTCCCTTTCTTTCGAGCAGAGATATACACTGCTGGAATTCCAGGAAGGTTTCTAGATTGTTGTAGGTACTTTGAAAGTCTGTCCCTTTTGAGGCTAACTAAAGATTAGGCTCAGGGTTAAGCCTGTTTCTCTCCTCCAGACCTCGATGTGCCCACCATCTTCCCAGCTGGAACCCAGGAACCAGTGGAAGGAGAAGACCTGCTCCTAACTTGCTCCACCACAGGATCTGGACCCTTGAAATTCCAGTGGCAGAAGGTAATGCTGTTGGTGGTGGTGCCCAGTGGGGTAGGCTAGGCGACTTTGGGGCAAAGGTGGGCTGTAGTCGACAATTATGGAGGGAAAGGTGGTGGTGGGCAGGACAGGGATGCAAGATGGGTGGGGTTCACTTCCATTTTGTGAAAGATGGGAGGAAGTTGTGAGCTGGAAAAGGAGAGGGAAAGAGACAAAACTCTCAGGAGGGAAGGAATAAAAAAACAATTTAAGGAAAGGGGACCACAGGGTGATTTTTTTTCATTCTAGAAAGGGAAGCTCATTGCGGACGGTGCCGTCCTGAACTTGACTTCCATCACCTACGAGAAAATGGGCAATTATACCTGTGTGGTGACAATGCCAGACTTCCCCGATTGGGTGCGCTCCCGGCACATTTTTGTTGCTGTTCGAGGTAGGCACCATAGGGCAGTAGCTCTCACCCCCTTCTCCCCCTTGGGCACTTCTTGGACCACAAGGCAGTGCCCAGCATCTGCCCTTTCTCCCCTTTCAGCAAAGCCCCAAAAGGTGCCTCTGAAGCAGAATCTGAGCGTGCGGGAAGGGGAGGTGGTGGATCTGACCTGCACCTTCTACTCGGTGCCTCGAATGAACATCTCCTGGAGTACAAGTAACGGCACGGTAAATGGGTCCCTCTGGCCTCCCGCCTTGGCCAAGTTCATTCACAGAGGGATATTTCTCTCTTACACACACACACACACACACACACACACAGAGAGAGAGAGATTTCTGCTTTCCAAAACATTTGTTTCTCCTGCCCACTCTGGCTAAGATTATGTCAGCCGTAGACCAACCTTTATCCTCCTTTTCTTTCATTTGTTTATTTCTCTTCTTTGCAGTTCTCTAGAATGGGGTAAAGCAGCGTTTCCAAATCTCGGCAGCTTTAAGATGTATGGACTTTTAATTCCCAGAATCCCCTGGCTGGCGGGGGGATTCTGGGAATTGAAGTCCACACCTCTTAAAGCTGCCAAGATTGGGGGACACTGCTGTAAAAGAAATGATATAAAGGCAGTTCGGGATTTTGTCTGTTAGCCGGATAATTCTTCCAAAACAGACCCAAACTGGAGCAGGGGCGTAAAGAGAATCCAACAAAAGAAAAATTGGCTTCAAAATTAGAATGGATCTAGCTTGGGCTCTTGAGAAAAATATTCCAGTGTGCAAATAATACCCCCTGGTCATTGGTGTCCCAAGTGAGGATTTTGAGCTGGTTTGTTGATCATCCCTTCACTTGTTTTCTTGGCGGTCCCCGGTATTCTCAGCAGTCCTCAAAGATAATCATTGAAAAGAGCAAGGGAATAAATACTGCTAGTTTCAGAGGCTTCACCTGTACAGGTACTCCTTGATTTACAACCATAATTGAGCCAGGAATTATGGCCATAAATCATGATGCTTGTAACCAGGCTTGGTTTTTTTTTGCAGCATTCCCTGAGTGAACGCTGCAGTCATTAAGCGAATACATTCTTTTCTCCGGACTGGGTTTGGCCAGAAAATTGGAAATAAATACCAATTTCTGACAAAAACATCATAAATTCTAGTCAGGTGATTGTGGGGCACTGCAAGTGACCCTAAATACAGTCTGATTGCCGAGCATCCAAAATGCAGTCACATGACCATGGGGGGAGAGAAAGGACATCAGAATTTCAAAACTGGTTGCAAGTCCGTCGAAATTTTGAATGGTTGCTAAGTGACTGATCATAAACCAAGGACTACCTTTAAGGCTCGTTTCCTGGGACTGCTGGTCATAATTTCTCGCCTTCTTCCTATTTAATAATAATAACAACTAACCCACTGTTGAATTCCCCTCCACAAAATAGGAACTGTTCCATCTTTTTTAAAGGTGCACACATCCAGGCGGAAATACCACCACAATAGCACTCTCTCCGTGTTGGTCACCAAGGAGATCCTCAAATCAGGCCTCAACTGCAGTGGTGAAAATGAGTTGGGGTCGGAGAATCAGCACTTCCCACTCCGTAAGTGGTTCCCCCCTCCCCTTGGAGCGTCCCCTCTGCAAGAACAAGGTCTTGATGGCTCAAAGAGTTTACTCAGCGTGTTTCTTCTTCCTTTCAAGGGCTGAAAACCAAAGACCATCCTGACAAAACGGGTAAGTGCTTCTCCATTAGACACCATCGAAAAAGCATTGCAGCAGGAACTCCACTGCAGCTGTGTTCTTGGCTTTGGGGGGGCACCTTCCCTGCAGACGCCCCATTTGTAACGCACAAGAGAGGCTTTGGTGAAGAGTTTGGCGTGCCAGCTGGGGAATTCTGGGAGTTGAAGTTCGCATATCTTAAAAGCTCCATCATAAGTCGTGGCAGTTGTAAAAGGAAGGTCAGGCAGGTGATCAACCTGATTTTTGAGGTGGCCATTAAGCAAATACTGCGGTTGTAAAGTGGCTGCAGTGGTGCCACAATTGTTAAATGAACCAGTGGTTTGCTGTTTCAGGCTGGTTTTGTCAAAAACGAGAAACGAACGCCGGTTTTCAACAAGTCTATTGTAAGACACAGTCACGCGATTGTGGGACACTGCAAACGGCTATAAATGCAGCTGTTGTTGGGTGCCTGACATTCGGTCACATGATCACGAGGTGGGGCAGCTGTTGGAACTTTGGAACCAGGTCATAAGTACCCCTGGGAAGGTCTGGCATAAGTTTGAATGGTTACTAAGTGAGCAGTCGTTAAGTCAAAGATTACCTGTACTCTAGACCAGGGGTAGGCAACCTTGGCTCTTTTATGACTCGTGGACTTCAACTCCCAGAATTCCTGAGCCAGCCACGCTGAGGGGAAAGGGAGAGGTTTCCAAGCTGAGCCATGCCGGCTCAGGAATTCTGGGAGTTCAAGTCCACGAGTCATAAAAGAGCCAAGGTTGCCTACCCCTGCTCTAGACGAAAGCTTGTTCCCTTCATGACCAGGCTGAACTCGATCCATGCCTGCGTTGCAATTGACACAACTCTCAAGCAGTGCCACTGGACGCTTGTTTTAGGGGGTTCTCCAGCCCACCCTGGGACATCTGATATGGCTTTTCCTTCTGCCGAGCCCCCCAACCCGAGACCTGAGCAAGGCTCCTTTCCCTGCCCCTTGTTCGTGCGTCAAGCGGAACCCCGCCAAGATCAGATGTTCCGTTCCACCTCCACCTCCTTTCCTTTCCAGAGACCATAACGCAGGACAGCAAAGGGGTGATCATCGTGGCCGTCATCGTCTTCCTGCTGGTCTTCGCCATCCTGGGTGCTGTCCTTTACTTCCTACACAAGAAAGGCAAGCTGGCTTGCGGACGCTCCGGCAAACAAGAAATGTAAGTCGGGAGCATTTCCTGGGAAATTTCCCTTTGCCTGTCCATCCGAGGCCACATGCTTCCCGATCTCATCGGCTTCTGAATGCAGGGGGGAGAGGTGGGTGGGCGGGTGGCTTGATTGGCTTCTGCTCCCTTGTCCCTCCTCCACAGCAGCAATTGGGAACCTCCACATTCCCCCTAATCCCTAATGGTCTGTGAGGACGGCCTTGGTACAGGAAGGAAAGTCAAAGCCTAGACAACTCTCGTCCAACAGCTGTCTCAGTGGGAACCGTGGGAAGCATTAACCAGAGGGAAACAGGAAAGTAGAGGAATACTTTTGGACTTGCAAGATTGACAACAGCCCTTCAGAGTTGTCCAGACAAGAAGCACCAACCACGTGTACAACCTTTCTTGTAAGCTTACTACAACAGAATAGCAATAGCATTTATATACCGCTTCATTGTGTTTTACAGCGCTCTCTAAGCGGTATATAGAGGCAGCATGACCCAACAATCTGGGCTCTCATTTTACTGACCTCAGACGGATGGAAGGCTGAGTCAATCTTGAGAAACTTGCAAGTCTGAAAGCACTTTCCCCCTCCTATAGTTTTAATTTCGCCAAAACTAGGCAGGGTCCGTTCTGAAATGCTTCCTGCCCGTTTCTCCTTCTGTGGACCGAGATGCCTTGTATTTAGTCTGCGATTCTTCCTCCTTCCATCTCCCGAGGTCGTTCCCACAGGCCTTTACATTAACCAAGTGTCCAGCTGAGCAAAAGTGCCTCTTGTGGGTCTTTTCCCCTGGATTAAGCAACTCTGCCCTCTCACGCGAGAAACAGGGAGCAGAGACAAGGGTGCCCCTCCCTCTCTGACCTGCAGCATGCCCCCTCCCCTTGCAACCCCCTTCCCAAGAGCCCCATCTGGATCTGTCTCAACACTGTCACACTCCTCCCTCCTTCTCCTCCTCCTCCTCCTCTTCAGCACGAGGCCCGAAGCACATAAAGACGAGATTGTAGTTGAAGTAAAATCAGATAAACTTCCTGAAGAGGCGGGTCTTCTGCAGGGTGCCAACGGTGAGAAGAGATCGCCAGGTGACCAGGTAGGCAGCTCCTGCAGCTGAAAGGGTGGGGGGTTGCTTTCCTGCCCTCCTTCTGTGTGTCCTGGGGGGGGCAACTTTCATCCATCCTCCCCCTCCAGATCGGTGCCACCGTTCGGGGTGCAGATGGGCTGTCAGCAAACAGTTCCTTCTTAGTGGACTGGATCCCCTTTTCTCGTTATTATTAAATTTATTTGCTGCCCATCTCGCTACAACACAACTCTGGGCAGCTTACAGGATTTTAAAAAAAGATTAAAATCCTCAACAATATGTATTCCTAACCCAATAAAATGACAATACCGTCAAGGTACAATCTTGCCCCAATGATCAGAAACCCAGACACCCATTCCTCCTTTGCAGCTCACTCCAATTGCATCGTGGCTTGGATGCTACTGGGCAATTTTAATATGTAGTCCTCGGCTTGCAACCAGAATTGGAACAGGAATGTCTGTTGCTAAGCAAGGCAGTCATGCCCAATTTTAGAACCCTTTTTTTGCCACGGTGGATAAGCAAACCACTGCCATCATGCAGCCATTTAGTGAATCCAGGTTCCCCCCAGTTGACCTTGCTTGTCGGAAGGCAGCTGCGAAGGTCAGAGGTGACCTCAGGATGCTGCAACTGTTGTAAACACGTGCCAATTGCCGTGCCTGAATTTTTATCACAACTGTGGGGATGCTGTGGTGCTTGTGAGCGCGAAGACTGGTGGTAAGTCACTTGTTTCGGCACCATTGCAACTTCGAACAGATGCTCAACAAATGGGTTGTGGACTACCGACAAGAGCGCAAAGCACTTTCCTCCGTGAGCTGCTAGCCCAGGGCTTCTCAACCGTGGCAACTTTTAAGGAGGTGTGTGGATTTCAACTCCCGGAATTCCCTGACCAGCATTCTGGAGAATTCTGCGAGTTGAAGCCCAGACATCTTAAAAAGTCACCCACGTTGAGAAATACTGTTCTCGCCCATCTCTGTTTGGGGCTGCGGGTCTCCCCACCGTCCCATCAGCCTCTCTCAGCAGGGGCCAACCCTCAGGCAGGATCTTCCTCTGCGGTCGCAAAGGTGGGCCTTCGCCCTGAAGCCCTACCTTTCTGCAGTCGCTTCACCCTGGCACCTACTCTGGCTGGGATCACGGGACAGGTTGGCCTTTTTGCCCAGCGTGGAGGGCTTTCTTTAGGGCTGTGCCCTGGGAATCCAGGCAGTTTGGTTTCTTTACCCCACAGGGTGCAAATGCAGGCTTGACGTTAGAGCAGGAAACAGGTTGAGCCCATTCCGCAGACGTGCCTCGCTTCAGCATCTCCCTGGACTGCAGCTTCACTGCTTCTTTTGAACCTTCTGTCCTCTCCTTTCCAGTGAAGGAAGAGTGGGTCGTTTGCAAAGAGTCCAAAAAAATAGCATGTGCTTTTTTTTTTTTTTTGCCCTGTCTTGAAACTTGTCACTTGCTCTCGTTCACACAACTGTTCCCTGTGCTAGCAACCTCAGAAACCACTTTGGGTGAATTGGGATCTTCTTCTTTAAAAAAAAAAAAAAAAAAAGGCATGCTTTTCTGGATCCTAATGCAAGATCTTCCTCTCTTGGCTCTGAAAGGGAGAGAAATACATCGATCTGAGGAACTGAAGAGAGCTGGCCGTTTTCTTCAAATTTTCTCCTGCCCCCTCTTAAAACATTCACCCCACCCCGTCATTCAGACACGCAGTAACCAACAACGCACGGATGGACCCAGTGCGGGATATTCTGCAATCTTGCCTTCTGTCTTTTCAAGGAGGATGTGATTTTTTTTTTCAAAGAAGACAATAAGGAAAGGAAAGGTGGTTTGACGCATTGTAATTTCAGAGCATTTGTGTTAAGAGGGTGGGCAGATCTGTGCTGTTCCGTTGTTATGTTATGTGTTTGCATTCCGGGTTTTAGAAAAGAAGGGAACAAAAGGTTTAAGTAGGCACAATTTTAATACTGGACAAGCCCCCTCAGTTCAGAATGAGAACTGTTACACCATTAACACCCAATTTGTAAAGCTGGAGCACAGGATAATGGGGTAAGAGGCTTCGTTTCCAGTTAAGGAGGTAAATCGAAACGTTCGTTTAAAAAGCATGTCAAAGACGGAGGACGGCTGAAGCTGAACAGAAGACGTTCGAGTCTCAAAAGTGAAAAAGGAAGAAGCACATTTGAAGTTTTCGTTTAAGGACACTCGCCGGGGGAATTTGTTCGGTTAATAAGTGAAATGTTCTTTCCGTGGTTCTTACTTAGGATAGGGACAACGCAATGCTTTTCAAACTTGGCAACTTTTAAGAATTCTGAAAGTTGGAAGTCCGCACATCCTAAAATTGCCCAGTTTGAAAAGCACTAGAATAAGAGGATTTTTTTTTGTGTGTGTAAAAACTGTACAGTCACATCTTCTTATCAGAGATCTCCAGCTAGTCCCCTCTTCCCTCCAGCTCCAAAGAAATCCCTGCTCAAGTCCACAGCCCCTGCCGTAATTTTTGCTAAGACCCTCAACAGCGCCCACTTCTCCCTCAGCTACAAGAAGAGAAAAATGGGAACCGGAGACCCGGTTCTTGGGTTTCTGTCCAGCTGAGATCCTTGGAGGAAGAGGAAGAGGCAGCTGCCATTGCCAGAGACCAAATACAGAAGAAGATGTGTTTAGCTGCTCTGGAGTGTTGATGGGTCTTGAATGCCTTAGAACCTATCCTTGCTTGGAATGGACAAGATCCCTACGTGGAAGTCAATTCATGCCTCCTCCTTCCCCTTTCCTTCTCCTGGGATCTCCTGGCTGCCATTTCCTATTTTCACCTTTCTAAAATTTGAAGCTGGGAGGAAAGACCCTATATAGCAGGGGTGTCCAACGAAGACTTGTGGACTTCCAACTCCCAGAATTCCCCAGTCAGCATGGCTGGCTGGGGAATAGCAATTGCACTTAGACTTATATACCGCTTCACGGTGCTTTACAGCCCTCTCTAAGCGGTTTACAGGATCAGCATATTGCCCCCCCCCCCAACAATCTGGTCCCTCATTTTACTGACCTCAGAAGGATGGAAGGCTGAGTCAACTTTCTGGGAATTGGAAGTTCACAGGTCTTAAGAGCTGTCAAGGTTGGACAACTCTACCATATAGTAAATATCTTGCTAGAAAACACTTATCTGGTTAAATGGGTTAACCAAAAACGTGAGGGGCTGCTGTGCTTTACATGCAAGTCAGGAGATGCCAGAATGGAAAGCTTTTGTTGGAGATATACATATATTTTTTGTTGACATGTGTGTAAATTTAAGAGTGTCTGAGTTGCAGGGTTTTATATATATATATATACATATATATATAAATGAAAAATAAAGAAGCTAAAGAAGTCGTCAAGAATGGCCTCTTGTGTACATGGAGATTGGAAAAAGGAGAATCTCGGGGAATGGCTTCGGTTATTTTTAAATCAGCTGTGTTAAGAGGAGGGGGAGAGGTTTCCTGGTGCAAGTGTGTCTGTTCACTAGGAAGGTGGCCTCTCTCATTATCAAACAATGCACAACAGGCAAAAGCTTGGCCTTGGTGTGTGGCCATCAGGTCTACAAGCAAAGTCTAGACAGGGTTGTTCAACCTCAGGAACTTTAAGGTGCTTGGACTTCACTCCCAGAGTTCCCCAAGCCAGCATGGCTGACTCAAGTTTGGAGAGCCCTTGTCTAGAGTCATGGGTCTAATTTTCATTGATGTGAAACTGCTGGAAAAACCATTCTCAGGGAACCCCTAAAACTGGGGTGCCCCTGCACCTCAGCCTGGTAGAAGGGGTTCCCTATCACAAGAACTGACATTGACATCAAACAAGCCGTGTGCTACAACAAAGAAATTTATTTAAAAATAAAACTTTTCCTTTTGTTTCTCTTTTTATCGACACACAGGAAATTCCCTAAAGGCCCCCACCCCTCCCACCAAGCTCTTCAGTGGGCCCCTTACCAGAATGAAAAATAAAAAATAAATAACATTAGTATAACCTCTAAAACATTAACAATGCATCTGCAAAACAGAACAAAAACCCGAGGACTTTAGCCCAAATGAATCTTAAAGCTCGGCTATTCTGTAAGAATATTTACCTTCTGTTCTTACTCTTTACATGTCTGAAAGGATTAAATACTGCTAATATATTTTTTTTATATTAATGATATTATAACTTTTAAAATAGTCAGTGAAAATCTGATTCTTTTTTTTTTTTTTAAACACATTGGTTCTCGACCTTCAGGAGAAATAAAGCTACTTATTATTAACCACTCTTTCCTACCCAGCAAAGATAACTTATAGTTTAGTGTAACCTCTTCCCGGATCGCAGTTTTAGTCCAAAAAAAAAAAAAAAGGGGAACTCTTGATCATTGGGTGGGAATGTCATCCAATGTCATCCATGATTAATTCCACTATTCCAAAGTCTTCTGCAAGCTACTAATAATGTCCCTCAATGCAACTGCTTGCTTGGGATGTAGGAGGACACACAATTTTAAGGAAAGAGATCCATTGTGAACCGAACAGGCACTGAACATTTAATCCACAGGAAACTCCTTGTCCAGTCACACACACACACACACACACACACACGAGAAATGGTAACGTCCAAGCACAGTGCTCAAGAGGCAATGCTAGTAGACCATCTCTGCCCCTTCAGTGGCCAAAGGCAAAAAGAAATGCCCCCCCAAATTGGCCCAAGGCAGGCTCTGGGCCAAGGATTGACAACCTTGGCAACTTGGAAGACTTATGTGGACTTCAACTCCCAGAATTCCCCAGCCAGCACGGGTCTTCAAGTTGCCAAGGTTGGACACTGCTGCTCTAAACACACCTTGAAGGAGCCAACTGGATTTTGCTCCCGGACCAGTAGATTCCATTTCAAGAAGGAAACCAATGATGGAGGAGTTGGGGGTCCCCATAGCTACGTTAAAGTTGTCCAGCAGCACTCCCATCACCTTCAAGTACAGCTTTGGGCAGGAAACACCAGCCTTTCATTGTTAGTAATGAAGAAGCTAACAGGGGAGAGCTAGTGGTGGCTGTTGCTCACGCCAGCTGGTGACCCACCGCTGGCTCCTTCCTTCCTTCCTTTCCTTCCTTCCTTCCTTCCTAACTACGCTACCCCAGGAGGAGCTGCAGGGCTGTGCAGTCAAGTTTCAAATCTAGTTTCAGGTACGTCCTTGAGGAGAACAGCATTTTCCCTATTGAAAAGGCACTATACATTTGGCTTTCGGTAAAATAAATCAACACTTCCCCCCCCCCAAAAAAAATAAAGAGATGGGGGAAGGAGGGAGGTGGGGTGGAGGAAAGTCAAATGTAAAAGCAGCAGGGAACATCCCCCCCCCCTCCAAAAGAAGCATTTTGACCTGTACTTCCCTAAGTGCTTGCTGGACTATGACATTCATGGGAAGATGCTTTAAAAAAAATGTCCTAGTGAAATTTAAGAGGTGAAAAGGAAATGGAGGAACACATGGAGAGGAATCCGGTCGGCTACGCGGCAATGGCAGTGCTGGCTCTGCTCTGTCTAATCCATGGCACGGCACCCTCTCCTTGTTCGGACGTGGGCTGATACAATGCGCGCATCTCACTTCCACCAAGGAGTGTCAACTATTCCCCCAGGGATCACACCAAAAGCTTCTTCGGGGTTTTGCAAAGAACTCGAGAAACTGACTCCTGAACTGACCCAGATTTAACTACCATCCTGGAGAGAAACGGAAAAGGCTGGGGGGGGGGGGAGAGAGAGAGAAAAAAAACAAAGCCACTGCAACTTTAAAAAATAAAGTTCTCCTTGCAGCAGGGACGTAGAATTCCCCTGCTTCCAGGTGCCATCCCCGTCTCCTTCGCACATAGCCAGAGTCCTCTCCAGGAGGCCCTCAAGCTCAACAATTTTATCTCGAGTCACCTGCGGGCAGGAAGATTTGGACTGGCATCGCCAACTTCCAAGGAGGCTTGGAGGTCCCCATGAGGTCTGGGCCATCTTGTTGGTGCCTCCTGCTACCCAGAGAAGACCTCCTTATACCTCCTGAGCAGAAAAGATCATTCCACAGAAAGCCTCTTCTCCGGCCTCTTAGAATGAAAGCATCCTTAATTAGGGAGGAGGAATTAATGCTATTTAAACACGGAAGCCAATCATGCAGGGGACCTGGAGATGTCCGCTTTCATGCCAGGGTACATGCTCTCGCCCTGCAGGGGGTACAGAAAACTTGGGAAGCAGGTGAGGAAAGAGAGGGAAAAAAAGGGGGGAGGGGATGCTTGCTGACCTTTCCCCAGACCAAAACAGCTTCATCGTATCTCTTCCCTGAGAACCCAGGAAACGTTAACACCAAGAGCTTAAACCAGGGCATCGGAAAGTCACGTGTTTTATGGACATTGGTCTTCCAACAGACTTTCTTTTGTCCCTGATATAACAAGCCAGGAAAAAAGAGTCTTTTATGCTGTTCCGTAGATGCCCGACACAAAATGGTTGCATTTTTACTACTGAGCAGGTAACAAGATTCCAGGGGGTGCTACATACACTTTTTTCTGCAAGTGTCTAAGGGACCATGCTTGTGGTTAACTTTTAATTAGAGTTTTATAGGTAAATGAGGGGACGGGGAAGAGCCGTTAAGGCATCTAAAGGCTGCTAAGATGGGCAGCTCTGTTGACCGACCATAACATCAGGAATGTCACCAGACAGCTGCTGTGGCCCAACCCAGCCCGGATGACTTCAGAGCAGAAAAGACCAGGGGCTCCAAAGTAGGGAGGTTCGACTCCCCACCCTTCCCCGATCCAAGCGAGAGCGCTCAACACCTATCACGCTGTGGAATCCAGTGTGTGGCAGGTGAAGCCGGCATCGGGAAGAGGTTGACTTCCAAAGGAGGGCTGAAGGTGACAGGAGAGAGGGAAGAGAAGGGTGGGAAAACGGGAGGCGCTGAGACCTCTGGCTTCATCAAGAATCTGTACCTGACAGCAGAGGGTTCGAAAAGCCTGAGCCAAAACAATACAGCAGCAAAGAGGCCCGCAGGTGGTGCCCCAAACCACCGGGGATGTGGAGATACCTTCAGCATCTTGGCCTCCGGTTGGGATTCACAGCACGAGACAAGTTGACCCAGCAGCCCTTCCCCGCATTCTAACGGCAAAGGAAACCGGCGACCGGCATCCAAAGTTTAGCAGGTCTGTTCTCTCCAATCAGAAAAGTGCAAGGAGGGGAGGGGGGGTGTTGGATGGGTGGGCAAAGAGGGGAGAACCCAAAGAGGGACCGGAGATTGTGGAAGGACACACCTATCTGCTCGGCTTCACGCCACTCAAAACACCTGGACTTGCACAAAACCCTGACGACCGAATCTCAGCAGAGGCAGGCCCGGCTTTGCAGGGAAGTCCCTCAAGGAGCCTGGACTCAAGGCCAGGCCGATGCAGGCAAGAGACTGCCCAGGCAGGTGGGCGCACGGGGGGGAGGGCTCCAGGCAGGGCCGAGAGAGGTGCTATGTGGCCACGTGCGTGGGGGAAGAAATGGAGACAAATTCCCGGAGAATATTCTTGGCCATGTCAATGTTGTTGTGGGCGATGAGCAGGGCTTTCTGGATGTCCTGATATGAGTAACCTTGGCTCATGAGATTCTCGATCTCGGAGGAGAGCTGCGGGGAGGCCGCAGGGACTGGTCCTGCTCCGCTGGCCTGCAGGCAGCTGCCCGCCTTCCGTTCAGAGTTTATTCTCCGAGGCAAAGGTTTCGGGGGCCTCTCGGGAACCTGGGAGACGTCCGAGGCATCTGCAAGAGAAAGCAGCACGGGGCTGAGAGGAAGGGATTTTGGATCGGCAGGTTTCCTGCTCTCTTTCTGGCCAATAGCCTTCAGAGTTTCCAAAGCACCAGAGGCCAAGACAAGGAACAACGGAGGGAAACCGATCCAGGAGAGAAGCAACCTGGAATTCAGGAGAAAATTTCCTAACAGTGAGAATAAATGACCAGCGGAAGAGATTGCCTTCAGAAGTTGTGGAAGCTTTTGAGAAGACACTAGACAGCCCTGTATCTCAAGTGGCATAGGGTCTCCTGCTTGAGCAGGGGGTTGGACTAGAAGACCTCCAAGGTCCCTTCCAGGTCTAGTCTGATCAATTAATTAGATTGAACAACTGATAACTCTGGGCCTCTAGTCTGGCCTTGCTTGAAGGGCTGACATCGTGGCACTCAGGACTTATCGCTGCAACAGGCCTTCTGAGCAGTGCCTGATGAAGAGCAAGGAAACGAAACAGCTCAACATTATAGTGCCGGCCAATTCCTCCCCTTTCTGAAAGTCAGGAAAGGAAAAGCGCGGGAGGACTTGAAAAAGAGGGGGGGGGGAGTCAGTGGTCATTATCACCCAGCTCCAGGGATTTGAATGCTGGGGCTTCCCAATCAAAATCCAGGTATTTTGCTTGAGGTTTTGTCCAGGACAGACAGTCAGCTCTGCCCCTCTCTCTGTTCCCAAACCTTTATGCCCTGTCCAATACAGGGCTGTTTCCTAGAGCCCTCCGCCACCCGCCAGCCTGCCCAAGAACAGGCGTGAGCACCTGTTAGAAGTTCGCCATCCAGAGAGGCGCGGCTGAAGGAGGTGGCTGCGTTGGAGGTATCGGACAGTGTGCGACGAGTGGTGGCTGGCTGGGCGGATGAGCGGGGAACATCGTAGCCGTCTTCCTCGTCCCCCGGCTCCTCGGGACCATTGGGGGCCTCATCAGCTGCCACGTCCCCTACATCTGAAAAGGATGAAGCCTTCTCAGCACGCCTTTAGGCCTCCAGCCTGCAGGCTCATCGGGAGAGGAGCACGGAGAGCCTAAACCTCGACGCTGATCCAAAATGCAGACATTTTTTAAAAGTGTGATGTGGACCACAGAGAAAAGCCTTTTTTGCCATCTAGAGATGGCCTAGAGACCAGCGGTGGGGAACCTTGGCTCTTTTACGACTTGTGGACTTCAACTCCCAGAATTCCTGAGCCAGGCAGTTGAAGTCCACACGTCATAAAAGAGCCAAGGTTCCCCACCCCTGGCCTAGACATTGGTATTTGAACATAGTATTTGAACATTGGTATTGGACATTTATATTTTATTGTGTTTTATGAAGCTAGGTGAAGTGTTTTATATTGCTAGTCCACGTATGATATGCCCTACGCTAAATAAATGGAAATCTGAAAGAATGGCAGTTGCAGATTTTTTCATTCCACAGAAAGCAAAGACCCCAGAGAGTGAAAGAGCAACCTGGTGGAAGAGCTGGCCTGTAATTTTTGCTCCCTGCTATAAATTGCCAGAGTGGACGGTCACAATCACACGTAGGATGGTTAGCTATTGTGTAAATAATGCCCAGTGCAAGTGGGCTTATATTCTCAAGGAGGAACTGTTCAATCCTTCCTCCATCCAAGGGGCAGGAGGAGGAAAATGAGGTGTTAATGGCTCTGGATGAGACATACAGGCAAACACAGAGAGACAATGAAAGCAGAGGCACTGGCTGGAACGCCTGGGTGCTTTTCTTAGCAGAGAGAGACCGTGTTTCCTTCATTTTGGCTTCTTGCAATATAAATCTAGCCTAAACACGATTTCATTTCCCAGGAAACCTACCAGGCATGCTGGCAGTTTCAGAGGAACACGGTGCTGCCTGGGACTGAATATTGAACATTGCTTCGTAGGTCGTTCCCTCCATTTCCTGCTCACACTCCAATACGCTGAGGAAAGAGAAAGAGAAGGCATTGGATTCAACTCCTACAACACGAAGAGACGCTGTGCTCAAAACCTCAGCACAGACCTACAAGCCGTGCCGTTTGGAGCCTGTAAGCATCCTTGGCCATTACACCAAGCAGGAGAGCCTCCTTCTGATCAGGCTGTTTTCAACTCCACGCCAAGCTTCAAACAATTCCAGCCTTCAATGTTGCAGGGAATTCAAAGGCCAGCCGATTTCACTCGTAACAAGCCCCAGCAACAGCACTTAGGCTTACATACCGCTTCACAGCGCTTTGCAGCCCTCTGTAAGCGGTTTACAGAGTCAGCCTATTGCCCCCAACAATCTGGGTCCTCATTTTAACCAGGCTGAGTCAGCCTTGAGCCGGTCAGGATCGAACCGCTGGCAGTGGGCAGAATTAGCCTGCAACGCTGCATTCTAACCACTGCGCCACCACAGCTCTACCCCTTTCCACTCAAGAGCTTCTAAAATTCAATCGCAGTCACAAACTGGGGGGAAAGCAAAGGACTCCCTCACCGTGAACCTGTATTCATTTCCAAAGGCAGTTTGGCATCGGGCTTCTGTCCAGCACAGCCAGGGGGCACCAGGGGCAAGGAGGAAGGGGACATGTACTCAGAGTCTTCGTCATTCCCAGAGGCCTCTCCAGAGAGCAGCTTTGGGGCAACCAATGACCTGGGGGGGGGGGGAGAAGAAGACAATACAAGTTTTCAACCTGTGATAAAAGGCAGCCAGCTGCTCTCTGCTGATGAAAGGTTGAAAGCAAAAGTTTAGAAGGCTTCTTGGTCCATGCGTCAAATTTTTCAAAAGCTTAGCTTTGTGACTCGCAATGCCCAGCCTTGCATCACAAATGACACTTCTGGCAATACGGTGACACACACACACACGGCCATGAGGCCTCACATTCTCTTAAGAGAGGGGTGCCTCTTACATTAAGTTACTCAGCTGAGGAGATCCAATTTAATCCTGCTTTAGTTTCATGATGTTGAACTCGACATTCATGTGATTTTCTCCCAAGCACAATCACCCAAAAGCCATCCTATTAAAACCTCCCCAAACGAAACAAAAACTCCAGCCAGATTTAACTAAGCAGCTCAACCTAAAATCACCCGCTCCGTTTTGTGCATTCCAGCTTCCCGGAAAGCAAGGCCTTCGCTACAGAGAGGATCAGAAACCAACGAGGAATCAGATGCCAACCAGAAACTCTGCCCAGAGTTTCTAACTATGGTTTACCGATTGTGCAATTCAACTCTCTGCTGATGTTGAAACACTTCTTAAAATGTTCAGGGGCTGAACTTCCTTCAGGACACAGCTTACCTTACAGCGAGAGAATAGATGGCGTTGGCAGAAGAAGATGGTTTTATTTTAGAATGTTCGCCGTCCAAGCCACCAGGAAGACCGAGTTGATTCTGCAAGAAAACATTGCGTCAGACGCCCTCATCGGCGTACAGCTGGAGACCAAAAGAGGTATATTTACTAAGCCTGTTGTGAACATTGTTGTAGTTATAAAAGATGCACACTTAGGCATCACCTGTTAGCTTGAAGCCAGGGCACTAGCTCCTTCTCTCAAGGAAGATATCACCACCACCTGGGCCCAACTATTTTGTCACCTCTTGAACGGCCTGAGGAAATATCACGGATCTTGTCCATTTCCTCAGGTGTTACAGGATCAAACTCATCCCAAGTAACCAACAAGTGCCGTGTCTCCCCTGACTTAATGGTCCAGATCCAGGCAACTTTGTCCACTAGAAATAATCTTGCTATGCCCACCGTCGCCTTTGTGTAGGAGAAGGGGAGACAGAATCTGCAGGAGGAGTCAAAAGAGGGATCAGCCAAGAATCCCTACGTAGCCACAAGCGAACTCAGTCCAATCCTCCTTGAATTCTGTTGACCCTTATCTAACTACCAGCAGGTGCCAACTGTGAGGTGAACAGTCCTGTGCGTAACCATGAGTAGCAATAAATCAGTCTAATTGGATCTTGTGGGTTGACTTGCTCTTTTGCGCCTGACATTTTTGTAGCTTTACCCATTTCATAAATAAGCCATAAGCAGGGGCAGAAGGCTCGTGCTGCAGACCCCGTTGGTCAAGGAATTCCGACTGGCAGGGTCCAGGAGAAGAGCCTTTTCCGCTGTGGCTCCCGTCCACTGGAACACCAGGCCCCTGAGGTGAGGCCCACATGGACCCGTTGGCTTTCTGGAAGAGCCTGAAGACCTGGCCTTTCCAATTGGCCTGGTGCCCCAACAAAGGCATGTCCTACCGGCAACGGTTAATGGGCTGAGATAAGACGCCACTCCTCCCCGTGGGAAGCCTGGCACACACACTCACCACCGTAGTGTCCAAGCTCAGAGTACTGCCCAGTCTGTGAGGCTCCACCCTGGCATCCATCTGAGAAGGCAGCGAGAAGGGGAGGGAATGGCGGTTCTTCAGCTCCCGACTGGCCCAGGCTTCGCTGGGCGCCTTCAAAATCGGCCGCGATGGCCAGAGCTCCCCCTGACGGTTACAGGGCACGGGGGGCAACTTGTCCCTGGAAGGACAGTCTCCTGGAGTGCAAGGCAAGGGTCGTCTCTGGGACCGAGTCTCTGTCCCAACGGCGTGGGGCCTGTCTGGAGGCGGGGGTGGAGGAAGATCCCGGTGAGTCGGTGGGATCGGCAGAGGTTTGTCTTTGTGGAGAGAACCAGGCGCAGCCTATAAAACAATGGAAAGCTTTCCAAGTACAACTGTCTTTTAACCTTTCTCTCTGAAGCAGTTTTTTCCTCTACCTTGGTGGCTTTAAGATGCGTGGACTACGACTTCTAGAATCCCCCAGCCAGCCATGGAATTCCAGGAGTTGCAGTCCACACATCTTAAACACATCACTTAAACACATCACTGAGTTGGAGAAGCAGTAAAGTTAAATCGTAATATCCTTCTTCCTATAATCCTGTATAATCATCCAAGCCGTGCACCAAGGTGTGCATGTTTTTATTTTATTTTTATTCAAAAAGCCGATCAGAAGTTTCCAGCCACCAATAAAACCACAATTAAATTATAACAGGCAAGTTATAGAGGAAAGGTAACTCTGAGGCGAGTACCACACAGCCCAAAGTTTGTAAGGATCCACAACATGCTGTTAACGTGGCAGGAAGAAGTGGGCCCTGGCTGGAAAATCAGTCAGTCGAGGCTGTGAATGGAGTCATTCAACTCAACAAATGCAACAGCTGGATGATGAATTGTCAAGAAGAGTGAAAGTGGAACAGTCCACATGGCCACTGAAGAAAATCAATCACGCCCAACACATTTCAGACGGCGTGGGGTCCCTGGGGCTCTCTGAGCTTGGGAGTTGTCCCACAGACGTTGCGTTACTCAGCTAGGGAACACAAAGCGCCAGCTGACATCATCTTTGAAGAGGTTACCTAGTTGGGTAATGAAACATCTTCAAGAAAGAGAGCACCAAGGATCCCACCGTTCAACCCTCGGCTACAAATACTCTCTTCCCTTGGTGCATTTCAGATAGACGTCTTTTGAAGGACACCTGCTCAGTCGACAAGTTCCGGTACCTTGGAAGTGGTTCCTGGGCTTGAAGCTCCAGGTGGGGTGGACACACGCTGCTGCTGCTGCAGAAGGTCCAACCGTGGAGGTACTGGGGGAAGTGCCGCCTGCGGAGTCATTGAAAATGGAGAAGGGGGACGCTCTACCTGAAGAGATGCCAAGAGGACATCAGTGAAAACATGTTAAAAAAATCCGACCTAATAATCAGGTTACCACTACCTCGGCATTTCAAGTCACCTTCTCTTCAACTCAAGGGAGAGACCTGCTATTCATCTCCCACCCAACAAATACCAGCAGGTCCTCTTCCTTCCTGTTAATTCCAGCATCTCAGCAATCACAAGGCCTGTTCTGTCCCCGATTAATCTGCCTACTGCTCTTGAACTGGACTTGCAGAGGGCACAGTTTTTGAAACCAGTAGATGGATCATCTTAAGGACAGCCACCAGCTGAGGTGCAACGAGGGCACAGGCCTGGCTGGAACTGGTCTCTGCTGGGACCCAGCAATCCCAGAAATCATTAACAGGTTCCAAGAGAGCAGAAAACAAAATGGGTCCATCTATTATGCAAATAAAATGTGCTACATCAACAGGCAAACAATGGCAGCTTCAGCAAAGGCTAAATTTTCTAAGTTGGTAGTGAATTCAGTACTCAAGGAGAGACTCACAAGAGATGCACCGCTAACCAGCACACCTCAAGCGCAAGGAGACATTATCGACAAGCTCAGCTGTAGGTGTAAAGGGCTGCAAAATCCAACACACACACACACGAGCACACCTTGCCAATCTGAGCTGGGAGGAAACATACCAGGATAGAGTGCAGGCAGAATGGACAGGGCTACTCACTGCAATATTGAACTCCCAGGTGACTGCCAATTACAGACATTAATATTGACAATACAGACATTTAATTAAAAGTGGAATGCTGACAACCGTCTGAAACCAAATACTAGAAAACGTATGCAAACTTGGTTTATGTGATTCAAAGGGGTCAAACTGAAGGTTCAGGGTCTGTACAGAATATCATTCTGAAGACCTAGTGGCTACCTCTGTCTGTCTGTCCATCCATCCCATCCCTGTTTATATTACTTCCATAGAGGAGACCCACAGTCCAGTCTTACCTTTGCACCAGCCAGCTCTTTCATCATGAACAGTGATTCATCCGTTCTGTCGTCGTCATCGTCGTAATTTGGAGAAGGGGCTCCTTCTGCCCCTTGCCTCAGAAGCCCTCCCCCTCCTCGGGGGTCAAAAGGGTCCACCACAATAGGCTCGGTGCCTTTAATTTCACAACGGCAGAATGGGCATCCCTGCCCCTCCGATTCCTGCAGGTAGAGAGCAAGGAGGGACATAAGGACCAGGGGATTCACTCAGGGCCACCCCATGGAACGTGGCAGCAGGGTTAGCTGGGCACACAGGAGGGAGGGAGGGAGGAAGAAAGAAAGAAAGGGTGGAACTTACAACTTGCTATTGCAGTAGGAAATTAACTAGCCTGAATGGATGACTAGAGGCCTTATGGGAACAGCCAAAGAAAGAGGAAGAAAAATCAAATCAGTGCATATCTCTCTCTCTCTCTCTCTCACACACACACACACACACACACACATAAAATACTGTTGTCTCCTTCAAGGTAGCTGCACAAGTCAGCCACTCCATATTCATAACACTCATTTTCGCTGCATAAACACACTGGAGCACAACTGCGTAACAGCTGACACAGCCTAGCAAAAAAAAAAACCAGCCATTCCAGGTGCCTTTTGCCAAACTGGGGATAGCTGCGATACTGACCCAACATGCCCAGCCAGGCAAACCGGCCAGCTGCCTCTTTCTGCCCAGGCTGCAGCAGGCTGTGTTCCAAGAAGTGGGGCTCTGACAAGGGGCAACTCCCATACCTGCCACGAGGTGAGACAAGAGGTGCACATGAGGTGACCGCAGGGTTCGATCTTCACATCTTTGTCGTTTTCGGCACAGATTTTACAGAGCTGGAAGGTGGAGCCCATCTCACAGTAGAGTTCGTATTGCTCCTGAGGGCAAGAAGCCAGAAAGGGACAGAGGTAAAAACACCTTCCTGGAAACGGCCTTTTAAAAACTCGGCTTCAACAAGGGCCACGGAGAGGTTAAAGCTTGCAATGCATTTTTTTTAAAAAAAAATTCATCGATGGCCACTTATTTCCAAAGGTCGGAGTATCGTGAGTGGAACAGGGTGCGATTCTTAAATCGTGGCTGCAGGGACTTCAAACTGCAGGCATTGCAAGAGGTGGAAAATCTGATAAAAGAAATTGCTCTCCAACCCCTATTCCTCACTACTCTGTTCAGTACCCTTTTCTCCAAATGTAGACTCCACACATCCCTTTTGTGCACTTTCTGTATTTTTTTTTAAGCATAAGACGACTAGATGATGGGGTCTCCAACCTTGGCAACTTTTAAGACTTGTGGACTTCAAACTCCTAGAATTCCTCAGCCACCATTCTGGGAATGGAAGTCCACAAGTCTTAAACGGTGCCAAGTTTGGAGACCCCTGGACTAGATGGAAGGAATGGAGAAGAATGCGTGATCTCCGTTCACCTGGGTGACTTTAATGTGGTCCTGCGGTGTGGGCTCACACAGGCCGGTCAGGTCAGGATTCTGGTTCCTTCCATCGGGATACAAGTAACTGCAGGAGAGATACAAAGATTATTTATTTTAAAAGAAAGATATAGCCGAGCAGAGTCTCAGACAAGTGGGAGAGATGACATTCTTGCAGAGAGCTGAATGAGGAGATACATTTAATTATGAAGAGGAGGAGTTGTTGTTTTTTTTAAAAAAGAGAGACCTCACAAGGCCCCAAAGGTGGGAAAATAAATTTTTGACTTGTGATTCCCTTATTGATTAAAACGGAACAGGTCTCTTGGCTTCGAGCTGCTCAGAGCCAAACCTGTTGCAGGGCTTTAGCCAATCAAAGGCCTGGTATTTTAAGGAAGCTTGCACTGATTTGCTCTAGGAGGCCTGGGGAATGATGATGCCACATGCATCGTGACATCACCATGCAAATAAGGCAACACACCTATTGGCATCTGAGATCATCGTGCAAGTTCATAGCTGCCTCTTTTGCACAACGAGGCCCTGACACACCTGCCATCTTTTTGATGTTGCTGTGCTTTGCGACTGATGCCTATCTGACAAACCCCACAGGGCTGGAAAGAGAAACTCGAATCTGTTGCGTATCTAAGGACTGCACACAACCTTGAATTCAGAGGCCTGATAAGGCAGGTTATATTAGGGCAAGCACAACAGCTAGCTTGGGTTTCAGAGAAAGAGCTAAGAAGTTTCAGATGCTCTTCAGCTTCTCTAGGACAGAACAGACTGAATTCCTATTCTGTTTTTCCATTACAGGGAGTCCTCCATTTTACAACCGGTTGCTTAACAAGCATCTGAAGTTAGGATGGACTCAAAAAAAGTTATTTATGGCTCGTCCTCAGTGTTATGACCCCACCCCCCTCCCGTGGTCATGCAATTGCATTTTGAGGGTTTCTGCCCTTGTTACGGGGAAAAAATGCTCACTGGTTAAGCAGGATTGTGACGTACAAGTGTGTGTGATTTGCTTAAAGCCTGCGGTGACTCGGTTAACAACCATCGTAAAATCAAGCCCAGCACATGGTGATTTGACTTATGATCACAATGACTTACAACCCAAATCCTGGGCTCAACTGTAATCATAAATCAAGGATGGCCTGTGCAGAAACCTCAACTGAAAAAAGAGCAAACCAGAGTTATGACACGACACAAAAACAAGTCACTTACAAGCCTTCCCTGAAGCCATCAATCAGTGCTTGAAAAAGAGGTTTGTTGTGAGGAATCGTCTGGAGGATGTTTCCATCTGCAGTGACATAGCCAATTGCCCACTGGCCAAGTCGGGTACAACTCAGACGAAAAATGTAACTAAAACAACCGAAAAAAACCGGACATACGTTGACAGCTGAACGAACACGTAGCTGAATTTGAACTTCCTACATATAAAGCCTTTTTTGAATAACAGGTCAGTAGGAAATCTCTTTCCCCCCATCCTGGCAATCATAATTATCTGAATGCTTCTTTCAATGGGCATTAACAATCATAGCAAGGATGTCCCTTACTTCTTGGATACTCTTAAGTTGGCTTGATCACCCTGTAGGGGCCTTCCGTAACGAGGAATGTCTGAGTTTGGAGGAAGTTTATGATTTTGTAAACCACCCAGAGTCTATCAGTCAGTGAGATGGGCGGTATCTAAGTTTGATTAACAAATTAATAATCAATATGCCTACAACTGCAATTTATGGTACTTTAAATTTAGGACATCCCTGCTATCAACTTTTTTTATATATATAAAATGCTTAAGCAGAACATGACTTGACATTAGAAAGGCTGCTTTGAAGGACTCACCTTCCAGGTTTGTGGATGAACTTCTGAAGCCGGGCTTTGACCTCATCGTAGGTCAGGAATGCCATATAGCCAGGATGAGTCACCGCAAGGCTATTCCAGTTTCGGAGCAAAGAAGACCAGGGCTGGGGAAGGTGGGTGAAAAGATAGGCAGTTATTTTAACAAGAAAACAGCCCTCCCATTTGTAGTTCATTCCACTTCCCACGCAGTCACATCCCCCTGAGTGAATTTAGCAACGTTCAACCTCAACTGTTACATTTAAAATAGCAGCAGAGAATTTAACTGCATTCCAACGGGGCATGGCAATACATCTCTTCAAAGCTACCCCTCGTGCCAGGGTGTCAATCCTCCTGATCCCAGAAATCCGAACTGACAGCAGAAAGCAGAGGGATTTGGGAAGCAAGGAAACCAATAGATGGAGAGAAGGAACACCTGCAGCTTGCAGCTGTACAAGTCAGGGAGAAGAAGATCAGCAATTTTGATAGAAGAATAAAAAAGCCTGTTTCAGTGGCAAACCAACATCAGTATTTGGGAAAATCATGGCTTAACAATAATAATAATAATAATAAAAACTTACCTGAAACAGACGGGTAAAAATATCAAATTCAAACACTGAAATGTAATCGTTGCATGTCAGGTCAATGGTTGATTTCAATGCCATGGCTTCCAGGCCGGAACTGATAGGGTGAACTTCATGTAGGGCTTGGCGGAAGGTTTTCCACGGGACAATGGTCCTAGTGGTGGGATAAAAAAATATTGGGATGGTTTCCTTTGCATCATAAGGACTTAAAATATCTGCTAAATCAAACAAAAGACTTCCTTCCACCCAGGGTTGTCTTTCCTAGAGGAGCCAATCAGATTCATATAGGACAGTGTTTCCCAACCTTAGCCATTTTAAGATGTGTGGACTTCAACTCCCAGAATACCCCAGCCAGCCAGGATTGATTCTATCGCTCCACGAGAGTGGCTGGCTGAGGTCTTCTGGGAGTTGAAGTCCACACATCTTAAAATGGCTATGGTTGAGAAACACTGCTCTAGGAAGTCCCTAAACAAGACAGAAACTCAACAGCTCTGTCCCACTCATGCTTCCTAGCTACAAACATTCACGCACGCATCACTTCTGATACTGGACATTATGGTGTCCCCCATAAATTGGTCCTAAAACCATCCAGGTTAATGGGCACTCTGTCCACACATACAGATTCACAAGCACAAGAACTGAAGTAGACAAATGCAGGTACATTTGTTCCAAAAATGAACTGCCTTAAGAGAAACGATGTACAGTTACTGAAAGCAAAAAGCATCAGCTATCATCCTTAATTTGTCCAATAACTGGTTAAAGCAGCTACTGACGTAACAGCAGTAGGAAGGAATGTCACAGAACTGCATCTAAACAAGATCTCTGACATCTAAGTAACTGTACTGAGATATTAAATGAAGGAAGTAATGAAGGAAAACCAACAGCTTGCACGCAAGGTTATGAGTGCACATATTTCATAAGTCTTAATTTGCAGATATGCCGTGCATATTTCATATGGGGAAAACATGAATCTGGAATGTGATCAAAATTAATCCCTAGAGATAAACATCTGAAGTTATGGCAGTCTAGCCTCTTGAAGCCAAGTGAAACATCAATTCCTCAACAAATCAACCATGAACAATTTTTCTCCCCAAAGGCTGAAGATTATCATGAGGCTTTGTGTGTGTAAGTGTGTGTGTGTGGGGGGGGATACTTTAATCCTTTAAGGGTGGGGGCTACAATCAGATATTTTCAAAGAAGTACTTGAATGGCTTCACCCAGCCTTG
The DNA here is from genome assembly GCA_023970755.1 of Azemiops feae. Classification (NCBI taxonomy): domain Eukaryota; kingdom Metazoa; phylum Chordata; class Lepidosauria; order Squamata; family Viperidae; genus Azemiops; species Azemiops feae. The sequence continues at coordinate 1,671,367 of JALGBA010004123.1, read as the reverse complement.
ATAGTCTAGTAGCTTTGGGATTCCATCTCACCTATGTTGGTTGGATGTGGCAAAACCACGAGACACAAACCACTCGTTATGAGTTGCCTAGAGAACTGCCGGAGGCCTAGAAGCTTATTTTGAGAATTGTACTTACTTCTCCTCGAAGGCTTTTCTCCAAAACTCTGCTGCATCTGCTTTAGTGATTCGGAAGGTGTCTCCTTGGAAGAGTCCGTTTGGCAATATGCCTTTCAGTTCTGCCAGCATGTGGCTGAAGATCAGAGACAATTTGGTCAGGTTGCGCCTGCAAGGACAGAAAAACACATCTTTGTAACTGTGAGCCCCGCCCAGAGTTACTCTGGATAGTGAGACGAGTGGCACATAAAATAAAAAAACAAATTGTTCTGCTGTGAAATGGGAAAGAAGCACCCAGAAAATGAGAGGAGAAACCGGAACTTTGATTTTTCAAGTCACATTCCAAATTGATTTTCCTAACATTGAGGCCAAGGGCAGCGGATTCTAATTCGCAGCAGTTTGGAAATTCAGCTTTACGGTACTTTATCTTTTCAGGTGTCTTATTTGCTTACCCAGAGGGTGCAACAGAAAGACTGCTAACATGCTCTGAAAGTATGGCAGAAAAATGAAGACCCAGCCAGGAGTTACAAGTCCTTCAATCAGTGTTATATAGTAACCATCTGCCCAGACCACAGTTCATTCAAAAGAATTCCAATCATAATTTAAGTATACGTTGTTAAGCAAATTTAAGGCTTGGATAATTGAGTGCACAAGAGCAGTCACCTCCCGCATATGCACTCTCACGTCTCTCAACAAAGATAAGGGCAAATTTAAGGGTACAAAGGGGACTGCTTCCCTAAGAAAACTATCAGCCACAACGGCCAGCAAGAGGGAGGCTGGTCTAATCAACAGTGCCAGATGACAACCAAATTCAAAGGATAGGACCCTTCTTTCACTCTTACGGCTCTTGGGCTTCAAGTTAATGTCAAGAAGTGGGAGCAGCTACTTGGGGTGCTTTTAAATCCACGAGGAATACAAGGGAAGTTAACGCCATACACAACTTATTTTACTCACACACATGGCAAGTCGGGGTAGGACCCTCAAAGCTGCAGATTCCTAAAGCCCCTCCCTTTCTCTGACCAAGGGTGATCTCTTCTGCTAGCCTCCTCACGTTATTTGCTCGCCTTAAAGCAATATTATCCCTGGACTAATTAACGAGGGTCTGACTGATATGGCGTCTTTTGTTCCAGAAAAAAAGGAAGGAACAAGCATCAAGTACTTTTGGGAACGTCATGACCACCTTGGGTTTGACCATTTTATTTATGCAAAATTATTTTTTAAGTGTCAAATGGAAAAAGCCTCTGGAAGAAGCACCAGCCAGCACACATTAAGCGTGATGTGGGTTCTACTTACAGGCCTATATGAAGCACCAGTGACATGCCAGGAACTTGCTAGACTTATGCCCAGAAGGAGCAGACATTTACACAAGAGCAGCCGTAAAAGGGAGCCTTTTTATCTGTTGAGTAGACTGTAGCTGTGACGGAATTCCTCTGTTTTAATTTTCAGGCAGTTAGCTGTGAGAGTGTTTATTCCAGATTATTATTTTCCTTATCAACCGCTGTTCTGGCACCATTCTCGCTTTCTAATTAATATACTTTCTCAAGGAGGGCCTCCCAGAGAACCAAATAGGCCTGTGAGATTCACACGACAGACAAGAGAGCTCGGAAAGAAGTGAGGGAAGCTAATGCTTCTAGGTAGTCAATCACTCTGGACAGTCTAAAAATATGAAGTGAAACGTGCGGCTGGTGAGATGATACAAGTCTTGACTCTGGGCCAGAGTGGTGAGCCTCAGATCCATAGAGGTGGAGTTGAGACTTTGTGCACCAACTCCTGAAGACAACGTAGCTTAACCAGACGACAGAATTAAACATTAACACCATATTAAATATGCCACATCAAAGCAAAGGATGTTCTGTTTTTCCCCTTCTCTCTGCTTGGCTGTCCCCTTCAGTTCTTCATTACTTTTTGGCTCCAGATATTCTGCAAAAAGTCAAGAGGTCAAACAAGCACTCAGCCCCACTGCAGCCTTTAACAGGGCCTCGTTTTCCTGAGTTCAGCTTTCTGCTGCCTTTGCCTCTGACCTGAAGCAGGCTGTTCTTTTCCGGCTTCCTGTTTGCTGGATAAAAAGCGTTCTACCATGATAACAGCTTGTCTTGCAGAAGTCACTGGGATGTCAACCCTGTTCTATCCTTCTCTGCACCCATAAATCCTCAATACCATCCTTTCACACATCCAACTAGCTCCTCCAGAACTTCCCAGAAGTTCTTCTGAAGAACAGGTTTTAGTCCATTAACTGAGCTATTACGGTATATTCAGCAGAAAAGCTGCCCTCAATCTCTGTTGATGCCTCTGCAGAAAACATGTCTGCTTTGCATCACCTTTCCTGAAATTATACATCAAGACAACCATTACAAATCCAGGTTAAGCAAGTTTTTCAAATTATGGGGAGGGAGGGGGGAGCTAGATATCCTAACTCTCTGGAATACAAGGCAACTTCAAGTAGAAAAACACCAGGAAATCTCTCAGCAATTACTACCATATACTGCTAATTCCACTCATATGACTAGCAGAAGCTAAATTAAGGAAGGGAAGACATGCATGATAATCTGCATTGATACAGCCTGTAAACATTTCACAGAATTTCTCTCTTTTGGGTATAACATTTTTTAAAAATATGTAGCAGCTACAATACATTGCAGACTAAAGCTATGGGGCATACCATTTATATTTTATGGCACCAAGTAAGGTTCGTGATCTTCTACAATATTCCCTAAGGAATTTGCTGGATGTATTATATGCTTCCTTAAGAGAAGAGCGAATATAGTCGGCAAATTTAAAAGCAGCTCTAGCAGAGAGCATGAGCAATTTTCAAACTAACATTAAACATGCCGTAACTATTTCAACCGTAGCCCTAAAAATATATGCGAACTTACACTATCTTACAATTAGAACAAAATTCTTTGCAAAATCAAACTGCTAACGTAAGTAAACAAAGGGTGTTGTGACAAAATGATTGCCTGTTTCAAAAGGCAGGTTACAAGCTGGATTGGGTAAACAAAACAAAGCAAAACAACAGAAGTGTTTTGAGTTCTTAATAAATACAAAAGTTATGAATGGGCTTAAAAGAATGAGATCTCTGAAACATATAAATATCCTGTCTAAAAATAACAAGGATGCTTCCTTGTTTACGTTTGCTGAGGAGAACGGAGTATGTACCTGGGGACAGCTTGTGTAAGCAAATCTGATTCTGCCATCGCTGTTTATTCAAAATGTCCAAACTCAAGACGGATGAGAGGAAGCAAGACTGCTACCCCCGCAGAAAGGTAATACATGTTATTTCTACTAATCTGCTCTGTTATTAGCTTTAAACACACACCAATTTTTTTTTTTCTCAGGGAAGCCAGATGTGCTGGCTCAGGGGCGGAACGGTTCAATTCACAGACTGATAAAGATGCAAGTTGTTTATAAGGAAAAGTCAAGTCTCTCCAATCAGGGGCAGGGTGCACATTTGACTTCATGCCGACACAGTAAACAAGGGTCTGAAAGATCAGTGCAAATGGGTCCCTTCTTCCTGGCTAGTTTGGGTTCCTGGCTGGTTGGGGTGAGAACACGATTTTGCAGATTGACGGAAGCCGATTAGAAAATCTGCATGTGTGTATAGCAGAATATGAGTTATGGTCTCAGGGGTGACAAAGTATGGTGTGATTTTTTTTTTTAGACCATAATGTTAGAACCTTATCTGGAATTTCCTTCTGAAAAGCGAAAAGAACACAGGTCTGCCAAATGGCCAAATCCAATCTTTTAGAAACTGTTACCTCAATACAATTTGACAGAATAGGCATGTGGATATTGCTAAAGAAGCAATAGATATTCAGAGTCTCCCTCCTTATCCTCCAGCTCGGCCTTCCTCTCAATGCTGAAATTTTCCTTGACTTCATTGAGTCTAACCAAATGGAAACATTTAATGACAGCATTTTCAAATAGTTTAGAAGTTTGTGAAGGAAAGCAGCGTGTGCCTCTCCTGGCCGGGGAGACGAGACAAACATCCTAGCTTTACTTCCTCCTATCCTTTCCATCACTCAGAGAAAGTGAGAGAGCAAAGCCACCAGCCTCTCGGGGAGCGTTCTATTCAGCCCAGGGTTATCCTGCCACATGCAGAGAGGCCAATGGCCACCACAATGGAAGGCATCTGGCTGAATTCTTCCATCTCAAGCTATCGAGTTGCTACATCTGGAAAAGACTCAACAATTGTGCCTGCAATGCCAACTTGTGATGTTATCTCAGCATCCTGTGCCTGCTTGCTGCAACAGCAACTTGAGTCAGATAAAATAACCTTAACTGCCCGTCTCCGGTAGGCAGTTAGCTACGCAGGAAAATTAGGTTCTATGGGCACTGGACCTCGTGAGAAAAAATGTTGGAAGAATTCATTTAGTGAGCTTTTCTTGACAAATTAGAAGGTTGTCTGATCATTCCCAAACCTTGGTCTGTGGACCGGGACCGGTCTGCGGCCCAATAGGAACCAGGCCGAAGAAGCGAGTGAAGCTTCATCTGCGCATGCGTGGGATCTAGGCAGCACGCGAAACTACTCCCCCACCCGGTCCACGGAAAAATTCTTTTCCACGGAACCGGTCCCTGGTGCCCAAAAGGTTGGGGACCACTGGCCTAATCAGTGCCAGTAGAGGAAAGTAAACAATATGTTTCAGCAACTCAGTTGTCTCTACAGCTGGAGAACATTTATTTTTTTTTGCCTCAAAAAGATTCAACACTGCCAACAGTTCCCTTTTTACTTTGAAAGGAAGGACAGTAATGCTTCAGCCACGTTTGGCAAGTGGAATGAAGTAGCCATAAATATGAGGAGTGCATGGAAAGTAACTAGTTGGAGCTTGTAATTTTACCATAAACGCTTACTGAAACTTTAACTTTGGAACTTTGCCCCACCATAAGTCCTTCAGGTTGGCTTTCACGATGCATCAAATATGGAGACAGTGCATTTCTTAAAAACTCAGGCCTCTCCCGAATGATGCCGCCACCTGTGAGCCTGTGTGCTTCTTCATCTCTGATCCAACTAACAGATTCCACCAAGCTATTGGTGAGTGGCCTTCCAATAACAGAATATTGCATGAAAGCTACAACTATCCTGCTGTTGTGAATTCACCCCTCGTGAGTGCTGAGCAGTCCTATTTAAAAATCATACGCTGACATTTAGGCACTTCCTGCTGTTGTGGTCTGAGTGCGAGAGGAGGTGGGCTCCTTTGTCGTCGCTCTCAGCTTCAGAGACTGTTTCCCATCGTAATCAACTTTGTAAAAAAAATAAATGCACAACTACTTTCAATTTGGCTTTTCAACACGCAATTTGAAGTTTTACTTTGCTCCAGTTAGCAGCACACAGTATATTGCTTTCTAGAGAAGTATGGAAAACTAAGCAGAACGTATACATCTCAAATGCAAGTATGTCATCATCAAGTGCCTATATAAAGAACTATCCAGCATTACTCTGATTTCATGAACTAATTCCCCAATGCACTGGCGTAAAATTCAGAGCAGGCACATGAATCAAGATAAAAATAAAAGCTTAACCATGGAACTTTCTTTAACATTAAAAAACCAACAATATATTTGTTTCTAATCCTCCATTCCACCTTGGTACCTAACACAGCACTTCCATTTCCTGACCTCCCAACTTGGTGTCCTCCAGACCACACAACCAATAGCCATGGTTAGCTTGAGCTGATGGGAACTGAAGTCCCATTCATCAGGAAGCTACCAGCTTGGGAAAGTCTGATGGATCATTAATAAATGCTCCCCCCCCCATCTTTTTATTCATGACCATGCTTAAAATCTTTGCAAGCAATTTTAAAAGAAAAGCCGGGACTGCAGAATGGAGACAGGAGGTGTTTGCCCATTTCTCTCTGGAGTACTACAGACCAACACTGAAATATATTTTGTTCATTCCAGTAGATCTCTTTTAGACAGCAAACAGTTCACGTTCCTATGTGGCAATCTGGCAAGTAAAACATCTTATTTTTTTCTATGGGCAGCTTTTGAACTTAGTTTCTAAGAAGCGCTAATTGAAATGCAGAAGTGGGTTGTACAAGTTTCCTACATTCTGAAGTGCCTGGTTAATTTGAAGGAAGGGACAGGCTATTTTTTTATTTTTTTATTTTAATTTTTATTTTTTTTTTGCAGCAGCAGCAGATTTGGATAGGCTGCCTCAACAATGCCTTATTGTGTTTTTCTGATCCAGCTCCTCACATTAAGAAACAAAATGATTAGTGGCGAATTTGCTTCCGAATGGTGGTGGTAGCCAGGCATATTTCAAAACTGCTTTTTTAAAAAGAAGCCTGAATAAGATCAGCTTCCTTCCTACATGGAGCTGCACACATTTCATACATATAAAGACACTTGGTATATCTGCAGCTTTTTTCTGTACGGATTTGTTCCTCTAGTCCCTACAGCTAAACGACAAGCGTGACATCTTGCCAAGACAGCCAAGCCCCCAGTCTCACGACAAGACGAGACAAGGACTCAATACATTGACTATTAAATGCTCATCACCCCTTACTATGCCAAATTAAGTTTTCATTAAAAAGAGGGGGGGAGGAGATTTACAAATCCTGGGAAACCATTTTTTTTTTTAGAACTGGACATTCTTTTAATATACCATCCTCCATCTTACAGTGAAATCATATCAACAGCTGAAACCCTGACCTCCGAGCAATGACTGAGGCATTAATTTTTACGACCCATGTTCAAAATCAAGTAGTAACCTCTAAGGGATTTGGATTCAGGCAAATCCCCTGCAGATCTCTCTGAGGATAAGACTGGCTGTTAAAAACAAGCCCTGATCTATCTTTATTACTAGCAATGTACCAACAAGATATTTTTCTCTGATCTCTTGCCTCTCGTCCTTGAGAGCTGCAGGGAAGGCTGAGGTCTTAGGAACAAATCCCATTCCAGTTGCAAATGTACACAGTAAATGACTCATAACAATGATCCAAGGGCCTCTTCCCCCCTGACCATAACCACTTAATCTGTACTGTTCACTGACACTGTTCAAGGTAACCAATGCTCTATTGAATTCCTGGCAGAGATAGTGACTGACTTACATACCACAAAAAAGACTTAACTATGGCTTCCAAATAATGATTTTTAAAACAAACAAACATGAAAATGCCATTGGACAGCTTCCCAAGGCCTGGAAGACACCAAACTCTCAACATAAACTAGCCCACCTTCCCAGCAATTTCCTGACGTCAGCTTTTGTACGTCAAGTAGCAAAAAGTGCTACTGGCCTAAAGTGAAACTACGCTCAAAGAACAGTGGAGAGAACCCAGCTCTATTTATGGCTCTAACCACAAGGCTTCATGCTTTCTTAATTCTAAAGGTAGGCCACGCAGAAGTGGAAAATGTTGCTCGTGCTGTGGTAACAATGAAGCCCCAGGCTCGTTTAAATTGCCGCGAACAGAGTTTCAAAGATGCTCAATTTATAAAATATTATTTGACAGAAAATTGCCTCAGCACTCTATTCGGAACTGGGAGACAGCGGATTCTACCTCAATATTAAGAGATGGTTTTTACGAACACAGCTTGGCCTACCATCTTTTCCCACGTGTCTTCCAGCATCAATCCACACTCGGAGGCAGCTCCTCCATCTCAAAACTCCTATTGTCATCTTGAAGCTTAATCCCCAATTTAAAAACTGTGATCATCATGGATGAAAACAGCCACCTGCCAACTCTTCAAAGCAGCCTGGAAATTGCCTGTTCCTCCTGCAAAGTAAAAACAGGCAGAGGCCTGCGTTTCTTTAATAGCGCTCTCTCCGAGGGGACTACAGAGAAAGGTGACTTATAAAGATAAATAGATGGAAAGCTTCTGGATATTGAATGCATCTCCAAGTTACCTAGCGAAAACAAAAGCCTAAAATTAAAACATACATTCTTCTCTGACCTCACTTCGTTGTCTATACCAAACGATGCCTTTTCAAAATGCAGCTGGACTTTCGTTGTTTTTGCTTGAAGACATGTCGCTTCTCATTCAAGAAGCTTCTTTTGACTGAATGGTGGAGCTGAATGGAACCGAAGAAGCTTCTTGGATGAGAAGTGAAACATTTTCAAGCAAAACAAAGAAAGTCCAGTTGCCTTTTGAAAAAGCCCCTTTGGGGCAACCATGATCTGGATGACTGAAAACCTCCACAGACGTTCATTGTCTGTACTTGCTTGATGTGATTTAATTGTATTGGTTGATACTCTATTTGGACCATCCTGTTTTCACTGGGCACTACACGGGCACATCAGCATTTCGACAAAGGAGAACATTTGCAGCTCAGGGTTGAAATGAGGAGTCCTCAGTGCTCTCTGATCTTGGTTGTTTTCTGATGAAAACAGCACTGATGATGTAACCCGGTTTGGGTAACGAAACATCGGCAAGAAAACAACCACGATCAGAGAGGATCAAGGACCTCACATTAGCGTTTCTGTACAACTTTTACACAGCATTAGTTAAATGCTTTTTTTTTTTTTAAATCAGCCAAACTCATTTTTGCACATAAATCTATCTTGCAAATCCCAGCACCTTCAAGAGGTAGGTGACTTCAAGTTAAAAGCATGGACATGGAGATTTCAGTGAAAGCACCTCCAACTCATACTGATGAACTGCCAGAGAAGCATAAAATTCAGGGGGAAACCAAAAGTCTACATGAAGAAAAAGCACACTGAAACAAGGGATTTTGAAAGAAGGAAGAGGACTTCCCCAGATCCAGGCGCGTTCTGGAATACCACAGATACATTCCAGCACAGGCCAGCATTACCTAGGCTGGGAATTCTCTTCATACATTCTTTCTTTTCCTTCTTTAAAGAGGCTGATGGTTTGTTTTGTCTTCTTCATCAGGTTTTCCATGAACACCCGGAAGTATTCGTTTTCTCCCAGAGTCTCCATCTTTCCCTCGTAGCAGGACAGGATGGTTCGCAGGTGCTGGTAGGTGTCGGGAAGCAGGTCTAGAATGTAGGGAGGGCTGTTCTTGAGTGCCAGCTTGGGGTTCTGACATAAACGCACAACCTAAGAAGTGTAAGAGCAAACACAATCAAATGTAAAAATACCTTCCCTAGAAGGGTCAGCCCTGTTTTGAAATTTAAGAATGCATTCTCACAACAGCAGCATGCTTTCATGAATTCTCAAAAACGTGATGATTCAGAGGTTGAACCTATAAGCCACGGACTCCGATTCACAAATTTTAAACCTACAAAAGTTCGGTTCAGACCACACCACATACTAATCTCAAAACTTGAGGTAAGACGTTTGCGATGTAGCCTACCTGCTACCACAGAAACTTCTCCCACAAAGACATTAACTAAGAGGCCATTTAAAAGTTGTCAAAGTTACTCCTATTCCATCACCGTTTTTTTCAGTGTGCACAAAGCACCAAAATAGCGACACAAGAAAAAGTTTTCCCTTAAGAGAAATTTACTAGCTTCTTGACTTTCTATGTCCACTCAAGCGTGGTGTCTTAGCAAAGTTGGATTTCTAACCAAAGTATCAGTGGAGCAATTTGGTGGGTGACAGTCACTGTGTATTTTTACTCAACTGCCTGCAGGGATTCATGGCCCAGAATCATTTGAGCTTAGAGAAGGAGGAAGAGGTTACGGGTTACACTTACCCAAGGAACTGCTAGCCTACATTTGGCATTGTTATAACTCTACAAACTTCAACAGCTTACAGCAACACTTGAAACAGGAGATGAAGGAAGAGCCAAGGACTGCAGATGAGCAGAGGGAGTGTGATCATGGAATATTTTGCAAAGCTCATCTTAGGGAGAACCGTTCTTTGATATGTAATATTGAAACTTTTCTATGCTCAAGAAGTTAAAAAAAAAAAAAGACCTAATGAAACAATTTTATTTACTGCAAGAGACCACATTTTGCTATTTGACACAATGTACTAAATCTGGGGTAGGGGAAGAAGGAGCTACTGTATGTAGACTACTGCTAAATTGCAAATATTAGAAGGCTTATGAGAATAATCTTAAAGCGCAGATAGCACTTGGCACCTAAACTATCAAAAAGGAAATGGGCTATGAAACAGCTAATCAGTTATTTTTATCAGCTGTAGCTTTAGCTGACCAGTTAAGCTCACAGTTCTGTTTAGTACAAGCAAGGGTATCCAAAATATCACATTATTCTGTTCTAATTCTACAAATCCTTCCTTAGGAGCTATGTAAAACAGCGTTTCTCAATCATAGCAGTTTTTAGATGTGTAGACTTCAAAATTCCCCAGCCACCTTCCCTAACTAAAAGAATAATCTGCCGGGAAGATTCTCAAATAATAAGGCCATCAACCAAAGGTGTAGTCTGCATTTTTCTTTTTAAAAATATGCACATTATGACTAAAGTTCAAATAACTGTAAGCCACTGCACAACTCCATGCAATCCAGTGTGACTCTGGATTTGTTATAAATTGCAGAATAACAACTTGGGTATATAGTTTAAAAATCTAGTGTTCAAAATATAAAGGACAAAGTGCTCCAAGATACTATTACATAAATTTTCCCCAAATAGGCTAACAAAGAAAGGGCACAATGGAATCAAAATAACTATGGATTACACTTCAGCTTGAGTTTGATCGTACTTTCATTAAAAAGCCTTGAAAACCATGAAAACATGTTCTAAAGTATAGAACAAAAATGCATTTTATTTTTTGTAAACCCATTTTATATTCCGAATAGCTCAAAGTGAAGATGATTCACTGACAGCAGCATTATCCAGGAAATCAAAAGCACAGAAAAATCATGTTCCTGCATCAGAAATAATGGGAAATGGAAAATGGCACAGACTACTATCTACGCCATAAATCTAATTACTATATACTTCATACATGCATTCTCATGACTTCTAGGAAACCAGTACCAAAAATAACCATCTCCTGTGAAAAGTTAACAGGTCAGAAAAGTAAGGGCATATTATATTTCATTAGTACTAGTTAACATTTAGTTCAATTAGTTACTTTCAAAGGACAGAATATAAAATCCAACTTTCTCTGAAAGCAATTAAGCTCTACAGTATCATTCCCAGGAGCCTATGAGAATAGTTATCTTGGTATACTATATTAAAGTACACTTTTGTCACAGAACGTCAGCAATCCTAATGATTCCTAACCCAAAACCGTATGTTTAAATGGAAGCAGAGTATAAATACTGTACAGTTACAGAGAGATGCAGCAATAAGACTTTAAAGAAGAATATCAAATTTATTTCAAATATTAGAACAGCTATATAGTAAGATGTTTGATTGTTGATATATCATTCCAGTCTTGATCGCTAAAATAAATAATTCATTTCCCAAATTTAATTTCAATTGAAAACCGTTATTGAACAACATTCCTATATGGAATTGTGCCATATCCAAAATAAGGGTATTAGAGTTTATACTCTATCTCTATGAATGATTTATAGTAGTGTACTAATTTAATGCATTATTCACTGTCCATAGTTTCTCTTAGTTATTTGCACTAGATTAACCAAGCATCTCTAGTTTAAGATTTAATAGAGACACTTTTATTTTGATTTGAAAATGAATATGAAATATTTTATTAATCATATTATATGGCCACCCATCCCCCAAGAAGTGACTTTAGGTGGCTAAATTATTAGCACATACCAGTGTTTCTCAACCTTGGAGACTTCAACTCCCAGAGCTGTGTTGGCTGGGGAATTCTGGGAGTTGAAATCCGCAGATCTTAAAAGTTGCCAAGGTTGAAAATCACTGGCACATATGCTATATTCATTCTCCTTCCTTGGCTTTAACAGACAACTCCTTTAACCGCAAAAACAAGAGGCTCTTCACCAAGTATTAATGTCATAGTAATAATCATATTGTAGGCAAGTATTTTCCGATCACATCAAGATTTCTATCATGATCATTGGGGTAAAATTAAAAGAGATCCTTAGTCATTCAAAATAAAGCTAGAGGAAGGGAAGATGGTGGTTTGGTTGGGCTGTACTCACACTGTGTAGGGATCTAGTACAAGACAGGATAATATCATTATATGAATTACAAGTTTATTAATGACATCATGGCACCCAGAACATCATATGACTCCTGGCTGTCCAAAAAGATGCTGATAGCTAGCAGCCTTACATTCAAAACATTTTGCACTGACATTGCGTGATTTTGTTAAAAGTGCACCTTCTCAAAAACTCTCCCAGTTTGAAAAGAGATTACTATCTTATCTGCAGGGAGGCGAGGAGCAAAGCATAAACTTTTAAGTTGTTGCTCAATATTTTAAAGAAAGGAAAAAGGAAACGGCAAAAACAATTTTATTGCAAATCACATGAACTGGTGAGCTCCCTTCAACAGTCTGATTGACCTAACATACTTCACCTCTCATTTCTAGTTTAGCTGCAACATTCTTGCTTCAATTCATGCATATGAAATAGGTTATTAGCTACTGCATTGGCTAATTACTTGCTCATTAGGCCCTTGATTGCTTTAATTTTAAATGCACTCCATTAGATTAAAAAAACAAGCACATTTTAACCAGCATGCCATTTTGCTGTTGGCCCCTCAACTTCCACTCAATTTTTAAAAACCAAACTATCCAGCATGATGTTGTAATGATACTTAAAACATTGACCTAAAAGCTTGCCAACATTCTGTTCAAATTCAGAAATCATTCTTTAACCTATAACGTGATGATTACATCTTCTATCCTTAGAAAACTTCCTAATTTTGCTGGACCCAATCCCTCAAATAGAATATTTAGGTGGCCTCTTGTTATTTTTAGAATTCTCATTTCAACTGCTAGTTTAGTATATTATCTACAGCTTTAATACTGAAATAACATACTAGGCTAATGAATGAACCAACAATATACAGTATTACTGTCCAAAACATGATTATGCATTAGACTATTATATGCCTAAGAGTTGCATATAACAAACCAAACAATTAACAGAAAACGGAAAAAAAAAGTTCCATCCATGTTATCTAGCTAAAATATATAGAGTAGCTGGCTATAGAGAAGAACAACTGATTTTTTCCTCCCATGCCATCCAGCAAGTGAGCAAGCAACCTCAGAGGCATGGGCAGAATCTCCACCAGAGACCAACTGCATATATTTAAAACCTGTATAACAATATAGAAACAGATGTGTAGAAACCATTGAAGCTTGCATTCTCCTCAATAATATTGTGCCATCTTAAGAAAGTCCCTGACTTCTAATATTTACAGTTGAAAATTTTACCTTAACAATCTGCAATTTCAATACAAGTGAAAAAGTACTGGCAAATTCCATGTGGGAACTCCTATTTGATTAGGGCGGCTTATAAATATGATAAAGAAATAAATTTCCAGGCCACATCATTAGTCCAAGTCCTTTAATGCAGATGCTTATCAAACCTTTCATGGCATCTAAAGTTTGATCTGAAGCCAAATTTCCAGTTCCCTAATAACCCAACTTCCCAGAACCCAACCTACAACTATTTCCTTCTTTCCAGATAAGACAGCCTTCTCGGGATATTCACATTCAGCCAAAGAATAAAGCAGAACGTAACTGCTTTTGCCTGCATTGATTTCATGTTCCTTTTGCTCTTCCTCACTTCCTTCCCTCGCCTTCTAAATTAAGATCAGCTCCTCAGGACAGGAACCCATTTGCGATTAGCAGCAGTTGCAAAATAACCAATGCAGACGGACAGTTTTGTATCAATCTCACTACCAGGAAGACTTGAGCTTAGGTTCATATTGAAACCCTAACATCATGACATCCCAGCCAGCCACCCTAACTTACTGTTTTTCCTACTACTGTACTTTCTCCTGCAGACTCAACCCAATATCTCCATTTCTAACAGAATAGCCATGGGTCAGGGTTGAACTGTGGATTCTCAGAAAGCGTTCAGAGCCCCTAAGCCCCCACATCTCCATTTCTTACCACCTAATCTGCAGACCTGACCTTTGCAGGCACAGATGGAATCTCATGTCCCTTCCAGTATGTATTTTTATTACTATGATTGGTTGCACAATCAGCCAGATGTTTAGACTGGATTTGGCATTTTTGTCTACCTATCAAGTCTTTCCCAAGGACCTGAGACAGGTAGATGCTGTTGCTTGATGATGCAGTGCAGAAGGTCAGTTGTTCCAAGTCAAGCTGCCTTTTGCAATTGACTGATCGCAATTGTGTCAATGCCACCGATGATGTGCAAGTGGTGCTCCAGATGTTTTGGGGTTTGCACCCAAGGCACCTATCACTATTGGTACTATCTCTGCTGTCTTTTGCTTATTATGACGACAGCCCGTCGCACAGTCAGCCAGATGTTCAGGTTGGATTTGGCATATTTACCCACACGGGACAGGCAGATATTGTCGTTGGTTGGTGCTAAAGGTATTCTCGCAGGATGTCAGCTGTTCCAAGCCAAGCTGCCATTTTGCAATTGACTGATAGGGACAGTCGGTCTCAGAGCCAGCCAGATGTTTAGGTTGGATTTGGCCCTTTTATCCACCTGAGTCCTTCCCAATATTGGCAGATATTGTCGTTTGATGATATTAAAGGTATGGAGGCAAGTGATAAAGCTGCTCCAAGCAAAGCTGCCTTTTGCAATTGATATTATTATTATTATTATTATTATTATTATTATTATTATCATTTATTATATGCCTTCCCTACCTCCAAAACTGACAGGAGTCTCTGAAAACCCAGTGAAGCTCCAGGACTGCACCCCAAATCATCTCACACACGACGTTGCTTCCCTTGCAAGAATTCCCACCATTCCTCCCCCCGGGGGGAGATGAAGGACAGTCCTTCGGTTGCTTGCTCCCCTCCACCCCCAGAAGTGCCCCCCCGGACGCTGCCCTCGCCCCCCGCCCCCCTTCCGGGACCACCACCTGCCGGGGCCCGAGCCTGGGGGGGGCGAAGGGCGGGGCCCCCCGGGCTGCCTCCCCCGCCCCTCCCTCACCTTGTCCATCAGCTTCCAGCACTTCTCGACCATCTTCTTGTCCACGGTGCCGGGCTGATGCGGGCCGAGGTGGTGGTGGTGCGGCTGGAAGGCGTCCTTCATGAGGCCGATGAGGCCCCCGGGGCCCTTTTTCAGCGGGGCTGCCATGGGTTGGGGGGAGGCAGGAGGCGGCGGCGGCGCCCCCGCCGGGCCCCGCGAGCGGGCTGAGGGAGCGCGGGCGGCTGAGGCGGGTCCCTGGCCGTCCTGAGGGCCGCGGCGCCCCCGCTCGGGCAGCGGCCGGACTGAGAGGGGAAGCGGCTCCACGAGCGCCGGGGACGCGCCCGACTGACGAAGAAAAGGGAAGTGGGGAGGGGGAGTAAGGGCAGGAAGGGCTGCGGCGCATGCGCGCCAGCGCGAGCCTCTCCGGGCGGAGCCTCCTGATTGGCTGGGCGGGCGGAGAGGAGCGGGCGGGGGGGGGGCGAAATAGGGCGGCGAAGGGAGGAGAGCCGAGAGAGGAAGAAAGCGGGCGCTGCGCTAGCCTCCTCGAGGGGCGGCGCGGTGCCATTGGCCGCCCAGAACGCCCCCTCCGGCGGGAAAGCCGGTTCTGATTGGTCAAAGGTTTCGAGAACGGCCCTCCCCTCAGAAAAGCCCTTCTCTGATTGGTCCGTGAGAGGTAGGGGGCGGGGCGCCCCACCTTTCTCTTTCTCTTCACGTAAGGTCGGCACCGGCTCGCGAGCGGGAGGAAGCTGGGTTTAAATGGCTTGAGTCCGGTTATGCTGGCCTTCTCTTTCCTTTTCGAAGGACACCCGAGAAGTCGACCCTCCCATTCCAGGCAGGACAAGCGCATCAAGCCTCGCTCTGTCCACGCCCACCCGGCGTCGGATTAGCATAGCCACGCCTCGCCGTGTTTCTTTAAATGTCTTTGGTGCGCCGGATAGCCGATCGCGCATGCTCCTTGAGAGCGGACGCGGGAGGGCATGCGTAGTACTGCGAAATGACGCTCGCAGTGCCATGATGAGGTTGGGCAGCCCGGCTTCTGTATCAGCGACTGCAGGGTTGAGCAACCAGTATAGAAAAGTGCAGTTATGCAACTTACTGTCCTAATGCAGGGCTTCTTCCCTGCGACTCTTATGAAAAATTTATAATGGCAGAAATCAAATTTCTTCTTGTGTTTTAATTCTGAGCCAGCTAGCTGGTAGCTGGAAGGCACACCCAAGGACAGAACAGATGCAATGTGACCTGGTTTTCCTTTCTTAAGATCAGCCTCCTACCCCTTGTTTCTCCAGACTGACTCCCATCATCCCCAGCCAGTATGGCTTTTGGGCTCCAGATTGGGGAGAGCTGCCTTAAACTCAAATTCTTTGCAAATGTATGAAAATCTGGAGCGTCACGGTGCCTTCTGACAAGGGAACAGAAAAGCGCATGGAAAGCATGAAAGTGGCTGAGAAAACGGAAGTAGAGCAGCAAAAAAGAGAAATGAAGATGCTGGGAGAGGTTTTGGAGTGACAAAATATCTTCAATGGCCTTCCTTCGGACAACAAAGAGGAAGTGGTCCAAGAGCCGGTCGGGTTTAGAGGCTGTCCTGGGTAAAGAAAATGGACAAAGATCTGGGCAAAAGAGAGAACTGATCCCACCACTCGAAGGCTCAAGGAATAGTCTTCATTTTTCTCCTGAAGTCCTTCTCGAGATTCTATATCAGAACAAGGAAGTGAGATGAACGTTTGCAAACTTCCAAGTCTTTCGTTGATGAAGGGGATTGTAACACTGGTGAAAAAGCGCCTTATGCAACGGCTTCCCCAGACTGGGACCCCTTTGAGGGACTCCTTTTGGGCGAGGCAACCCTGTGGTGTCTATTCAACCATTCAAAGTATTCAAGAACCCTGTTAGATGGTCAGTGGAGCAGAGTTTCTCAACCTCAGCAACTTTAAAAAAGGGTGGACTTCAACTCCCAGAATGCTGCAGCCACCAAAATAGCCAGTGCAATCCTAGGCTGCAGTAAGAGAGGGATAGAATCAAGATCACATGAAGTGTTTAGTACCTACCGCAGTATGAGGCCTTGGTAAGACCACGCTTGGAATACTGCATCCAGTTTTGGTCGCCATGATGCAGAAAAGATGTTGAGACTGGAAAGAATGCAGAGAAGAGCAACAAAGACGATGAGGGGACTGGAGGCTAAAATATGTGAAAAACGGTTGCAGGAATTGGATATGTCTAGATAAAGAGAAGGACTAGGGGTGACACTTTAGCAGTCTTCCAATATCTCAGGGGCTGCCACAAAAAAGAGGGAGTCAACCTATCCTCCAAAGCACCCGAAGGCAGGACAAGAAGCAAAGGATGGAAACTAATCAAGGAGAGAAGCAATCTAGAATTAAGGAGGAACTTCCTAACAGTGAGGACAATTAACCAGTGGAACAACCTGCCTTCAGAAGTTGTGGGTGCTCCATCACTGGAGGCTTTCAAGAAGAGATTGGACAGCCACTTGTCTGAAATGGTATTGGGTCTCCTGCTTGAGCAGGGGGTTGGACTAGAAGACCTTCAGGGTCCCTTCCAACTCTGTTATTCTGTTATACTGTCAAAGGTAACTGAATACGTCATAAGTGAAATCTTGAGTTCAACCAGGGCGTTTCAAAGATGCATCCATGTGGCTTTTCTTGTTAAACAAACAAAACCTCCTGAATTTCTCTGCTTAGTTTATAACTTGAGGATTTCCTGGTGCTCTTCAAGTCTTCCAGATCTGCAGGACTCTGCTGTGGAGAGGACCTTCGGTAGGACCAACGCAATGGCCCAAACTGTGTGCAGATCTTCAACACTCTGGGCAGAAAATTGGAACAAGCAGAGGGTAAGGAAGTGAATTTTAAAAAAATAGGCTAAGGGCTTCAGCCGAGAAGACGGAATCTGGTCCTGCTGTCTTAATTTAATTCGTTGCTTTTTTCCTCCCCTCCCTGCAAAAAAAAGGCAAAAAGAAATATTCAAACAAAACATTTGGCCCGAATCTCAAAATCCTTTCTTTGCTGATCAGTTCAATGCTACTGTGCGCTGAACTCTTTTTTTTGCTAAGCTTTCCTTGGTTACCATGGCAGCCAAGGAGGGCTGTTGCCATGCAACACAGAAAAAACACAACTCAGATTTCAGGGAGGGACGTGCTAAAATCCAGACGCTTTTCCAGGCCCTTTGCACACTGGATGCTTCCGCTGTCGCCGCAGCAAAGGTTTGCAATTTTATGGTGGAAAAAAAACTGTCGGCCACCTGCAAAGACACCCTCGTTTTTTTCTACCAGGTGTGAGACACACATCTGAATTGCTACACCGGTTGAAGTACCAAGGAGTGCAGAGCGTGAATTTCTGCAAAAAATTGGGAGTGTTGCACAGGCTTAAGTCTTCCCGAGGATGCCTCTTCCGAAGAAAAGAAAAGTGAAAGGAACAAGGAAGCAAAAGTCATCAGCTCTAGGTAAACTTCGGTGCAGCCCTGCAAAGAACTTTAGATTTGCAGGCAAGAGTTTTCCCTTTATATTCCTTCCATGGAAAGTATTCTACAAGAATACAAACCAAACCTTTGCAGAGCGTAGGAGGAAATTAAATCAAAGCCAACACGAAACAATTGCTTCTTTTGTATACTTGGGAGCAAGACTGTTAAAATTTGAAAATCCAGCACAAACTCTATACAAAAACACCTGGCTTAGCTTAAAATTATTTTTTCGTCATGTGTCGCTGGAAAAAAAGGAAAAAGGGCTGCATTAGTGTTCTACTTAAATTTGTCATTTTCACTTTGAAGGAAGAAAAGATAACATTACAGAAGTTATGAATGTGACTTGTTAAAATATTTTTCTGGGTCCAATGTCTTATTCTTCCCATCATGTTGAGCCCTGAAGTAATAATGCGTAACTCAAAGGAAATGGAATAATATGAACAGTTTTTCCTGCATCCCATCCCTCTTAGTTTGTTAAAAGCTCCCGGGTACTTCGGGCTCCTGTTACTCTTATGTTTGACTGATGCCGTGGTTCTATGAAATGCCTTCTTGGATGTGTGGCGTAAGGCTTATAAGGTTGACCTTTAACTAAATACCGAGTATGAGGAATTTGAACCTTCATATTTCTTCAGGATTTGCTCTCCTTCTTCCCTCCTTCCAGGTGAGGAGAGACACAAAAAGGCATCGCTGGAGGCCGACGCCCTTAAGCAGCACTTGGGTGAGGAGAGCTTGATAGTTGTGCAAGGATGTGGAAAACGGAGTGCGCAATCGAGCTTGCGTAGCTTTGGGAGGGGAGTAGGATGTGTGGAACTGCATTGCTTTCTGCAACAGTCTAAGATCCCCCCCTCCCCCGCCATTTGAAAGCCACTTAGGTGTCCAGGTGGCCCTTGACTTCCCACCATGATTGAGCCTGGAATGGTGGTCATGCCAGTTGTTCAACACATGACCAACCCAGCAAGTAAGAAAGGTCATTAAGTGAATCCATTGTTAATGAATCCATGGTCCCAATAGACGTTTGTTGCCAGAAATCAGAAGGAAAAAGCTGGTTTCCAGCAAAAAAAATATGGAAACCGCGATCACATGACTAGGAGACGCAGCGAATAGCTGTAAAATGCAAGCTGGTTACCACACGCCCAAAATATGATCGTGTGACCTCAGATGAGGGTGACTGTCAGAACTTCAAATCCAGGTCATAAGTAGAAATAAGCAGAAATCCCTGATAACTTTGAACAGTCACTAAACTACCAGTCATAACTTGGGGACAATCTGTAGTGGCAAAGGCATCCAGCTAGAACAGGGGTAGGCAACCTTGGCTCTTTTATGACTCGTGGACTTCAACTCCCAGAACTCCTGAGCCAGCCAAGCTGGCTCAGGAATTCTGGGAGTTGAAGTCCACGAGTCATAAAAGAGCCAAGGTTGCCTACCCCTGGGCTAGGAACTCTGAGATGGTGAGATCTACAGTAGTCCTGCCTTGGACACCAAGCCAGCTGGATGACCTTGAGCCAGCTGCTTTCTCTCAGCCCTAGGAAGGAGGCAATGGCAAACCACTTTTGAAAAACCTTGCCAAGAAAACAGCAGGGACCTGTCCAGGCAGCCTCTAAGAATTGGACATGGGGGGGGGGGAAAGGCACCATAACAAAGCATTTGCAAGAATCCGCCAGTATATACCCCTTAATTTTAACGCATCATGCTGATAGAGGAGTCGTTTTTATTAAGAAACCGGAGGCAGAAGATTTTAAGAAAAGACTCGATATATATGTATGTGTATATATATATATATTTGGCCAAGTGTCCCCTCCAAAAAGATTGAAATCAAGAAGGAGCTTTTTAGATTGCGACCGAAGAGATGGTTACTCCACCTGAAAATGGAACGATTAAAACATCTTCATAGTTGGACAGGATTTCCTGAGGAGCTGCCTGGAGGTTCGGAAGAAGAGTGGACAGTCTGGAGATGTTTAAACAGACTGTGCACTGGCCTGGCTAGAACTAAAGACCACATGGAAAAATGGGGGGGGGGTGTTTCCTCCCTGAGGACAAAGATATTTACTGTGAATGTGGCACTATTCAAACAACTATCCATCTTTTCCGGTGGGACCGAGAGGCACACAGAAGAACGATTTGCTGCTCAGAAATATCTCTGCCAGTAATGTAGCCTGGTACTGGGCTAGAAGTGTACAAATCTATAGTTTATTAACGCTGTTATTTATTTATTTATTTAAATTAAATTAATAATTTCCCCCTTTCTAGTTCCTGAGTTTCTAACACGAAACGGGACCGAATAGTGAAATGGCTTCTTTGTCCTTTTGCCTTGCAGTTCTCCAGAGGGACATGGCCAAACAAGCCATGATTGACAGGCAAGGATTCAGGCAGAGGCTGACAGAACTGGAGAGAGACCTGAAGGAAGCCCAGAAAGACAAAAAGGATATTTATGAAGGTTATTTGGGGGAGGTGGGCGGGACTGCCGCCTTGATCATTGCTTGCAGAAGCCAATTCTTTCCTTTCCCAGGAATGGAACTGGCAGTTGGATGGAAGATGCCTTGACAGCTTAGCTCTTTAATTCCTCTGGGGGATCCACTTGATCGAAATGTTTAGGGAAGCTCTCCTAAGAAAGCACATCTCCTAAAGGCAACATCAAGAAATATGTGAAGATTTTTCGGAGAATGACTGTTCTAAGAAGTTCTTCAGTGTCAGTAATATTCTTTAAGGTTGCACAGACTTGGGATTTAGTCATTATTAGGAAGAAGCCATAACCCATTCTCCACAGTCTAGCTATTGATGTGCATCTTTTCCATTTGTGCCCTCTTTAACTTTTAGTTAGTCTCAACCGTGGCAACTTTAAGATGTTTGGACTTCTGGGACTCCCAGAATTCCCCAGCCAGCAATTCTGGGAGTTGAAGTCCACCCATCTTAAAGTTGCTGTGGTTGAAAAACACTGGTTAAGGGATTCGATTTATGCCCTGCTATACCTTGGTTTCTGTGAATAGACATCAACCATGATCCTGCCCATGAATCTCGTGTTCTAGGAAAACCTTCAGCTTGGTACATTTGAAAGGGGGAGGGGATGTATATTGCAAGCCACCCATTCCTACTAGTTCGAGGGTAGATTTTTGCTGATGGATTTGTGACGTAGAGAATCAATTTATCTTGAGAAGACTCCAAGCCTCTTCTCCCTACATGTCATCACCCAAAAAGAGATCAAACTCAATCAAAATTTCCTTGTGTAGGACGCTTGGCTCTTCTTTGAGACCCCATTTTGCCTTCAACCCAACCTCTCTGCCTTGAGATCGGAAGGGACCTATCCGCTTAGGTTACCGTACACTCCAGCATCATACTTGGATGCTACAAAAATAGCCTCTAGGAGTCTAGGGCTGACTAAGGGTTTAATCCTCCCCCTGAGGCCACTTCCATTTGTTCCCTCCCTTTCAGAGATGATTCGTCAATATCAGCAGTTTCAGCGCCAGACTGACACCCAGATACAGCGTTTGGAAGCTGAAAAGCAGAACCTGCAAGAACAACTTGGTATTTGCACAAACGTTTGGCCTTACAGGGCTGTGGCCATTCACGGCTGTTGTTTTAAGGACTAGGAAGAAATAAAGGAAATAGCTGTACCCACTTTCTAGCATCTTTTAAACATTATTAGCAGTCGGAATAGGAATCTGGAGTTTCTCCCCCGGGATTGTTCTATGTAAACTCTTAGAATATTGACCCTGGCCTAGCCAAACAAAACTGCGGTTGCAAAATGTTTCCCCGCTGCAGAATTCAGAATTTCTTCAGGCACAGGCTTCTGTGGGTTTTTTTCTTCTGCTCAGAACAAGATAACAAAAGAGGCCTCCCAATGCACTTTTGTTCAGGGAGAAGGCAGCAGAGATACTAATGTGCGTCCTTCCCAGCTAGTATTAAAAGAAGATATTCTGAACCTATTTAAAAAAACAAAAAAAAAATTAATAATAATTTGAGGTGAGGGCATCAGACTAGGATACCATCTTAGGAATAAAGTCCAGGTTTTGCCCCATTTGAAAAATAAACCATGCCTTTTTTTTTTTTTAAATGTACATATTTGATTTGCACCTGTCAAATCTTCTTAGCAACACTAGGAAAATGATTTATCGCTGTTGTTAACTGCAAAATTTTTGAAGGTGCCCAATGTTGGGATAACTTTGGAGTGTCGCCTCCGAGTACTGAAGGCCCTGGGGCTGTGTTTCTCAGCCTTTGCTATTTTAAGTTGTGTGGACTTCAACTCCCAGAATCCCCCAGTCAGTCATATCCTGAGAACCTGCTCCAACATTTGAGCCCAGTGTGGACACCATCTAGATATATGGAGTTGACTAGAGCAATGTCTCTCAACCTTAAGCAACTTTTAAGACGTGTGGACCAGCTCCCAGAATCCCCCAGCCAGCCATTGGCTCAGCACTCTTCCACTCTCCCTCACCTTGTTCTCTATTTTCCCCCGCACACACCTCATTTATCCTCGGCAGCTGCCTGCCAAAAAAACCTGCAGCGGAGTGAAGAGGACCGAGCAAAGATCTCGGAGGAGAAGGACAAAGCTGTGGCCGAGATGCAGCAGAAGGCCGAGGAGATGGAGAAGGAATGTGAAAGAATCCTGCATGTGAGTCGGGGATGGGAAGGACATGGATTCTGGCCCAGCCAAGAACAGGGGAGGAGACAACATGTTCAGCATTGCTCATTACCAAAGTTTCAGGAAAGAGAGAGAGAGAGGAGAATATTCCCACGATTGCTCATGTTAAACTATGCTCGACAGCGTATGTGCTTCTGTGGGTTATAGGTTACTCTTCAACATGATGATAGTCAAAATTATTGGGCAACGTTCTTCGTCTCATCACCCTATTGAAACAGAGAAATTGATTTGTTGGTTTGCATTTTTCCCCCCTTTAAATCCTTATGCCTGAAAAAGCATTCAGTACCGCTGAGATCTTTCCTTCCATCACTCAGCATGTCCGTTTGGCCCACAAATGACCCATCCAGCTCCCCAAACCTCCCAGGACATTTTCAAGGTAACATGAATGCAAACAACCCAGCACGTCTCTCTCTCTCTCTTCCTTCTGCCCTTTGGACGTTCAGTCAGAGACCACATCCTGTTTCAGTGCTCTAATCCCTTGACCTGATGCCTTCCCTGTTCTGACTTCCTTTCAATAGGACAGTTTGGATCAGGTGCTTTCCAAGCTACAAACCGCCAAACTGGGCTGGGAGACCGAGGCTGCCCTCATCCATACAGAATGTAAGAATATGCTAAAAGAGTTTGGACTGAACCCGCTGGAGATCTGAAGCAGCGTTCAAGCAGAGCTAAGGTCTGTCTCCTTATCCTCCCTGGGGTCTCATGTTGCCACAGACATTAACATGTACTTATCAAGGTTCCGACTGACGAACTCAACTGAGCAAGCACCGTTGCGACCATCCAATCTCTTGATGCAAAACTTTATTGAGTACATCATTTCGGTACAGATGAAAGCAAAAGCAGCTCTGGTTAGTTCCCGCGCAAACCACTATAATTAAAGTATAGAATTCTCCCTCTCCCTATTAGTGCAGGTCACATGGTCCAATTGAGTGTCAAAATATTGCTATGAGAAAGTGTCTTCTGTGGGTTTGCAAACACCTGCTGAAACGTCCTTGGTTCACACGGGTGGACTTCATGTCATCTGGAGCCTGCATTCCACTTCCCCCTCTCCTGCCCCCTGGTGCGTTGGCAAGCTGAGAAGCAATAATGGTGGCAACATCATATTCGTTCTTCGAGCTTGACAGTACGGTTAGAAGGGAATATTTGTAGCTCAAGGTTGAACTGTGGGGTCCTTGGTGCTCTCTGAGCTTGGTGGCTTTCTTGCCGACGTTTTCTTACCAATCAGCCATCAGCAGACACATGGAGATAAACTACATACCAATCAAAAAACCAAAAAGGAAACAAAAAGATCTAAACTCCTCCTCACCAGCAACCAATACCCAGATAAAAAGAGATTAACATCAAGGTTAACATAGACCAACAACCAACCACAAACAACACCCCAATTAAGGAGCTACCAACTCAGATAAACAAGCTAACAGGAAAGAACAGCCTAATCAAGGAATCACCAAGACCAGTCCCACCAATACTGAAGGGCAAGCCACTTGTGTATAAACAGAAAGCAGACCCCTCTCCCTTCTAGCACTGATGATGTTCCCTAGTTGGGTCATGAAAAGTCTGCAAGAAAACAGCCAAGTTCAGAGTGCACCAAGAACCCCACACAATAAAATACGGAGTTATTGATCAACATTGCTCAGCCACTAACCCACCACATGAAAACACGGTGTGTTTTATTTGAGCTGGTTTAGTGTCGTGTGAAGTTGGTCTCTAGACCTTGCCACAAATCACTCTTAGAGCAAACTATGGTTTAGTGTGGCGGGTGAATCCAAACAATCCAGTCTTTAGGGGTGTGAAAAGTACTTTCCATCATTAATGAACTCCTTTCTTAGGCGGCTCAAATGAAGGATGGAAGGAAATTCCAGATCAGGTAATCTGTGGCCTCCTTCAGTTTTCTGCTTCAGAACACATTTGTTCCCATTGTTAAATGGGCTGAGGTTGTAATCCTGTTCTCTTCAGGGTGTACCCCAAGAACAGGAGGTGCTGTGCATCTCCACGCGGAAAAAGATCTTGGGAGAGGAGCTCTGGGATTGGAAGCCCCTCCTTCCCTTATCCTCTGCCAACATTCACGGTCTGTTTTACGCAAAATCGATGGGTTGATTGTCAGAAAAAGAAGAAAGGAAGTCCAGTAGTTGATTTTATTGGTTCCAGTAGAGCAGGGACCTCCAGCCTTGGCAACTTGAAGACGTGTGGACTTCAACTTCCAGAATTCCCCAGCCAGCCATGCTGGCTGGGGAATTCTGGGAGTTGCAGTCCACAAGTCTTAAAAGTCGCCACGGTTGGAGACCCCTGCAATAGAGGGAATATTTTGATGGAGGGAGATAGAGCCAGAAGGAAGTGGTCAATGATCTTCATCCACATTCCACTGGTAGAAATCATGGTAGAGATGCCGTCACATCCAGATCGGACGTCCACATTAGCTTCTCTTCCACAAAAAGCAATGAACGAGGGCTGTTCTTGAACTGCAATTATTTCCCGCCCCTTCATTTTTTTTTTTAAATCTTGCCCAAAAGAACTCCCCACCATAGCCCTGACTCATGTATTCCATCTCTCTGACCACGGTCTGATCTGAATCTTCGTCCCGCTTGCCAAGTTCTGCAGGAGTCATTTTGAGTGCCGAGACAGATTGACGGAAGGCAGAAGAAGGCCTGGAAAAGTTGTCTTGGGGAGCTGAGATCAATTTGCGATGCTGGAAGGGTAGGCAAAGGTGCTCGTTTTTCCCGCAGAGACCAAGGAACCATCTTTAGAAGGCCTGGCTGAACCCATCATGGTCCTGTGTGGAACAAAGAGAAGCTAGGTCATGTAACACCGAACACTATCCTCAAAATGTAAGAGGTGATGTTAGGCTGGAGAAAGTCAGGTCACCGACTTCATAGAAAATTGAAACATAGGAAGAATGGTTGCAGGAATTGGGTATGTCTAGTTTAATGGAAAGAAGGACCGTGTGTGTGTGTGTGTGTGTGTGTGTGTGTGTGATATGATAGCAGTGTTCCAATATCTAAGGGGTGCCACAAAAAAGAGGGGGTCAATCTATTTTCCAAAGCACCTAAAGGAAGGACAAGAAATTTCCTGACTAGCTGGGTGGAACTCCTTGCCTCCAGAAGTTGTGCATGCTTCATTGCTGGAGGCTTTTAAGAAGAGATTGGACAAGCATTTGTCTGACATGGTATAAGGTTTCCTGCTTGAGCAAGGGGTTGGATTAGAAGACCTCCAAGGTCCCTTCCAATTCTGTGATTATGTTCCGTTAAGACTTGCTAGGACTTCTTACCTCTCTGGTGAAGGTCCATGGGGTAGGGTCAGGTTGCCCAGGTGGGCCTATATTGCTAGAAATGTGACTGTGACATGGTATCAAACTGGGCCAGCTTTGTTCCTGAAGGATGCCTGGAGAAGTAGAACCACAGGTGATCAGAAAGCTTGATGGGAAGTCTTCATCATCATAGAAGACTAAAGGAGATACTCCAACCTGGAATGTAGACCCAAGTCAAGAATTGGTGCATTGTCAACAAATCAATCAGTCAATTCCTAAAACCAGCTTTTAAAAATTCTTACTGTCTCATGGGGTGGAGTCAAGTCTAGCCCATCTTAAGTAACCCACACGTTCATAAACAACACTGTCCACATGCATCATTTTTACACCAGGTGACATGTTTGCCTGGAGAATCCTACTGAATTGTAGTTTAATGGAGAACAATGGGATTTCTTTGCTTTCCCAGTCTTGAGTGTATAACTTCATGGAGAAATGCCACTTCGACTTACAACTCTTTGTGTAGTGTCCATTCAAAACGGGAAAAAGGGACTTACTACAATTGGTGCAGCATCTGCCCCCCCGTCACATGATCAAAATATGGTATAGGGTCTCCTGCTTGAGCAGGGGGTTGGACTAGAAGACCTCCAAGGCCCCTTTCAGCTCTATTCTGAATTGAAATTGAAAATTTGGGTTACTTGGTAACCAGTATGTATTTACCAGCTGGGATCATAAATTGCCATCAGTGATCTTCCAAAGTTAAGGATTGCCTGATTCATTTAACTACTGCAATAATTCGCTTAAGAACCCTGGCAGAAAAGGTCATAAACTCAGGCACCACTCACTTAACAACCAGCTTGGTTAGCTAGAGAAATTCTGGTCCCAACTGTGATACAAGTCGAGGACTATCCAGGGGTAGGCAACCTTGGCTCTTTTATGACTCATGGACTTCAACTCCCAGAATTCCTGAGCCAGCATGGCTCAGCTTGGAAACCTCTCCCTTTCCCCTCAGAATGGCTGGCTCAGGAATTCTGGGAGTTGAAGTCCACGAGTCATAGAAGAGCCGAGGTTGCCTACCCCTGCCCTAGATAGAAGTATATGGTACATAGATTATATCTGCATAAAGACTCCCCAAGTGATTTCTGCGTATTATCATCTCCATGTTTCTGGGAAGAGAAATAATCTTGACTTGGGTACCGTATTGTAGAACTTGATTCCTTCTGAGTCGATGACCAGGAGAGTCGCCCGCTGGTGGTCAGAACGGATCCTCGACACCACCTCTTGGTGGTCAAGGTCTTCGACAACCTCGCCGTTCACCGCCAGCAGACAGTCGCCTTCTCTCATCCCTGCCTTTTCAGCTGGGAGCCCAGCGTCCAGGTCTCTCAAAAATTGGGCTGCAAGTCAAAGAGAGGGAAGACAGGACAGGCCGTGTGTGAAATTATTCCCACAGATAATAGCTAAGAACTTCCAGGCACCAGAGTCCAAATTTCCTCCAAGATATAAACTTCTGATCCTCTTTTCCACATCAGTTTATCATTGGGCCATGAGTACTTCTACCTAGACCAGTGTTTCTCAACCTTGGGAACTTGAAGATGGGTGGACTTCAACTCCCAGAATTCCCCAGCCAGCCATGCTGGCTGGGGAATTCTGGGAGTTGAAGTCCACCCATCTTCAAGTTGCCACGGTTGAGAAACACTGGCCTAGAAGCTAGTTGAAATGTTTTTCTCCATCCCCATCTGACGGGCATGCTTTTTCTCCCAAAACAGCCCAACCTACTTGGAAGGAAAACTGGAGATCTGCTAAAGGAATGGGATCCAGCTTCCTCCACCATTGATCTATTCTAAATCTGGCTTTCCCAATCTGGTGGGTCCAAGTCTGCCGGACACAGCTCCCAACTCCTAGTCTGCATGGCTGGGTTGTCAGGAGTAACCCAAGATAGCTGTAATCTTGTAGCCTGTAATCCTTCCACCAACTGTGAGCGGAAGTTGGCTTGACTCTCACTTCCTGGGAAGCTGGAAGACAAAGCTTCAGAGTGGAAGAAGCAGAAAGATGAATGGTTGAGCATCTTCTCTACCATGCCCCAAAGTCACCAGATTTATATTTTTAGGAGAAGCTACACAGGTAGTCCTTGACTTACGACCACAATTAGGACTAGAATTTCCTTGGCTAAGCAAGGTTGTTAAGAGAACCTCATCCAATTTTAAGACCTTCTTTGCCCTGGTTATTAAGCGAATTACTGCAGTTGTTAGCCGTTAAGTGAATCAAGCTTTCCCCGTTGATTTTGCTGGTTGGAAGCTGGCTGAGAAGGTCGCAAACAGTGGTCACATGACCCTGGGATGCTGCAACCATCATAAACACATGCCGATTGCCAAGGCAACAGATTTCGATCATGTGACACGGGGATGCGTTGATGTCACAAATACAAGGACCGGTCCTAAGTCCCGTTTTTCAAAGTTGTAATTTCGACTGGACACTAAATGTACGGTGGTAAGTCAAGGACTAGCTTTAATGGAGCCTGCAACGGAGGTGCCTCACCCCTCTTCCCCGAGCTAGATTTTTCTTCTTTCATCAAGAAGCCATATCCGTCTTCTCCTCGCTTCATCTGAAGCTTCCTCACTTGGAACGGAACCCAGGAGGCATCAGCCAGGCCGGCTGTAACCTTAACGCCACATTGTCGGTACGCCGCTTCCGACTGGCTGTCCATCACCAGGAGCCCCATGGGGCTGCTGCTCTGTTTGATCTGAATCCAAATCGGAGCGAGAGAGAGAAAAGAGAACAATGATCAAACGTCCTCTTGAGGACTAGTTCTAGACAGGGTTGGGAAATTATTGGGCCACAAAAGGAGAAGGGGCCGCGTAAAAACACCCAGAGGATGGCCAGAGTAACGTTTTGGGAGGGAAAGTGCTCTCTTTAGTCCAGAATCATTGACTTTATCCAGTCAAGACCCAGGAAAGAATTACTCACTCCTTCCTCTGGTGCAGAGAAAACCAAGCGGAGGAACGTTTTATGGAGTGGGAAGCGTGAAGATCTTCCACGACCAGATATGGAGGCCATGTGGCCCACAATACGTACAGCGTGATCTCCGCCAAAAGAAGGTGGAAAATTCTAACCTCCATCCTAGACGTAGGGTGGGATGGAACATAAGAGACTGGCACTTAATAAATCTCAAAGTACGTTGCGTTGGTAGAACCTTTTGGTTGAGTTGTGCAGTCGTCCAGTTCTTCACACTGACGCCGTTGAGTTCCACCAGCCAGGAACCATGCGGCACCCCTAGTTTCTGAGCTGGGCCATTCTGCAGCACGGAGAGCTGGAATATGCCGGTCACACCTGCCCAGAAGGACCACAACGTCAAGAGAAAGCCTTGTGAAGGAAGAGAATTTGCTCCCTTGAAAACAACCAGATTTCCTAGGTAGCTTCTTCCTTCTACCAGCAAACCTGCCCTCAGCCACCTTCCTCTTTCTCCGGTACTCAATTTTTTAGCGGAGTAGAAGAACAAGTAGCAGAAATTAAACAAAGGCCTCCGGGTGTCCATGCTGTGATTGCGATAATGCTGTACTTTGTGTGAACTCTTAGTTTCCCCAAGCTTGCTTTCTGGAGCAAACTACAATTGGATGGATTTACTCAACATAGTGAGACAAATAAATCATGTTTTGTATGCTACAAAGACTGGCCTTTATTGCTGATTCCCCACCATGCTGTTCAATATATCATAAACATATATTAGGTTGTTTATAGAGAGAGAGATGATAATATATAACCATATATTATATGCTGTAACCATATAGAATATGGACATATAATACAATACGGTATACCTACTGTAATGCAATATACTATATTGTTCAATATAATGTAACCATATATATATTGTGTACACACATACACACACAACACACATACACACACACATACATATATAAAATAACCAGATATATGGTTTTATGCTTTTTGCTGTAAACCACCAAGTGTCACTCTGAGATGATATGGGCAGAACCTAAATTAGATAAATAGAAAGTTGAGAGAGAGAGAGAGATGATAGATAGATAGATAGATAGATAGATAGAGATAGAGATAGAGATAGAGATAGAGATAGAGAGATAGATAGATAGATAGATAGATAGATAGATAGATAGATAGATAGATAGATAGATAGACAGACAGACAGACAGACAGACAGACAGACAGACAGACAGACTGACTGACTGACTGACTGACTGACTGACTGACTGACAGATTGACTGATGGACATAGAGACAGACATTCAAGACAGCTAATATAAGCAAACTAGGCCTGTTGTGCCTTAGCATAAAAAACCCAATTATAGCATTAAGATTCAATTAAAAGTCCTTCCTGTTTTTAAGAGCATTTAAAGATTTTAGAGGACTTTTTGTGGATTTTCTAATCCTGAGGCATCTCTAATGGAGAACTCCCAGGAATGTTGACCAACTACAACGTCGGAGTTTCTGGCAGAGGGAAGCTGTGACTAATTATTTATCTGCAAGGTTGTCCTTTTCTGGCCCAAAGTAAAGGACATAAACCTCTCCCCTTTGGTGGAAAAAAAGCTGGCTGGGCATCAGCTGACCCTTCCATCGGCACCAGTTTGAATCCCATATCAGTTGAGCTTGGGGGCAGAGCCGGTCATCCCAAGGGAGAGGAAAGCCAGGCCAGGCCTTGTCTCAGGACGTCTCTTTGGAGATGTCTCATCCTGCCTCATATGATCCATTGCTTATTCTTTGGCTGCAACGCCTCCGTTCTCTTTCCATTCCTCTTGCTGGTCCTGCCCCTTGCATGATATGCCTGTCAAATGTGAATCTAGCAGCAGAAACCAGATGCATAAATAACCCAACTCTGACTTTTCCCAAGGCAGAATCTTTCAAGTTAACAGTGCAAAACCATAAGCACAAACGGAGATAAGCAGAAACGGCTCCTGCTGCTACCTTCTGGAGCTGACACGCTGAAGCCAAAGCCACTTGAGCCTTTGGAAACACAGCACAGGCGTGGCCTGCCGTAATTGGACAAAAGCTGGTTGAGATCTCGGTTCAGGGCTTTGGCTACCTCGTAGGTGTTCCCTTCCAGAACAGTGAGCAAGACCTGCTTTGAGCTACTCTTGATCTTCCAGATCACCTGGAAACGAGACAAGACAGAGAGCGAGAGAGACATCTGGAAAGGGAAAATCAAATGTCAGAAGCTGACAATCTGCTGCAACATTTGATCCCAGTGTAGTCACCATCTAGATCAGGGTTTCCCAACAGCGACCACTTTTAAGATGTGTGGATTTCAACTCCCAAAATCCCCCTGCCAGCATGTTCCGTGGTACGGACACCGTCTGGATCAGGGATCTCCAAACTTGGCAACTTTAACCCTTGTGGGCTACAACTCCCAGAATTCCTCAAGTGAGGAATTCTGGGAGTTGAAGCCCACAAGACTTGGCCAAGTTTGGAGAGCCCTGAGCTAGATGGATGAAGTTGACTCCAGCTGTGTTGCTCAACCTTAAGCAACCTTAAAGATATGGACTTCAACTCCCAGAATTCCCCAGCCAGCATTGCAGTCCGCATGCCTTTAAAGTTGCCAAGGTTGTGAAGCTGTTCATTTGTGAGACTTGTTTAATTTTGGACATTTGTGCCCGGAGGCAGGGGCACCCAATATACCCCGATCAACGCAGGAGAGCCATCAAAACCTTACCCGAAGATATCCCATGCCTTCAACGTCAACTCCGTTGACCTCAAGGATTCGGTCTCCATCCCGGAGGCCTCTACGGTAGGCCAGCCCTCCCGGTGTCACCTTACGCACGATGGGGCACAACCCTCCGGCCTCTTGACATAACCAGAAGCCCAGGCTCTCGGCACCAGCTTTCCTCAGTAGACAGAAGCGTAGCTGGGAAGCGTCTTCTGGGTCTGAGGGAGACAAAATGGCTTGGCTGAGGAGGGTGGACCTTTGTATCCGGAAGACTGGAAATGGAGGGTAAGGATAGGCTGAGTGAAAGGACTCCGAGTTCTTTATATCAGGGGTCCCCAACCTTGGCAACTTTAAGACCTGTGGACTTCAACTCCCAGAATTCCCCAGCCAGCATAGCTGGCTGGGGAATTCTGGGAGTTGAAGTCCACAGGTCTTAAAGTTGCCAAGGTTGGGGACCCCTGCTTTATATCGTGCAGAGATGCCGGGGAAAGGCTATCTGTAAGCAAGGCGGCCTGTTGGCTCTTCCTTAGTATTAACTCAAGGAGCCATCACATCTGTTCCAGATGACTCCAAGGAGATGCACATCCCAGAATAATGACACATGCAGAACCACCACTATGGAGTCCTTGGTGGCCTTTCAGCCTGATTGGTTTTTTGCAGATGTTTCACGACCCACCCAGGGAACTTCATCAATGCTAACGTTGATGATGAGAGCACGGAGGACGTTCCCGAGTTGGATCATGAAGCGTCTGCAAGAAAATAACTAAGATCAATAACACAGTCGTCTCCTCCTCCTCCCCCTCCCTTCTAGCACTGATGAGGTTGTCTAGTCAGGTCATGAAATGTCTGCAAGAAAAGCACCAAGCTCAGAGAGCATCAAGGACCCCACAGTTCTCCTCCTCCTCCTCCTCTTCTCCTCCATTCCACAAACCCCCCTCCCTTCTAGCACTGATGATGTTATCTAGTCAGGTCATGAAATGTCTGCAAGAAAAGCACCAAGCTCAGAGAGCACCAAGGACCCCACAATTATTCTCCTCCTCCTCCTCCTCCTCCTCCTCCTCCTCCTCCTCCATTCCACAAACCCCCTTCCCTTCTAGCACTGATGATGTTACCTAGTCAGGTCATGAAATGTCTGCAAAAAAACCACTAAACACAGAGAGCACCAAGGACCCCATTGCTCAATGCTGAGCTACAGCGAGTCTATTACAATCCCTTATGAGAACGTTCCTTGGTAGATGGGCTCTCTTGAATTCAGGAAGAGGCTGAACCCTTGAACCCACCTCCCATCACACACTAACAATTCCTTGTCTCGAGTCCTTGTCTAGTAGAATGCTCAGAACGTGGTCATGACATTTGCAAAGAACTTGGAAGGGGGCTCAGTTGAACGCTGGTTGAGAGGGAACCCAGGGAGAAGGAAGAAGCATCAGCTTGCAGACAAGTGTTGTCTGATGGAAAAGTTTGGGCAACCCCCTTGCCAAACAGCCTCAGGAAAACACCAGCCCTTCCCTCCCCCCCCCCCCCACAAGCTGCCCCCGCCAGCCCTCTTGTTACCGGAATCCTCTGCCAGAGATAAGGCGGGATTATCAATTCCTTCTTTCGGGTTAAATTCAAATTTCCTGCAAGAGAGGAAGAAGAAGGAGCATTTCAAAGGTTGAGAAGCAGGTGTTCACAGGACAGGGTCCAAAAACTCGAGATTGGGGCCACAGCACTGCCATCAAAGCCCTACCTGTGGGCCAAGCCACAAACAAGCAGAGTTTGGTCACATCCCCATGGCCCCCATCTCAACATTTTCTCATCACAGTTGGCAGACACCCTGGCTGAAAAGCCACCAAAATGGAAATATTTTCTTATTTCTTTGGTGGTTAGTGTTCCTTAGTTCTGGAGCTTGTCGTCAGAAGAATGGAATGGAATAGAATAGAATAGAATATGGAATGGAATGGAATGGAATTCTTTATTGGCCAAATGTGGTTGGACACACAAGTAATTGGTCTCCATTGCATATGCTCACAGTGTACATATAAACAGCAACTAACAGGTCATCGATCAGAACTACTAGACAGCATTTCACCGAGGCTGCCATCCACGGCGCCATCTTTAACGGATGGCTTTAATCTTAGCCAACCATCAACCCATCCCATCAACTTGTTTGTGCAAACTGGCCTGCATGCACAGTTGGAATGTGTGGAATTGCACATGGTGGGGAGGGAGGGGGGAGAAAGAAAAGTTGGTAGGTCTGCTGGTTTTGCTTGTGCCTGCCCCCCCTCCCCCAGCTTGGCACTTACATGGTTGACTCCGTGGTGTCCTGGAGCCCTGTAAAAGCAAGGCCTAAGCATGAGCCAAATAGCTGAACAAGATTCTTCTCCACTGGATAGATTCAAGCTGCAAAAACCCAATGTGTTTTTGAAGCGCACTTGTTGTCGTTCACTGTTAAAAGATTACCTATGTAGCAAGATCATTAACGCTGGCCAGATAATCATCTCTTCCTCCACCCTGTTAAGCAAAGCAAAACTAGGTGGAGAAGGTTGGACTCAGAGCAGGAAATTTATTCCTGGATTTAATTGATGCAATGGTGGTTATGTTGATTGACAACAGCAGCGCAAGGAGGAGGGGAGGGCGGGGGAGAACCTATGGCCCAATTTAGCTTGGCTTGGGGGTTCAATGAAGGGGGATCGTTCCAGGGATTAAACTTCTATCTTCTTGCAACCTCTGGGGTCCTGCTGGGAGCAAAACATTGGCAGATTCTCCTTCTGAATTTTGACAGCTTCGGATTTAAAGTTCCCTTAGAAGAAGGGTAGATTTTTAAGACTTGTTCAACCTCAGGTTGCAAAGAATAGAGATGGTTATGAATGCCTTCAAACAGCAGGGCTATTTGCTGTTTTCAGGTGGGTGTCAAACCCAGAAAGACGCTCAGACACAGAAAACGAACGCGCGAGAGAAAGACTTGCATTCCCAGGAACCTCTGGAGAGGTTGATGGTGGTTAAGTCACGGTCACCACTTGGTAGCCCTCCGTTCCTCCAGGTCCCTCAACCCTCTAAGTAAGAAACCCAACCCTGTAGTTTAGGGGTGCTCTCTGCTGCTCAGCCCCAGACCCACTTACCCTTTTTCTGCTTCATGTCTGCTCCCACTCTGAAGTCCAAGGTCCGGGGCGAGGTGGCAGCTTAACCTGAGACGTTTAATATTTAAACAGCACAAGAATCTTTTTCTCAACGTTGCTTCCTTCTTCCCCGAAGACAAGCGGAGTGTAAAAAATAGCTTTTTCATTCCTGCAAGGGACGTTCAAGCCGGCTTCGGCAGCTGGGGGTTCTGGGATCCGGAGGTGATGGGACAGGCGAGGGGTTTGCACGCCCAGCGAGCAGCGAAAGTGTGAATTGCACATCGCGAAAAGGCTCTGCTCAGGTCTGTTTGCATTATGCATCTGTCATCTGGACGTCACCAGGTTTGTGTGTGAATGTTTTTCATTTTTTCGGAGAAGTGATGAATGAGGGTGATAAATAAAGCCGATGAATAATATTCTCAAGCTGAGTCTTTTTGACGCAGGGAAAAAATTATTTTAAGACCAATTTCTTTTGCTCTTTGGCAAACGTTCAGGTTTCTTTTCAAAGGAACATGGTTTGTCCTCCTATTTAGGTTTTTTTTTGCTTTGTTTTGTGTTTTGTTTTTTTGAACAATCGGCAAGGAGGTATTACGAATCAGCCGTGCGTTTAAATAATGCAACAAACGGGAAATTATAATGCAAAACATTAGCTGGAAGTTTATTTTAATGCCTTTGTTACAACCGGGAAATAGATATTCTTGGCTACTCCTCCGTGTGCGCGTTTATGAGAGCAATTGGAACCAAAGTGAAAGCGTTCGCGACAAACCCACCCTGTTTGTCCCTGTTTGTAGTTGGCATTTCAAGATAGACTGCCCCTCGACTGGCAGGCTCTGTGCAAACCTCAGAGCTCAGAGACATCAAGAATCAGTCTTCTCAAAAAATGTTTGCCAAATCTGCTTCTGCTCTGTTAATCCATTCTGTATGAAACAGTCCTTCAAATTCTCACCTTGGGGTAGCTGGTCTCCAATTGCGCACTTAATATCCAGTGCAAATTTTATTTATTTTTTTCTGGCTATAGAAACAGGATGTATAAGCCCTGGATGTACAGCTAGGCCTCGATTTAATGATCGTTCGATTAGCGACTGTTCAAAGTTATGACGGTGATGGCATTTATGACCATCACAGCATCCCTGAGGTCATGTGATCAAAATCCGGGCAGTTCGCAACCAGCAAGTATTTGCAACGGGGTCATGTGATTGCTGCCTTCCCCAGGGCGCTTCCTCAACAGGCGAAGTCGGGGGGGGAGCTGCATTCACTTAACAACCTTGCGATTTGCTTAGCGACGTGACACACAAAAAAAAAGGTCATAACATTGCCTGTGACTCCCTTAGCACCTGCACCGCTTAGTGACAGAAGTTCCGCTATCAAACGGGTCATATAACAAGAACAAGCTTTGAGTTTTCTCAAGGCACGAAGGCAAACAATTCCCACCCCAGAGACGAGTCAGCCCTTTTTTTAAATCCCTGCTTTTGTCCACGTTGCTGGGATCTTGAGCCCAGTCTAGAAATCTGGCTGAGATGAATGACAAGATTGTATCACATCTTGTATCACATCACTGCATCCTTTCTCTGCATTTTTGCAAAAGAATCCAGCCAATCACCCGTGGGGAAAAACTTTTGAGTAGAAAAAGCTGAAAGGATCCCACCCAGTAGTGGGATTCAGCCGGTTCGCACCAGTTCGGCAGAACCGGAAGCCCAGAACGGACTTCCAGAAGCGACCTCCACACAGAGAACCGGTTGTTCACCTATTTGAATCCCACCACTGATCCCACCCCACCCCCAAACCAAAGAAAATAGCAGGGTTATAGGCCACCAAATCCCACGAGCTGCTAGTCCTCAGTGACATGTGACACGACCATTCATCTTTTCAGATTCGTACGGGGCGCATATTCTTCCTGCCGAGGATAATAACTTCGGCAAATGGGAGAAAAGTCGCTGGTGGTGCGGAATCGGATGTGAGGTTATTTGGAGTGTGGTACCGACGGAAGGAGTGAGAGAGAAAGGATGCAATGGGAGGGATAGAGAGAATAACCACTTCTCTCTTTGTATTGCAGACATGGGGAAACGCTGGGTCAGCCTCGACTCTTCTCATCAGCCCCATCAAAGAAAGCATTTAAAAAAAATATCTGCATTCTCGCTAGCGCATTCGGCTAAATATCACCTAACCGGTAAGATCCCTTTTACAAGTGATCCTCGACTTACGTTTCATTTAGTGACCGTTTGAAGTTACAACAGCCCTGAAAAAAGCGACTTTTGACCGTTTTTCACATTTACGACCCCACGGTCCCATGATCCAAATTCAAACCCTTGGCGGCTGACTCATGTTTATGACGGCTGCTATGCCCTGGGGTCACGGGATCCCCTTTTGCGACCATCTGACAAGCAAAGTCAAGGGGGGAAGCCGGATTCATTTAACCTTAACAACTGCAGTGATTCACTTAATAACGGTCGCAAGAAAATGAGGGCAGAAATCACTTTTTAACAACTCTCACTTAGCGACAGAAGTGTTGCGCTCAATTGTCGTAAGTCGAGGACTAAATGTATAAACTAGCATCCATCGCAACTACCCTCCTTTCCTCCCCAGAATAAACTAGGGGGGGGGGGAAATCAGCACACCGAGTTTGCCACAAGGATACATAGCACCAAATGACAAGCGCTTGGGATGTCCCAAAGGGATCTTGTCAACAACTTCTGTGTTGTTTGTCATTTTTTTAAAAAATAATATGCACACCATGTTCTGCAAAAGCACAAACGTCTTGTATGAATCCTTTCTCCAACTTTCTGCTCTCTGGATGTATCAGTCTGGGCCCAGGCGAACTGGTAGTGATGGGCAGTGTAGTCCAACCTGCCTGGAAGGCAACAGGTGGCAAAAGCTAATTTTAACCAGCAAATATAGAGATGAGATTAAGGCAGGAATCCTCCACCCGGTATGTGAGATGGATATATTAATCCGTCTTTCATTGGCAAATGTTTCTACATAGAGGTAACTTTAAGACTTGTGGACTTCAACTCCCAGAATTCCCCAGCCAGCACAGCCCTTCCCCAACTGGCTGGGGAATTCTGGGAGTTGAAGTCCACAAGTCTTAAAGTCGTCAAGGTTGGACACCTCTAGTCTACGGTAGCTGCCAACTTAGTTTCCTAACAACATCGGAAGAGCCCTGGAGGGCCAACTTAGCCAACCTTGTCCAGTAATCATGGTGGCCAACTGGATTCGCTGTGGCATCTGACTCAACCGGTGTTTCAATGCCTGGTAGGAAGCCCGCATGTCAGCGATGCTGGAACCAATGGCTCTCGGGAACCGAGGGTCAAAGGGTGCCCCTCTGCATGTGGCTCAGCATCCTCTTGACCTCCCCTTCCACTCTCATGAACTTGAGTTTCTTCCAGGGGTTGATCGTCTGCCGGCGGCTGCACTGAAGATCTTCCAGGAGCAGCCCCAGATGTTCCTGCACCCGCTCCCGGTCCCAGATGGGCAGGTTCTTCTGGACCACGTTCAGGATGATGGCCCAATAGTCGGACACATCTGCTCCCATGGTCAGGTAAATGAGCACTCGGAGGCCGTCCTGGTTCTTGCGCAATTCGTGCAGGGCGTGCTTGCCTTCTTCGCTGATCTCGTTGAAGTACAAGCTGGGGAGGAGGAAGAGGAAGAAGAGAAGGGAAGCTTTAGGAGCTAGAAGCAGGACAGGTCCATGTGAACTGACCAGCCAGCTCCAACGGGCACCCTTGGCTGCCAATTCCAGAGACAGGAAGTCTGGAAGTCATTCCCAACAGATCTGAAAGGGGTCAGGTTGGAGAACATCACGATAAAATGGCATTTTTATTTACCCATTTGTATCCCACCTTTATTATTTTTACAAATAATTCTAGGTGGCAAACATATCCTGTACACTTTCCTTGTCCTGTTTTCCCCACAACACAACAACCCTGTGGGGTGGGTTCATCTAAGAGAGAGTGACTGGCCCAAAGTCAGCCAGCCAGCTGTCATGGCTAAGGCAGGACTAGAACTCGCCGTCTCCTGTTTTCATCATTTAATCATCACTTCTGGCTCCCCAGAAATAATAGTTGCCTTGAATTTGAACTGAATTGAATCCAGAAATCATAGTCTCCTTGAATGAGACTTCTTTTTTAGTTTTTTAAAAACTTCATAAAATGACCAGCATCCCACAATGGCAAAAAAACATCCACCCCATTTAATTTTTCTGCTTCATCCTGCTTTGCATCCCAACGCAATCCAAGCTAGCTGGTTAGGATACATCTGAAAAGTAAGATGAGATTTTTATGGGCTCTCTTGCACTTTCCCGTTTAAACTGTCCTGTCCCCCTATTCCAAGCCCACCCTCCAGTGTTGTATTTTCTGCTTTATTGACACTCAGATCGAAAATTCTCAGTTGTATTGAATAATTACCAGTGAAACCCCTTCGTCAAAGTAAACTATAAATAGACTTTTGGCAAAGAAGTTTCCATAAATTCATGATGTGCTCCTGAGGTTCTACAGAGGACCAAAAGTTGAGGGTACAGAATTTTGGGTCCCTCGGTGATGGACTTCTTTCAAAGATTGGCTCAGCCAATCTCACTGTATACATGTTATACTTTGATAATAAAGTAAATAAATAAAAGCCATCCCAGTCTTCCGAGGCTTTCAGTTGTCTCCTGTCCCCTTCCCTTCTGCTGTGAAAGTCAAACTGGATCATAGGGGTTTCCTTCTCTCTGCCCGTGATCTTGGGACCATCGAGAAGACACCCTCTGCCAAACTTCTCAGCGACCCAAAGGTGTAACAGAACCCCAGACACAGGTGCCTTGGACGTTCGACTAAGAAGTGGCATGGGAAACTCACTGCACTTTTTCCAGCGTTGCGTGTCTCTTGGCCTCCTCAACCAGGGCCAACGCAGCTTCGTCGGTCAACGAATTGTAGGCCACGTCAAGCTCCTGTAGGTGCTGGTTCTGAGCCAGGTGCTGGGTGATCACCTTCACGCCCTGGTTCCCCAGGGAGGTGTGAAGGAGAGAGAGATTTCTCAATGAGCTGTTGCCAGCCAGGCCTTCAGCTAGATAGACAGCCCCCTCCTCGGTCAATGGATTGTCCGCCAGTCTGAGGAGGACACAGCAAACATCAACACAGGAGAAGTCATCACCTTTTCCACTGCCCAACCTCCCTTAATCAGATGTCTTCTAGATGGGCCGGCCCATAGATTCCATCATTCCTGCAATCCCAAGAATCTTTTGCCCAATATGTTTGTTGAGAAGATCAGTAGTAGAAAAAGAAAGCATCTCCTTCCACAATTCTGCTGCCTACTCTCATTGTTGTGCCCTTGGTGCCATCCAGAACTTGGTGTCTATACGGTCAAATTTTGTACTGGCCAATCAAGAGTGGTATCTTGCTGCTCTAGCAAACATTACGTGCGTGTTTGGTCTACAGGGTGCATGCTACGCTCATAGGTATGCTCCGAGAACATCAATCCAACAAAAGAGAAGAGCTGGACTGTCCTGCATCTCAGGTACCCATCCAAGGCAGATTACAAATTCACCCATCCCAATCTGCTGTTCTCCAGAAAAGTGGAGATGACACACTTTAGCGCTCTTCCGGAAGGCGCTAAAGACCTGGTTCTGCCAGCGGGCCTGGGGGACCCAGAGCGGGACAGAGCCCAGCAAATGGCGAGTTTAATGTGTGCTGTCGCTGGGCCGGAGGGCTGGGGGGTTATTATATTCTTTTATTTTTCCTCTTGTTATTTTATTTTTATAGGGTGTTTTTTTACTGATGTAAGCCGCCTTGAGTCGCCATGTGCGAGTAGGCGGCGATACAAACGTTCTAAATAAGAAATAAATTTTAAAAAAATTCCTCAACAGCAGAGTTGCAAGCAAAGCTTCTCTGGAGGGCAACAGGTCAGAGAGAGAGAAGGGAGAAATTTGATTAGGGGGAACATCACAACGAAGTCAGAGAGCTGACTGGGCCTAGAGAGACCAGCTTCAAACCAGCTTTGATGTCTCCCACCCGTTCTTTTCTCTTTCCGCTTCGAGTTAAGAGTTTGGTTTCGACCTACAAGTCGTCAGAAATGTAGCTCTCCTGGTCTGCCTCGCCAAGGGGGAAGCCACCCTCCCACCCAGCCTTCACACTCACCGCAAGGTGTCGAGCACACATTTGTCATGCAGAAGCAGATTCCGGATCTCCTTGCACGCCTCTGGACCCAGGCTGTTGAGCTGCAAACTGGAGGAGACAACAGAACAACGTTGGAGTTGCAAGTCCAGCATCCTAGGTCAGTTGCCTGGATGTATCGGGCTGCGCTCCCTTTGACCAGGCTGGCAAGGATGATGGGACATGTAGTACCCCGAGGCTGGTGGAACGCTGCCCCAGGAAGCTTCCTGGCTCTCAGACTCACCTTCAGTCTCAACCATAAAATGACTTTCTAACTTTCTACCTGATTTTGCCACCCTCTGGTCAAAGTCAAGACTGCAATTTTCTAGCCGTTCAAAAAATAACGCCCTGGAACTGATTCACCAAATGATTACCGAATTTCCTACGCATTTTCTGCAAATAATCTATTTTCACAGGGTTGGGAGTCGGGGGTGGTACAGGATGTTCCCTTCAATTTGCTGGAAACATCTGTATTTTCTGCTCAATCCTTCAAATTCAGCATTAACGTCCCTTCAAATAAATATGGTAAACTTGCCAGAAAAGCAGGATGATCTTAAGAACGGCACTTTGGTCTTTCTAAGAAACCAAATGAATTCACTTTCTTAAAAAAGAAAAAAGAAAAGAAAAACATGAACTCGAAAAAAGATGTGGGTTAAACGCACGTCGTTATGTAAAAAAGTAGGGTGAAACTTTGCAATTATTGCAGCACTCTCTAGGAAGTTCCTTAGATTTAATTGCATATAATAATTGAAGCTTCACCCCGATGTGAAGTGTGTGGATCATGCTCAATTATAGCATCGTAACTCACTGGAGTTTCTTGCATCGTAGCAAAACAGGGAAGAGGGTCCTCAGGCTGTCGACATCGAGGTGGCAAGAGGCAAGATTTAGCTCCTCGACGCTGTGGCTCGTGGTGCCCACCACTGAAGCCAGGACTGCACATTTGAGAGGGGTCATCTTGACCGAAGAGAGGTTGATGGTCCTCAAGGATTGGACAGCCTCCGCTGTGAAACGTTCGTTCTGGAACTCGTGTAAAAAGAAGAGATAGTCCATCAACTCGGATGGCGGCAAGCCCTTACGGCTATTCCGGATGACCGTTTTCTTCATGGCCTTGGCAATCTCAAAAGCAGCCAGGTTCTTGATAGGACAGCCCAGCTGATCCAAGATGGCCCGGTTACGCCGTGACAGCAACCCACCCATGAAGATGGGGAAGAGTTCAAAGACCTCATCGTCGGAAGCTTCATCGGGGTGGCGCATGGGGCCTTCCACCCCAAGAATGCTGAAGTTGATCTGGTCCAGGACATCGTCGTTGAAGTAGTCCTCCTCTTTGAACATCTCCACTGCCATGGTGCGGGCGATGGTGTCACGGTCCTTGGTACTGAACCGGCTGAAGTAGCGGGGGAAGATCTTGATGAGGTTGAAGAGAAGGGGCAGGATGCGCAACGGCAAGAATTTGGAGATCACGCTGAGCACCAGGGCCACGTCTTCGCCAACTTTCCCAATAATTTCAGAGACTTCCTTGCCCACCCTTTGCACCAGGGTCTTCTTCTCCCCCAAGACCACGTAAAGAGCTGCCAGGTACTCTTGCATGGCGGGGATAGTGAAGACAAAAGTGTGTTCCTTGCCTGATTGAACACAGGGGGTCAAGAAGAAGCGGAGAACGTCGCTCCGGAAGGTGTTCAGGAGGTTAAGCTCACTCTCCGTCTTCATCTCTACCTCAAAACAGCGGCGGAGATCCTTCTCGGTAAAGCAAGTCTGTCGAGACATCACCCCTTCATAGGCCAACTTGCCCACCGTCTTGGCCACATACTTCATCATGGAGATGTTGGAGGGATCGGTGCTGTCCAGCACTTCCCCACTGAAGTTCAGCCGTAGGAAGCTGGTG
Source organism: Azemiops feae (assembly GCA_023970755.1). Taxonomy (NCBI): domain Eukaryota; kingdom Metazoa; phylum Chordata; class Lepidosauria; order Squamata; family Viperidae; genus Azemiops; species Azemiops feae. The sequence goes on along the minus strand of JALGBA010004123.1, from coordinate 1,628,282 downwards.
TAGATCCCCGTCAGAGTTTGAGTTGGAGGCACCGTCTTGGTAAAGTAAAGGAAGTGCAAGGTCGTGCACACCAACCAGCAATAAGAAGGAAGGAAGCATGCAGCCATAATCTGGTTGTGCCGCTCCAGATTCCTTGACAGCATCTCCAGAAGGTTGTCCTGCTCATTTGCCTGCTCTGCCGTGGGGGGACCAGAGGTTCTGGCACACTCCGGCTGCCTTAGGCGCATCTGGAAGTAAAGCTTCTGGAGGTTGAGGTCCGAGAAGCCACAGACTTCAACGTAGCGTCCCACAAACTTGCTGGGGATCCGACGTGCCGCCGAAGGGCGAGTAGTGACAATGATGCTGGCCTGGAGGAACGGAAACCAACCGGAGTTAATCACAAGTCACAGGCCCACTGGTGTTTAAATGGCATTCATGGTGGAACAGCAGCAGAAGGGCGAGATATGAAATCGTGAGTCCTGATTATGGGACTCCTCAGTAGAGAACCGGTGCAATTTAGTTTCTTCACCACTCGTCATTATCATCTGTAGTGGTTAGTAACCAATAATGGAGAATCTTTGGAGCTCAGAGTTGAAATGAGGAGTCCTTGGTGCTCTCTGAGCTTGGTTGTTTTCTTGCAAGCATTTCATGACCCAACTAGGTAATATCATCAATGCTAGAAGGGAGCGGGGTTTTGCTCTCTGAAGCCCCTTCTAGCACTGATGATGTTACCTAGTTTGGGTAATGAAATGTCTGCAAGAAAACCACCAAGCTCAAAGAGAACCAAGGGCCCCACAGTCTTCCTCCTCCTCCTCCTTCAATCCCACTTCCTTCTAGCACTGACTATGTTACCTAGTTTGGGTAATGAAACGTCTGCAAACCCACCCCCCAAACTCAAGAGAGCACTAAGGACCCCTCATAGTGGTTAATGTCCATTCCATTTCTATCCCACTTGTCTTCCGATTAGTTCAAAGCAGACTAAGTAAGAGACAGATAGGGAAAGATCACCCGATAAAATATATTTTAAGCATTTGCCCTAAGCAAACAAAAGATGATTGATTCCCACTACTTAGTAAAAACTCATCCCATCCAAAGCAACCCTAATTTGCAAATCTCAAGGCTGCCCATCGGAGCTGCCTCCTTGGTGAAAGCGGGGAGAAAGAAAACACAAGAGGGAGGGCACAGTGTGGGTCATCTGCCAACCCCTCACCACAAACCTCGGGCATCATGTACTTCCTGAGCAGGTTGACGACAATAGCAGCTGGCAAGGTGGGTTCATTGGGGTCACCACAAAGCTCAGTGCGGGCCAGGCGAAAGTCCAGATTGAGGCGGTCAAGGCCATTGAGGATGAAGAGCACCTTGAGGTTGCTGGAGCCAAGCAGTGGAGCCACATCCCGGAGGTGGAGGTATTTCTTGGTCACTAGACGGCGCAAAGACACGGGGCTGTTGCCCTGCGAAAGGTCTTCACAGGAGAAGGGAAGGAGCAGCTCAAAATGAGGAAGGCGCCCATGACACCAGTCCATCACCATCTTCTTGATGAGGGTGCTTTTCCCGGTGCCCACCGTCCCGTAGAGGACCACGTTCTTCACTTCTTGTCCACAGGGGTCCTCGTCAAAAAGGTTCTGGAGACTGATGGTATGACAGCAAGAAGCTTGGAGTTGGTTCTGGATTGTCAGATCTGTAGATGGTTTCAAGATCTCCTCCAGGGAACTCTCCCGGATCACCGGATCGACGTGGGTAGCGTCCAGAGCAAAGGAAGGCCCAAACTGTCTCTCCTCGTTGGGCTGCCGGCAAAACCAATCCGCCAGACTTTTCTTGTGTTTCTGGATGGCTTCTGGGGAGGAACAGGAGAAGGAAAGGTGAGAAGGAGGTTAAGTCCCTTGTTATTGCTTTCAAAAACATATCCCTAGAGATCGGGATACATGGGTTGTATCTGATGGACTTTCATAACCCATCAATCCTCAGAGGAAGGAGGTCCACAGGTTTACCAAAAGTTGCTACGTTCTTCGGCACTCTCTGGTTTGGCTTGGGGGAAGCAGGCCGAGATGTTGCCTCTTGTAACAGTCCCTGGTAATGGGTGAAGTTCCTGTGGAGGAACAAAACTGTTAGAAGAATGATGTACCTCTGATGCCAAGATTTGTGGGCAATACTACCAAGTGGGCCCAGAAAAGAAAAAAAAGCTGAAATCAAATCAGTTTTAGTTCACATGATTCATTACCTATTTACTCTCTTATATTTAATTACTCCATTCTCTCATCATATTCAAAACTACGTTACGCAGGCAATTTTTGGAGGAGCTCTGGAGGCTAAAGATGTTCTTGGGAATCAACAAGAGTGTAAGTGTAGACCACAATCCTGCAGTAGATAATGGCCATGGCTTTGTAGAAGAAAACATGTTTCCAAGCAGAAGACTATGGCTCCAATCCCTGAATATTAAGGTAAAAGAGGGAGTGGTAGATGGAAAAGACCCTTTTCTTCTTAAGAGTCCCCAAAACTCATGTCAGATGGAGTAGGTAACCAACAGACTGCTCTGGAACAAAACGGATCCTTGGTGCTGCTATTAAATATTAGAACTTTCTAGAGTTGGCTTCTTGTAACCCCTGGAATGAATTCCAGAAGGCTGCCGAGGAAAGGTTTTTGGACTCCCCAAGATGGCAGAACTCGGAAGCTTTTCCAAGCTTCCAAGCTTGTATGATCCTTCAGTCACTGGACCACAATTCCCAACCTTCTCAGGTGGCCTGGAGAATAGCAAAGAATGCTGGGAGCACAACATCTGGAAGGTCATCAGTTCATCTTCTTTGCATGCTCTGAAGCTTTGCCTCGGTCTATGGGGCGACTACCTTCAATGCTGAATCACTCACCCGCCCACCCAGAAGCCAACGTCTTCCATTCCCCAGAAGAAATATCCTGTCCACCTGGAGCTGAGACCTTAGAGGTGTGCTCTTACCTGAGTGGAGATGCCAAGGAGCACCGAATCTGATCTAGGTAAAATATTCTTTTGAGGAGTTGGCTTCTCCCTGGATCTCAGATCAAAGAAGACCAAAAAAAGAAGAAGAAAGCAATTATGAAGCTATCCATTTGTTTCAGACAATTTACATGTTATACTTTAGCAATTTATGAAGCAGGGGGATGGAGTTCTGCTTAGCCCACTTGGAGGAAAGATGTTGCAGACTTTTGCATCCCATGACAGGACTTCACTGAAGTCCACAGTGAGGCGTGACTAAGCCAGAACACGTAGGGAGCCTGTGATACATCAGTTCTTGACGTGACTGATGAAATAGCTGCGGGAAGTCTTATCACTCCCACATGGTGTGAGGAAAGGATTCTGCCTAATCCTAACCCTCCCTTAATCCCAGTTGTTGAGTCACAAGCAGAACAGAAGCAAATTAATAGATAGGGGGAAGGCTGAAGAACAATTAACCCAGAAGTGGCCTGGAAGGCTGGAAAGAATGGAACAAAATCTTCCCTGTTTGCAGGGAGGAGAAGAGTTGGTCCAGAACTACGTTTCAACCTCTGCAAATTTAAGATGCGTGGACTTCAACTTCCAGAATTCCCCAGAAGTCCACATATCTTAAATTTGCTGAGTTGAGAAACAGTGGTCCAGAAGCTTTATGACTGAGCAAAAAAGAAGAAACCCACTTCATTTTGAAAAAGTAGGATGGTTGTAGGTGAGGGCTAGTATTTCTCTTTTCTTTCTTTCTCTCTCTTTCTTTCTTTCTTTCTTTTTCTTTTTCTCTTTCTTTCTTTCTTGTTTCTTTCTTTCTTTTCTTTCTTTCTTTCCTTTCTTTTTCTTTCTTTCTTTCTTTCTTTCTCTTTCTTTCTTTCTTTCTTTCTTTCTTTCTTTCTTTCTTTCTTTCACTCATTCATTTCCAACTTCAATGGATTCTGGAGCAAGAGGCTCAAACCCTTGGAAGTATTGCTTACAAAGATCCTCCCAAAGTTGAAGACAAGTCTTCTTCTCCCTTCTTCGGACTTTAATTGGCCCAATGGGAGCAGAAACGTCCAAGTTAACACCCCCCCAGGCTCAGAAAAGAAAGGAAAAATGACATGTCCTGAAGCTCCCTCGCCATTCCAACCCTTTCTAACCCAGAACCCAATCCTTGCTTACCCAACATGAGGTCCAGGTGTCTTGCCAGCGATGCAGCCCCCCTGCTTCTCCCTCTAGGGGCTCTGGGCTTCACTCGGCTGTACTGGACCCCCATCTGGGGAAGCCAATGCCTGAAATGCATGACGCCAAAGTCCTGTCCTTCAACTGAAAAAGACATCAAGAGTCAGAGGTCTTGTGGAAAGGACTCTCCTGGTGCATCCTAGCCCAGCATGGTCAGTCTAGGCCCAAAGACTTATTTACGGAATTTGCCCTGGGTTGCTGGCCCAATCTCCCCTTTTAAAACCAAAGGACAGATCATAACAGGATCCAGGAAGAAATTATCACCCACGCGTTGAATGCTACTCAAGTAGAGTCTCACCTTGTGGGTCTTTCTACCTCTTACATCAATTGTTCTGATTTCAGTCTATTGGAATCTTCATAAGCTCTTTCTGGTCCAGCTTGTGACAAGACACATTTTGCACGAAGTAGAACATAGCTGTCCTGGATAATTCCCATCCCTTGGTGTCTCTTGTCCTGCTTAAATTCCAGTGGTCATTGCTCTGGAAGAATCCTTTCCTAAAAGCACCTTCTGTAGCTTATCTTTGGACAGGATGAAAATGACTTGTTGCTTGCCAGGACCTCAACTTAGAAAGGAAAATAAACTGGCCTATTTGAGCCCAGTTTGCCTAAGGCGGTTTAGATGGTGATCCACCACACACGTTCGCCCAAGATCAAGAGCTCCAACGCTCACTTTGGAGTCAACTCAGCCACCCGTGTGGATCGATCGTTGTGTTTCCTAAAAGCATTTTACCATCTGCCACGCTGGGATGGCTACCAGATGTCACTTACCAAGCCGTGCACCAAGCAGCCACAACAGCAAGAGATAAAACTCACAGTCCTCACCAAGAAAACTCAAATCCTTGCGGTGCGTGAAAAGAGACTTCTGATAGCAGGAAGCCAGGAATGAGAGAAGGAAGAACTGGAATATATCTGAGGATCTGCAGAACAAGTTGCTTTAGAAAAGCAGGGTTTTTTTTAAGGAACTTTCTGTCCAAGGCACACCTTCTGATCTACGGCTTTCTCCAGGAAGGACCCAGACTCTGAAGGGCGGACCAGCTTGTTTTCTCCTGTCAAATGCCAGGCTGATTCTCTCTGCCAGCTCTCCTCCTCCTGGCCCTTTGCCTCTTAAAGTCACAGGACAGAAAAGGTTTCTGAGCCACCCAGAAGGACACTTTGTGCAACTTCGATAGCCGCAGCTTCCTTGAAGAGCCAAGCCAGATGAACAGAAGACAAGCTAAGAAACATCGGAGTTTCTTAACTCTGCTAATTAAAGGAGGGGGGAAAGTACACATGGATTGCAAAATCTTGCCACTCCTATTCCTTTGGCAAAATTGTGCTCCTTTGGCAGATGTTTGGAGGCAGAAAATTCTTTGCTGGCAAGAAGAATTTTCTTCGTTGTCCCCTCTTGCTGAATAAACCAAGCACAAAATTTTATGTTGCTTCTGCAAAGAATTCATGTTGAAACTTTGAGGTGACTCCAAACAAAAAAAGGGCAAAACTGTCTCTCTAGTCAGTTTCCTGACTCTTACCGGTAGCTACAAGACTGAGGTCCTGAATAAGCAAAAAAAGCCTCTTTTGCCTGGAGCTTGTCTGACTTGTAGGTAGCGACTGCATCACACGGACCCATCCTTCACACAATATTAAAGTTATTTATCCTTCTGCATTTGTTTAATTTTAGTTTTAACTTCCCGGTCTAGTCTACAGTGCTGGGACTTCCTGGCAGTACCTACCCGGGCACAACCCCCAGCGGTTCAGCCAAAATCAAGGAAATGGTGCCATCTACTGCAGTGAGAAAGTTGCACAAGTCTCCAAAAACCCACACATTCATTCAGCCATTTTTGGATTTGTTTTTGTTTTTTGGTCCTTGTCCTTCTTAGGCCTCAGTTACTCCTGAGGATCAGGGACGCAAGAGTCAAGTTTTGGCTTCCAGGCCCCCCTAAGCATCACTCCTCGCCCCACACACACACCCCACACCCCCAAACCGGCCTGACACGCACAGCTGCGGCTCCAGCTGCGCTGTGCTCCGGTTGCGAATGAATGCGGAAAGCCTTCGGTTCGCCCCCTCCCCCAAATCGCGCTGGCCTGCGCAGCTGGAAGCGCCTCGGCCCTTCCCCAAATCCAAAGGCGCCCAGCACCCCGATGCTGCGAAGAGGCCCCGCTCCGCTGCCCACCCCCCAAAAAGACCCCGAACGAAGGTTTCCCCCCCCCGCGAGCCTTTGGAGTCACCTGAGACGAAGAGGGTCTCCGGCGGGTGGTCGCAGCCCCGGCGCGCTGGGCTTCATGGGTGACTGGCCAGCCTGGCTCTCCCGGGGAGCTGGGGGGGCTTTGGGGCTTCGCTTGGGGTGGGAGAGGCAGGCAAGGCGCTCCCCCCGCCCGGGCCAGCCCTCCTTCCCTCCGCCGCTGCTCTCGGCCGGCGCGGTTTCCTGCCCTGCCCGGGCACTTCCCTATGGCTGGGCCGCCTTCCCCCTCGCCGCGACGGCTTCGGCTTCCCAAAAGCAGCCGGCCGGGAGGGGCGGTGGCTGCTCGAAGCCATCCCGGCGCCTGCAGGGTGTCTCCCTGGCCCCGCGGGGCTGGCCGGCCCGGAGGCGAAGCGCGGCTGGCAGCGGTGCCAGGGAGAGGCGGGGGCGGCCGTGGGCTGCCCGGGAGGGTTGGCGGGGACCTCGAGCCCTCGCCCGGACCGACTGGCCGATCTCCGTGGGGCGCGGGCTGTCCGGGAGTAGGGCAGCCTAGTCGAGGAACTGCCAAGAAGAAATCCAGCCTCCTGCATGCAGGGCCAAGCCCCCGTAGATGAGCAGAGCCCTCTCCCTCCTAGAGTACTGCTGATGTTCTCTAGTTGGGTCATGAAACGTCTGCAAGAAAACCGCCAAGCTCAGAGACCACCAAGGACCCCACAGTCCTTTTCCTCCTCCTCCTCCACACTCTTCCTTTCTAGCACTGATGGTGTTACCTAGCTTGATAATGAAATATCTGCAAGAAAATCACCAAGCTCAGAAAGCACAAAGGACCTGGCAGTCCTTCTCCTCCTCCACAACTCCCCCTTCTAGCACTGATGATGTTACCTAGTAGGGTCATGAAACATCTGCAATAAAACTGCCAAGCTGAGAGACCACCAAGGACCCCACAGTTTTCCTCCTCCTCCTCCTCCTCCTCTCTAGCATTGATGATGTTAACTAGTTGGGTAATGTCTGCCTGTATAAGAATGTGTAAAAAAAAAAAAATCCTGTTATTATTGTAGCGCTTGCTTTTATCACGAGCTTCATTAGTTTAAAAAAAAGCATTTTTTTTTGCTAGCACTGAGCTGCTTAAAAGAATTATAACTTGCTTTGAAAGCCCCAAAGCTGCATATGTACAATGTTACCCACAAATACAAAAACCAAGAACAGAGAAGCACAAGGAAAAGCGGAAATTGGCTATTGTTTATTCCTAAACATTTGCAACTAGTGAAGGTCATCAGGCTTAGAGCTGTTAAGATTTGAGGGAAGATATCCCCACCCACCTTTCAGAAAATAACAGTGGAAATGAAGGATAGAAAGAGAAAGAAAGAAAGGGATATTTTTTTTAATTCTTGCCTGAGTTTGGGGTAGGAGCAATGAATGGCCAACTGAAATAATAGCACCAACAAAAACTCCTTGAGAAAAGAGCTGCAAAGGGAACGGTATCATCATCAATAGATCAGACCAGTTTCTGCAACTTGTAGATGTGTGGAGGTTACAGTTTTCCAACTTTCCAGTTGTCAGCCGTGCAAATTGCTATCCCAACACATCTGGAAGTGCCAAGTGAGCATTGCTTGGGGGGGGGGAAGTCTATGGAGATTCCCCGTCCTCCAGATCCCAGTTGTTCCAGAGGTGCTTTTTTTCAAGAGGCAACTTGGACTTCCTTTGTTTTTCCTTGAAGACGTTTCGCTTCTCATCCAAGGAGCTTCTTCAGCTCTGACTATCAGAATTTCAGTCGGAACGGAAGAAGCTTCTTGGATGAGAAGCGAAACGTCTTCATGGAAAAACAAAGGCAGTCCAAGTTGCCTCTCGCAAAAGCACCTCTGGGGTTGCTTGGGGCACAAGCTGTGAAAAACCTCCTGCCTTTGTGTTTTGAAATTAAGATAGTCCTCAGCTCTACGACCGCAAGCGTGGACTGGGATTTCTGCCGCTAAGCAATAAGGTGGTTAAAAGGAGCTGCCTCTGATTTTATGACCTTTTTGCCACAATGGTTAAGCGAGTCACTGCCGTTATTAAATGAATCATGCAGTCGTTAAGGGAAGCCAGCTTCCCCCACTGGCGTTGCTGGTCGGAAGCTGGCGGGGAAGATTGCCAATGGCGAGATCGGGTGGCCCTGGGGGATGCTGCGACCGGTGCAAATTGGCTGCCACCCACCCACCTTTTGATTATCTGACGTGGGGATGCTTCAAGGGCCATAACTGCAAGGACTGGTTGTAAGTGACCTTTTCAGCACCACCGTAATTTTGAGCAGTCATTAAACGAATGGTCGTAAGTTGAGGACTGCTTGTCAGTACTTTCTTAATCATCCTGGGCAAGTTTCAGATGAGTACAGAGTCCCTCACCAAAACATCTGAAGGCCACAAGATGTTTGGGGAGTTTTCCCTCCCTGCCTTTCAGCCACGCTGGGAATTTCCTGCTCTCCCCTGCTGCGTTTTTGCTCCCTGGCCTTCAAGGTCCCGTCCTTGATATTTTTCGATTCCTGCTGGCCCTCTGGAAGGATAAAGGCCTCTTCCATTCCTGAGAAGATGCCCACGACTGGTGGTGAAATCTGGCTTTAAATCCATTCGTTCATTCGTGGCGAAGAGGGGCCCCCCCAGGGGCGCCTGCTGTCCTGCCCCCCCAGCTAGAAATGGGGTGCAAAGATCGCAGCAAAGAGGCTCGCGGAAGCCAAGGCAACACAGGAAGAATAGGAAGAAGAGGGTTATTGCTGCAGCAGAGAGAGGTTTTCTGGATGGAGGAGGGCCAAGAAGGGGGGGGGGTCCTCAGGATGAGTTCCCTTGATGGGCCAGAAAAAGAGGGAGGGAGGGAAGGAAGGAAGGAAGGAAGGAAGGAAGGAAGGAAGGAAGGAAGGAAGGAAGGGAAAAAAAGATGAAAAGAAAGTGTGAGAGACAAAAGAAAGAAAGAAAGAAAGAAAGAAAGAAAGAAAGAAAGAAAGAAAGAAAGAAAAAGGGAAAGAGAGAGACTGAGACAGAAAGAAAAAGTGTGTTTGTGAGTGTGAAAGAAAGAGAAGGAAGGAAGGAAGGAAGGAAGGAAGGAAGGAAGGAAGGAAGGAAGGAAAAGAAAAAGAAAGAATCTGCCTACAGAGTTTTTAAAAAGTCACACATTGGTCACTCCAGATTTTCAAAGAAAAGCTATGACAGGACAAGCCAAATAATGCCAGGCACAGTCCATCATACAGGCTTGACTCCATCATCCCCAGCCTCTGATGGCTTCAGGGCACTCACAAGTACACCGCTGATCCCCCCCCCGTGAATTTGGCCGCCCTTCCCCTGCCCTCGATTGCGGATGTCCCCTTCATCCCTTCCAGAGCTTTGCTTTTAGAAACAGAGGGTACCAGAGGCAGAAGAAGCGGATGGTCGGGCGATAACAGCCCCCATCATCATCCCTCCCATCTACTCTGCCCTCTCATTTGTCCTCAGCTCTATCCCTCAAGAGCCAAGGGACCATCAGGATCCAAAGCGCAAAATATCGGGGGGGGGAGGAGATACGCTGGGGAGAAGCAGCGATTTTGGGACCTTCCAAGATCGAGACGAACCTCTCCCAGGAGCTCTGCTCAGACCATCAAGAGGGTCAGTGAGCAGCAGTCTGGCCACTGCCCCCAAACCCTTGTGGGATTGCGGGGAAACATTTCCCGGCCTCCATTCTTCTGTCTGGAAGGTGGGGAGAACCTGCTTCTTCTCCCAAGGATCGTTCTCCACCCCCCTTCCACCCCCCACCCCCCCAGGCCAGATTGTCTGGTACGTCTTCAAATTCTCAAAGGCTGGAGAGATGGTCAAACAAGCAGCACGGAGAGGAAGCGAGGAAGCAGCTGGGATGAACCCACAATTGATTGTCTCAGAATTTAAAAAGAAAGAAAGAAAGAACAGAAGATTGCATCCCAGAAAGAAAACACAGAAGGACCTCCGATGTTCTTTGACCAGCGACGGAGATCCGAGAAGGTTGGGGAAACCCCCGAGGTCTCGAAATGGCCCTTTTCCCCAGGCAGCTGCAGATAGATACGTAGACAGATGTTTTCCCAGCAGACTGAAAGTCTTAAAAGTGGGGAAATTGCCATTCCGGGCGAGCTCTACTTAATTATAATCTCCTGTAATTTCGTCGAGTTGAAAGAGTGGGGAACCTTGGCTCTTTTATGACTTGTGGACTTCAACTCCCAGAATTCCTGAGCCAGCCAATTCCTGGCTGGCTCAGGAATTCTGGGAGTTGAAGTCCACAAGTCATAAAAGAGCCAAGGTTTCCCCCCCCCCCGTCTAGTTCAAGCAGGTTTCGTATATTGTTTCCTAAATCCACAATGTCTGATTCGCCAGACCCAAAACGGAAGTGTGCTTTTCCTGGCCTCTGCGACGCCGACGTCAATTCTCCGTACAGGTAAAGTCCTCGGCTTACGACCACGGCTGAGCCCAAAATCTCCGTCGTTAAAGCGGGACCTTGGTGAAGCAACTTTTGCCCCATTCTACGACTTCTACTTGCCACGCTGCCGTCGACAAGTCGGTAACCTGGCCGTTAAGCGAATCCGGCTTCCCCTTGTTGACTTTGCATATCAGAAGGTTGCAAGACGGGATCACGGGACCCACCCAGCCACCCACCCACCCCCGGGATGCTGCGACCGTCGTAAGTATGAGTCCGTGGCTAAAGCATCCGAATTCTGATCACGGGACCGGTGAGGGTGCTGCAAAGGTGGTAAGTGTGAAAGACGGTCATAAGTCCCCTTTGTCAATGCCGTTGTCAGTTGGAACCGTCAATAAATGGATTGGTGTAAGCCGAGGACCACCTGTGTTTTGTTTTTCCGGTCGATGCATGCAACGAGGTTTTATGCCGTCCCTGGCGGCCGCCTTTGTCTCCCCAGAATCAGTTCAGCCACCCACCCACAGCCAGCTCTGCCCCCCCTCCTCCAAGGAGCAGGTTTTCAAAATGCCACTCAAGGCTCAGAAGCCCCCCTGCCCTGCGGTGGGCGAGACGGGCGGATCCCACCGGCTGAAGCTCCTTCCGGTGTCTGCAGTTCTTGCGAAAGAAGCTGGGTAGATATTTGGGTTTTGTTGGTTTTTTTCGCAAAGGGCTCAGGAAGAAAGGGGATCTGGGAAAGGATGCCAATGGGGGCCTGGGAGGAAGGGAAGATATAAAAAGCACCCCATTGCTAGGTGTGGGGCGCTGGTGTCAAGCTCCTGTTAGGCCTTCCAAAGTCTTGAGACCGATCCACATGCTACAGTTCCTGCAAGCGAAGCGAGTCAAAAAAAATGAGACTAAAGCGACGGCGCTAAGGGCTGTGGAGGGAACCCCCTCCCTGCCCCCCCCTGCACAGCTCCCCCTGGGCCCTGCCCGAAGCAGTTCTAGCATCTCCCCCCTCCAGCTGCCCCCGTCTGGGGCTCCCTCCCCAGCCTCCCTTTGCGGCATGGCAAAAAAGTTTCCTTGGGCAGACGTTGCTCCAGGAAGAGAGCTTGGACACGGTCCAGAAATATATAGGAGAGAGGAAGAGGGAGGGAGGGAGAGATGCAAGGGAAGGAAGGAAGGAAGGAAAGAAATTGGAAGGAGAGGGAGGGAGGGAGGGAAGAAGGAAAGACGGAATTAGAAGGAAGGAAGGAAGGAAGGAAGGAAGGAAGGAAGGAAAGGAAGGAAGGAATGGAAGGAAGGAAGGAAGGAAAGGAAGGAAGGAAGGAATGGAAGGAAGGAAGGAAGGAAGGAAGGAAGGAAGGAAGGAAGGAAGGAAGAAGAGGGGAGACAGAGATGGGGGAGGGAGGGAAGAAGCCTTGTTTGTCATGAAGAATTTAGGTTAAAACAGTTCTGAGATCCTTCATCAGTCCTTGGCCCAGCTGATGGGGGTCATCAGCTCTCCAGCGTGTCCCTCTTTGGCCTGGAGCCTGCAGAGGCTATTTGGGGGCCCAGGGGGCAGTGGGAGGAAGGGCATTGCCCGGCTGACTGGGTTCGTCCCACAGCGTCAGGAACTGGGTCCAGGTCCCCTCTTATCTTTCCGCCTTCACCTTGTACTTGAGGGTTAAGTAAGCCAGGAGGCGGATGATGAAAAAGAAAACCCCTAAGATTGCAAAGTCCAGGTACAGCTTGGCTTCTTCCACATCCAGCTCCTTCAGGATCTTGGCTGGGTCCTTGAAGGGGCAATCAGTGTCTTTGCACTCCAGGTTTTCACGGTCCATGGAGTAGATGGTGAGGATAACGCCTTCAAAGCCGTACCTGAGCCAGAGCAAAGGAGGGAGGGCAGTCAGAGCTACGGGATAAGTGGGACCATCCTTCAAAACGTTGACTGGAACGTCTAGCATAATTCAGTACGACATGAGATAGAGAGGGAGAGAGAGGGAGAGAGAGGGAAAGAGAGGATAGATAGATAGAGATGATAGAGATAGATGAAGAGAGAAAGAGATGATAGATGATGGATGGATGGATGGATGGATGGATGGATGGATGGATGGATGGATAGGTAGGTAGGTAGGTAGGTAGGTAGGTAGGTGATAGATAGATAGATAGATAGATAGATAGATAGATAGATAGATAGATAGATAGATAGATAGATAGATAGATAGATAGATAGATAGATAGATAGATTAGATAGATAGATAGATAGATGGGTGGGTGGGTGGTGGATGGATGGATGGATGGATGGATGGATGGATGGGGGTGGGTAGGTAGGTACGGATAGATAGGATAGAGTAGAGATAGGATTGATAGATAGATAGATAGATAGATAGATAGATAGATAGATAGATAGATAGATAGATAGATAGATAGATAGATAGATAGATAGATAGATGATAGATGATAGAGATGAGATGAGATGAGATGAGATGAGATGAGATAGAGAGATAGAGAGATAGAGAGAGAGAGAGAGAGAGAGAGAGAGAGAGAGAGAGAGAGAGAGAGAGAGAGCGCACATTTGCTGATACCAGGGAGAAATTGGCTTTCCATGATGGGCTGAAGAACAGCTGAAGTCTCCAAATTACAAAAGCCATGTTGTTTGCATGATCACAAGACATGTGTGGTCGTCTCCATCATCACCACCACCACCACCATCCTCATCATGGCTTCTGCTGGATGTCTCCCACCATAGCCTGAAGCTGTCTGGACCTCAACCTGAGCTACAGGCAGCTCGTTGCAGAAGGCCCCGCCCAGGGAGAGGCTCCAGGCGCTTCTCTTTGGCGAAACCCCTTACCCGACATAGGAGACGTAGGTGCTCCACCGAAGGTAGGTAGGGATGGTCTTGAAACTGACGAAGAAGCCAGAAAGGAGAAGGACTGGAATGGCTGAAACAGGACCCACGAAAGTAGCCACCTGGGAGGAACATGGTGGGGGAAAAGGGACATGTAAGGTGCTTGGAAGGGGACCCAGAGGGACACTGAAAAATCAGGATTTCAAATCTGGACAGGTAAACCAGCCTTCCATAGACTGGTGCCCTCCACCATCCCAAGCCAGATAGGTGTTGTGATCCCGTTTGTCCCACGAGACCAGGTGAAGAAAGCAGGTCAAAGCAGATGCTTCTGTTTTATCTCCTTTGTTATGAGATCCAGGACTTTGTCTAGCTAAGATTACATCACTTCTTGCATCATTTCATTGTTGATGCCGCCTCTTTCCCTTTGAACTCTATGTTGTTTCAAGCTGCTTTTGTGTGTGTGTGTTTTTATAATTGCAATGCTTGTGAAGACCCTGTTTGGAGCTGGATGTTTTTCACCAAGCACAGAGAGATGACCTCGGAAGGATTATGGAGAGGGAGGCTGAGGAACTAACAGTGAGGTAAGGTGATTTTTGCACCCAGGACCAGCCCGAGGAATTTTGGAACCCCTTTGCATGTTTGTGTTTATTCCTCTCCCCACAAATTTTCAGGTCTGGGGCCTTCTCGGTTGAGATGCCTCAAAAGCCTTTCAAGAAATGAGAAGACTCTTGTTACAATAAGAGAATTGCCCCTTGGCACAGTCTTCTACCTCAAAAGAGTGTGTGTGTCCGTTTGTATTTGTGTGTGAATAGGTGCATACGTGTGAAGTCACTTGCTTTAAAAAAAAAACATTTTAAGAAGGGTCTCTATCAGATGTCACACCTTCTCTCCCTCTTTTGGTCCTTCATTCCTTTTCAAGTGGGATCCCTGATAAATTCTGGGGTGACCACTTTGAGGTCCCCTCCCCATCAGGAGGGGCTCCTGAGCCACTCTGGACCCTGCTGCAGACTCACTTGCGGGGAGCTGGAGGCTGCTCCGATGAAGAGACCCACAGACTGGGCCACCAAGGCCGTGCAGGTGGCCAGGGCTGAGAAGAGCAGGAAGCGGATGGCTTCCGGGGGCTGCCCGGTCATCCAGTAAACGATGCTGCAGTAGGTGATGGGGCAGATGATCTGCAGAGGAAGCGGGGGGGGGGGCAAATCAACCAGGATCTGTCCCTCAGGATAAAGTAGGGGCTGAAATGGTTCTCAGTTAAGGGGAGGCCAACGCCCTCCACCCAGGGAAGCCACCAACCCTTGGCTCCCCCACTGCAGGTGTGCTTGACCTATGACCCTTTGCTTAATGGCCAAAGTTGTGACGGCACTCAAAAAAAGGGACTTTTGACCACTTGTCTCCTGACCGTCGCAGTGCCCGGCAGTCACGTGATCCAAATCCAGATGCTTGGCAACTAACCTGTATTTATGACAGTTGCACCGTCCCACGGTCCTGGGATGGGCATTTGGGACCTTCCCGGGGGGGCTTCCGACAAGCACGGTCACGATCGGCTTAATGACCGGGGCAAAAAACGGTCGTAAAATCAGGCATGGCTCACTGAACAGTTACATCGCTGTTCAGCTGCACCTGTTGAACCTCGGCCTGCTGTAAAGCTGTAAAAAGCGGGGGGGGGGCTCCCTATGGCAGAAATGGGGGGGGGGTGTCAGGACGAATTGCTCACCTGAAAAGGAACGTCTGCTACAGTTTTGGCCAGAAAATAGGCTTTTAGGCTGTACCAGTAGTTGAGATGTTCTCGCAGAAAGACGGACATCTCCAGAGGGACTGCAAAGAGAGAGAGAGAGAGAGAGGGAGGGAGAGAAAGAGAGAGAGAAAGAGAGAAAGAGAGAAAGGAGAAAGAGACAGAGAGAAAGAGAAAAAGACAGAGAGAGAGAGAAAGAGAGAGAGAAAGAGAGAAAGAGAGAGAGAGAAAGGAGAAAGAGACAGAGAGAAAGAGAAAAAGACAGAGAGAGAGAGAGAAAGAGAGAGAGAGAAAGAGAGAGAGAGAGAGAGAGAGAGAGAGAGAGAGTAATGAGTTGAGAAGTACAATATACCCAGGCAAGGAGGAGCAGGAATCGACAGATTCACATGGAAAAGAGCCCAGATGTGGGAGGGGGGGGGCATAAGACTTTGGTGCCCAAATCCTGGAGAACGTCTATCTTGAAGCAAAGCTCTGGGTGACTCAAGCAAAGGTCCCCATGTTCCAGCCCTCTCTTCTGGGCCCCATTTGGTCGCTGTGCAGCACGGAGTCTGTCCCACAGCCACAGAGAGATCACAAATCCCTCATAGTTGTGCCACAGGAAAAAAAAGAGAGAGAGAGAGACACAAACCAACCACCACCACCCCCCTTCAACAAAAGAAGGCTGCAGATGTGCCTTCTCCAGCTGCTTATCCCATCATCTCCATCCATTCACAAGGCCTCATTTGCAGCAGTGCCATTCCAGCCCTTCCTCCCAGCTCAGCAACCCAATGTTGGTTTGTGTGTGAAGCTTTTTTCAGTAGCTTAGTTAGTGCGTCCATTTTGATTGCTTTCCTTAAAAAGGAAGATTAAAAAACAGTGGGATTAACAGAATGCCCTGAATTTATTTCAACCCTCCCTCTCATGGATCAAGCACCCCAAACCGTTAGCCCCTCTCTTCTCCAGTCACATCACTACCCCGCCAGCAAGGCTTGGGGGGGGGGGCAAAAATAGATTTAAAAAATGTGGCCCCCAGCCAGAAGCAATCTTGTCCTTCTGGAAGACAATGGAGCCACAAAGACCTAACTCACTTCTGCTGCACTTCTCCCGTCCTCTCTAAGCCTCTCTGAGCTTCAGGCCAACATCTGGAAACCTCTAGATTGTCCGTCTTCCTTGGGGGAACCAACACATGTCCCCCAGAATTCTCCTAAAGATGCCAGGCCATTCTGCAAAGGGGCCCCAACTCACAAGTCAGGATTGTGGGCATCAGAGCGGCAAACATGAGGAACAGCATGGAGAAGAAGAGGAAGCCGGTGTTGTTGAAGACCTTGGTGGCATCGTTGCCGATGTGTAGGTAGAGCAGGCCGATCAACACCCCCGTGCAGATGTGGGACATGAACCTCAGGTGGGTGAGGAGCTGTACGGAACAAGAAGGTCCTTAAGGCACCTGGGGCAGGATTTTCCTGCCGAAAACACTTTCCTCTCATTTGCAAAGCATTGGACCCTCTTAAGAAAAAGCCACAAATTGATCGGGCAAGCTACAATGGCTGCCTTCACACAACACGGCTCGGTTGAAATCCAGTTGACCACTGGAGTTGAAGGAAACTCCTCTTTATCCCAGCGGGTGAGGAACACCCTCAGTTCTGGAATCCTCTCACGTTTTCCAAAGTTGATGGATGCAACTTTTTTTTTATTTTTCTGCTCACAGCAGGAAAATGGCATTTTTGTAGGCTGCTCAGGGCGGCCAAAGGAGTTCATAAAATCTCTGAACAAATTAAAAATAAAGAGGATTGGTGCCGTATGAACCAAGGCTCTCTCGACTGCATGCAGCACAAGATACTAGTGATTGCTTGTTAAATGCAAACCTATCAAAAATCCATCCAGGAGGAAAGCCAGCCAGAATCTTTGGCTGGGCCAGGAGTTAATGTGGTGATCATTAAAAAGGAATCGATAACGATTTGGCTGGGAAGGAATAAAGCAACGATTATCAAGCTCTGGATCTTGGGTCCCTCAGAGGGTAATCAGCCTGGTTGGAGACACAAAGAACCTTAGGAGAGTTCGTACGTGTGTGTGTCTGTGTGTTAACAAAAGTCAAGCTGGTGGCCACATATAAACAATGGGTGGGGTTCAGTTCTATGGCCCTCAGCTTGACTTTTTGATCCCCCCGGAGAACCTCCGTGCTTTGCATTCTGAAGGCTCCAAAGATGTTCCAGATTTTGCCCACAGCAACTGAAGTCAGAAAGCATCAGTGATGCAGAATACTGAGACATATCTCCCTCCCTCCCTCCCTCTCCTTCCTTCCTTCCTTCCTTATTTTCTTTCCTTCCTTTCTTCCTTTTTCCTTTCCCCCTCCCCATTTGTCTCCTCCCTCCCTCCCTCCCTCCCTCCCTCCTTCCTTCCTTCCTCCTCCTCCCTCCCTCCCTCCTCCCTCCCTCCCTTCCCCCTGCTTCCCTTCCTCCTTCTTTCCTTCCTTCCTCCTTTCCTCCTTCCTTCCCTCCCTCCTTCCTTCCTTCCTTATTTCTTTCCTTCCTTTCTTCCTTTTTCCTTTCCCCTCCCCATTTGTCTCCTCCCTCCCTCCCTCCCTCCCTCCTTCTTCTCCCTCCCTCCCTCCTCCTCCTCCCTCCCTCCTCCCTGCTTCCCTTCCTCCTTCTTTCCTTCCTTCCTTTCCTTCTCCTTCCCTCCCCTCCTCCTTCTTCCTTCCTTCCTTTCTCCACCCTCCCTGACCTTTACCGTGTCTCTTAGGAGGAAATATAGTCCTCTGAAAAGGATGCAAAATTGAGTCAGGGTACTAGTAGCAAAGGTGTGACTCTCGATGTGATCCAAATCCTGTGGTTGAACCAAGGAGAGAGAGAGAGAGAGAGAGAGAGAGAGAGAGAGAGAGAGAGAGAGAGAGAGAATAGGAGAGAGAGAGAGAGAGAGAGAATAGGAGAGAGAGAGAGAGAGAATAAGAGAGAATGAGATTGGGTGATTAATAAAATCTTCAGCAATTCTAGCGGTCAACAAGAAAGACTTTACGACACCTTTTCCAACACAACACACCAGGTGGGGCACTTCAACTAGTAAAAACAATGAGAGGCTGAACGCCAAGAGCAGAGCTGCCCTCACCCAGCCTAGCCTGGTCCTGATGACCTGGTAGAGCACCAGCTGTCCACTAACCTCCCTCCGCCCCCACAGACCACTCACCGCCACGCAAGGTCCTGGCACCAAGGAATCCATCTTCTCTGGACTGCTCTTCTTCTCTTCCATGGTGCACAGCCCGTTCTGGACGGCTTGGAAGAGGAGTGGGTTGAGATCGCCATACTCCCCTGAGGCCACCTCAATGACTGCGGAGGGGAAGACGGAGGGAGGCAACTGGGGGTCTTGCTTCTGCCAAGCGACGCCCGTCTCTACTCCCCCCTCCCATGCTAAGAATCATTTTTCATTTTCATGAATCAGTGATAACGTTTAGCATTCTCGTTCGGGATCCTAGCGAACGCCACGACTGCAATTTGAGGCAAGCTGTTCTTTCATTGTTGTGGGAAAACGTAAAGCTCAGGGATTGTCAGAAACAACTTAAAACAGGGGTAGCCACGATGGGCTGGACAGTGAGGACAATCAGCCAGTGGAACGGAAGTTGTCTCCAGAAGTTGTGGCTGCTCCATCCCTGGAGATTTTTAAGAAGAGTCTGGACAGCCACTTGTCTGAAATTCTATAGGGTCTCCTGCTTGAGCAGGGGGTTGGACTAGAAGACCTCCAAGGTCCTTCCCAACTCTGTTATTCTAATTCTGAAGGGGACATTTTGAATGCTGTTGCTTCTGTATTGGACTTATTTCCCATACAGCTATTTAATTCCCCGCTGCAAGACATCATCGCATTCCTGAAAGTCATTCTTAAGATCCAGGGCTGGTTCCCGTTTGGTTGACAACTTCATATCAAGCCATCAACTAAGTAGTCCGATGTTCAGGAGATCCTTAAACTAAGTACTCAGCATGTCCAGTGAGGGTTGGTGAACATCTACCTGAAACCCTGGAGAGATATCTCCTGTTAGGGGGTGACTGTCTGGATCAGAGGGAGCAAAGGCCTGACCTACGACTGCAGGCTCCTAAGAGAGGGCCATGCCCTGCGTCTCCTAACTCTTGTAGATGAAGAAGCCATCTGTGGCCAACAAGACTTACTGAAGTCAGCTGGGTTATGGTAGGTGGGGCAATGCAAGCCAAGCCCTTTTAGATACGGGATGAGGTTGGACACAGCTCCCTTGAAGATACATTGACCTTGGCTGAGGATGTAGAGCTGGAAAGAAGGCAGAGGAGAGGAGAAAGGCATTGAGTGCAAATTCTGAGTGCAGCAAGAGATGGGCCACACGCGACGCTCAAATCGAAGAGTTCTAAAACGGTGAATTCCCGCCCCGCGTATTCTTCTAAGCCCTGCAGGCCTCCTCCTGCCCAAGGCCTCACCTTGTCAAACTTTTCGAAGAGCTTAGCGCTGGGCTGGTGGATGGTGCAGATGATGGTGCGGCCCCCTTGGGCCAAGGATTTCAGGAGGGAGACCACCTGGAAGCAGGACGTGCTGTCCAGTCCGCTGGAGAGGCAGAGAAAGAGAGGACAAAGCCGCTGAGGGCCACGGGCACAAGGACAGGGGTTGTCTTCTATTATTTTGGGGTGAGGCTCTAGACTGGGGGTGCATTTGCAAAGCAAGAAACAGGCTGTGTTTCTGTTGTGCATTTGTATAAGAGTCATTTTTCTTTCTCCCCTGTCTTGGGAAACTGGGGTGCTTCTTTTTTAAAAAAAGAAAAAAGTTTTGACTCTGACACTGAATTCAAAGCATTCGTGGTTTCTTCCACAGATTCTTTCCTACCTTTTGCTCTGGTCCAGCCTCCACATCCCATCAATTTCTTGTGGGATTCCCATCAATGTTCTGCAAGACCAAACAAGGCCCAGGGACGAGGGGAGAGGGTCTTGGGCCTCCCCTAGATAAGGCAGGGACCGGGGGAGGAAGGCTGCTGCTTACCTGGTGGGCTCATCAAAAAACATGACTGGAGGATTGTTGACCAACTCAAGAGCGATGGCAAGCCGCTTGCGTTGTCCTCCAGAGAGAGAGGAGGTGCGGGTGTGGGCACACTCCAGGAGTCCCAAGGCAGTCAAGATCTCGTTCACCTGATTGCAGGAAAAGAATTGCCATGGGAAATGGGCATGGGCCATCCTTCCTTTAGGCCAAGGTTTCTCTGTAACTTTAAGAACTGTGGACTTCAACTCCCAGAATTCCCCAGCCAGCATGAGGCAACCCACCCATCTTAAGGACATCAGTCCACTGGATCCGTGGATTTCTGGAGTTGAAGTCCACCCATCTTAAAGACACTGATTCACTGGATCTGTGGACTTCTGGAGTTGACGTCCACCCATCTTAAAGACACTGGTCCACTGTGGACCTTTGGACATTGATGTCCATTCATCCCAAAATTGATAAATTTGAGAAATACAGTGTCATGAAGTGCATCTCAACTGAAGTAGACAAATTCAGGTCAAAGCCCAGTCCACTACTGAGTGACGTCCGTTTCAGCCTCCCGCTTCTCCTTATTCTCTCTCTTAGACAGAAAGCCATGAAGGACCCCTGACTCGGCCCAGATCCCCCGAGCAGATGCTACATTTACCACCTTGGGAAGAGGCGGGCTTGCCAACGACGGTCTTAACCTAGACTTTGCAAGACGTCGGCTGCAAAGGGAGCCCTTCTCAGATGAGGAAGCGGAAGAGATGGAAGAACATCCATCCGTCCATCTGCTAGGAACCCAAACCAGCTAGGAATGGCTTCATTGCATGGTTGAAGGTCCACCTCTGCTTCTTGGGCTTTTGAAGACAACCGGGAATGCCAACTTACCAGCTCTTTCTTCACTTCTTGCTTCTCGTTCAGTTTCAGGTTGGCTGAACCCTTAGTGGAGAAAAGGAAGGGATCTCATTCTTTGCTTCTAGCCGACTTACTGGGGCAATTGGTTTTGAAAGCTCTGGGATCACCCCCCTTTCCTCCAGAGGTGAGCCAGGCACTTTTTCTGCCCCTGAATGGAGTCCTGATGGGGCTTTTAGACTCTGCATCCCAAGGCTTGCAAGTCTCCATTTTCTTCCCTCTCCACGGTTGCAACCTCCCCTCTCCCCACTCACCATCATGGCCTCCCTCACGGTGAGATGGGGCATCAGCATGTCATCCTGCATAATGTAGCATGACATCTTACGAAAAGTGCGCAGCTCCCTTGGGTGTCCGTTCACAAGAATTTGGCCTTTCATGCCCGTTTCCCTGAAAGTAAGAAATACCGAAGATCTTTACAGGTTGAAGATCTGTTGCTCCTGGTTGGAAGTGGGGTGCCCAACCTTGGCAACTTGAAGGCTTGTGGACTTCAACTCCCAGAATTCCCCAGCCAGCCAATCTTGGAAGTTGAAGTCCACAAGTCTCAACGTTGCCAAGGTTGGACACCCTTGCCTTAGAAGGTTCTTAAACCGGAACTGCCTTGGATCTAGGGCGGGTTTTCCTAAATTTGGCAATTTCCAGGTATATGGACTTCAGCTCCCAGAATTCCACAGCCGCGTAGCCATTACTGAGAATTTGGGAGTTGAAGTCCCCTCACCTTTAATTTGCGAAGGTTGGGGAACATTGATTTTAGGAGAGGCTAAACTTTTTACTCCCTTTTTCATTCATTGGCTGGATTTATTTTGGGAGGGTCGCAAGGAGAGGGCTGCTGACCAGAGAGACAAGGGATCTCTCCCCCCCCCCTTCACTAACTTCTGGAAGGTTTTAACTCAGAATTTGAATTGAGAAGTTCTCCAATTTATTTCACTGTTACTCTGAGCAATGTGGCACCCAAGGATTGTGCAAAGTAAATCAACCTGAAGATGTTGGAAGAAAATCAGCCTGGCACTTGTCAGGATCCAGGCCCAAATCCTTCCATTAAAAATCAAGTTGTTTTAGAGAAAGGATGCATTTTCTCACCGGTAACCAGCCAAGAGGTTCATCAAGGTAGATTTCCCAGCTCCAGAAGGTCCCATAATACCGATCAGTTCCCGGCGGCAAAATTTTCCAGAGAGGCATTTCAGCAGCGTCTTATATCCTGGAAAAGAGACAGGAAGATAAAGGGACTCTAGTGGTCCTGGTGAGCAAAGGGAATGGGCTTTTTTTTAATTAATTGATCCTATCTCTCAGCCAGCTCGTGAGACCCAGAAGAAGGGCCTTCACCCCATGGAACGTCATCCCTGCAGAAAGAAGACTGGAAATAAGATGTTATAGGTCTCCTCTCCTAAGGAAGTCCATCTGGTGGGACCAAGAAGGGCCTTCTCCGTGGTGGCTCCATCCCTGCGGAACGTCATCCCTGTGGGAGTAAGACTGGCCCCCACTCTGACGCTCTTTCGAAAGGCCCTAAAGTCATGGTTTTTCCAGTGTTAGCCTGGGGACCCCAGAGTGATACGGACCCCATCAAGGGGTTGCTTTGATTATTGTCACCAGAGGGGTGGGGGCTTATGGGATTTTGTATTGGGGTTTTATTTCTATGGAGAAATAAAATAGGATCATAGGATCGTCAAGAGTCGGACATGACTGAACGGATAACATTGTATCATCATTTATTTCTGTAAGCTGCCTACAATCACCATGAGTGACTTGGGCAGCCGTGTCCATTTTCTCAATAAATAAAATCCAGCAGTCAAGGTTTAAGAAGGGGCGGTGGTGCTGAACACAACCGTTTGGCATTTGGGACTGCCTGAGTTTTACCACTGGCTGGTAAGAAGGCGCAGGTGGGTGCACGAAAGCCATTGAACCCAGAGGCTTCCTGCTTAATACAGGCAGTCCTCGACTTCCAACGGTTCACTTAGTGACTGCTCAGTTACAACGGCACTGAAAAAAGTGACGGGACCGTATTCCACACTTACGACCATTGTAGCCTTCCCCGTGGTCCCGTGATCAAAATTCAGATGATTGGCAGCTGACTCATATTTAATGACGGTCGCAGCGTCTCCGGGATCACACGATCTCCTTTTGGGACCTTCTGACAGTCAATGGGGAAGCCAGATTCCCTTAACAACCGTGCGACTGACTTAAACACCCGCAGTGATTCGCTGAACAACCCCAGCAAGGAAGTCCATCAAATGGGGCCGAACTCACTTAACAAATGTCTCACTTAATGGCAGAAATGTGGGGCCCAGTTTTGGTCGTAAGTAATAGGGAGGTTGTTCCGTTCTCTCTCTCAACCAAGAGGGATGAAATGCCATGAGATTCTTTCGTAGGGAGAAGTCTTCAAAAGTTCCATCAAGGTTTTTGTTCAACTGGTCTGGCCTCCGCTGGCCACCAACCCCACCTGACTCACCGCTGCCTTATCAGAGAGTGGGGGGAAAGACCCAGATCCCATCACCCAAACCCAGAAGGGGATAAAAACAGAATGCGTTGGGAAAGCCAGCTGGAAAAGACCACAGAAGGCCGTCCCCTCAAAAAAAAAAAATCATTCTTCTGATGTACGGCAGATGTGTTCCAAAACATTCACTGAAGACCACAAGATGTTCGTCCCACACACAACCGAGTGCTTAATAAATCATTATTGCTATCATAAACGCCAAAAGGAGCATCGGCGGAAACTAAATGCATGAAATCAGAAATGGAAAATCCATATTTTTTTTTTCCTTGCTGCCTGGGTTTGGCTAATGGGCTTTGCTGCACCAGAAGTGCTGGGAAAGGAAAGGGACCCTTTGTGTTGAGTGCTTTCTCTGTCCTTCAGTTTGATGCCCGCTTTATCCACGATCCGTTCTCAACGTTGTCATGAGCCATCACTGGGGTCTCCTCCCACGTGAAGAATGGTGGGAATTTGGCCACTTCAAGCGGGGTGGAAGGCTGGCTTAAATGGACTCAGGAGAGCAACTGCTAGGTTCGGGTCTGTTGTCACTCGAGGATTCAAGCCTGGGCACCTCCCAGCAATCAATCTAGTCCTGAATCAATGAGCAAATTGGCCATCTGAAGCAAGTCTCGGGTACCACCACTAGAGGGAACCAAAGCATCAACATTCCCTTGGCTGGTTCAGGAGAAGACCTGGACCATCCAGAGGTCACTTTGGGAAGGGAGGGAGTCCTACCATCTTTTATGGCAGTCCCAGACCAGAATTGTGATGGTCTGGCTGGGAAGTTATGGACATGGTTGGCTGGGGAATTCTGGGAGTTGAAGTCCACCCATCTTAAAGTTGTTGAGGTTGAGCAATACTGCTCTAAATACAGGAACTGGAACATCTCAGGTTCAACTTGATGTCTACGATGTGGGTGTCAAAAGACCCAAAAGGGATTATTTAATTTATAAAACTATCCTCCGGCAAGCAAACTACGGGCTTACGTATGCATCAGACTCCATTCCTGGGGTTCCGATTCTCTCCAACGCTGCCCTAACTCCTGAAGTCTTCAGGCTTCATACATGCCTAAGAGATTTCTTATAAAGACCCATAAAGTTTCTGTCCCCATTTTGCCTCTTCCATTCAGGGCGGGATTTATTAATTGCCCTTTAATTACTTCATTCCCCTTCTAGAAAGAGAGAGAGAGAGAGAGAGAGAGATTCTGAGAAAGAGAGAGACAGTTGGTAAATCAAACGCTATTTTCTGCTTCTCCCCTTTTCTAGTTCCAAAATTCACTAAAGAGATAAAAACAGCAGCGTAAGATAAAAGAGACCTTCGTTTTAGGGGCTTCAGAAGGATAAAATGCTGAGCTGGAACATTCACGGTATATTTAAGAAAGAAGGCATAAATTAAGAATGCAGTTCCAGTAAGGAACTTCTAAATTTTGTATGCAGTTTTTATGCTTTTAATATTTTATTGGACACTGCCCAGAGTCTCTCGGCGCTGGACGGTTCTTAAATATGAAAAAAAATAAAATAAATATTTAGCGTGGAAAAATAGCACCTGGTCACTTAGGGGTTCTGCTTTTTATGCCACGCTCAGAAGCGACCACTTCCCTCCTCTGGCAGG
The DNA here is from genome assembly GCA_023970755.1 of Azemiops feae. Classification (NCBI taxonomy): domain Eukaryota; kingdom Metazoa; phylum Chordata; class Lepidosauria; order Squamata; family Viperidae; genus Azemiops; species Azemiops feae. Next base: position 1,603,136 of record JALGBA010004123.1, on the reverse strand, counting down.
CTGGAGAACATTCTAGACTGGAGCAGAGGTGCCGGAAATGGGTGGTGGAGGGAGGGGTGTGTGTTGATCCCGTTTGAGATTAAGTCTCATCCAGGCTAAGCATGCAGCGTGCATGCAGCATGCAGCAAACGCCTCCTTCGGGCTTCTCGGATGGCAGCCGCAGTGGGTTTTGCGAAGCACTCAGCCTGTTCTGCAGTCAGTGTGGAGGATGCTTGGAGACACCACCTCCCCCCCCCCCACACACACACATGCACACACCTTGTGCACATTCCCTTCCCAGGGCTCGTTGCGGCCCGCAAGGCTGCCGCAGCACCTGCCACTCAGCTCGGGGGAGGCGGGCAGCTACTCGAGTTCATTGACTGGCAGTAACCTTGTCTCGCTGGCTGGCAGCTGCAAACCCTGCTCAGCACAGAGCCCAGCCTTTTCTGCAGGATTGGATTTCGTTTCATTTTTGAACCCAGGCCAGAGAGCTGCTCAAAGGCCCTTGGTTCCCAGCTCCTGATGTGAAGAAATGGGTTCCTGCACAAGAGAGGCGCGGGGCCAGATGCCCCGAGGGCTGGGGCATTCCAAGACAGGTTCCCACGGGATTCGGACAGACCCTTAGCCAGGGGTCTCTCTCTCTCTCTCTCTCCTGACCTGCCCGGGTTAGCACACCAGATGTTAGTGCACTGCTGCGCATGTCAGCAGAGCTGTAGAAGGGGCCAGCGGGATCTGCCAAGCGACACTCGGGAATTCTCAGTCAAAGAGCTGCGAATCCAGAAAGGAATATGTGCTTTACACATTTGCAAGACACACATGTATGCACACAGGTGTTCCTTTGGTAGCCCCCTCTTGCCTGCTCTCCAGCCTTACCCAACCTGACATCCCGCATCTAAACTACAACTCCCATCCTGCATCCAGATTATCACTCCCATCTGGTCCACCTGATCCAGCTGTCTATGGAGATTCTCAGTCATCCATGTCAGGCAAGACAAGAAGCAACGGATGGAAACTAACCAAGGAGAGAAGCAACCTGGAGTTAAGGAGAAACTTCCTGACAGTGAGGACGATTAACCAGTGGAACAGCTTGCCTCCAGAAGTTGTAGGTGCTCCATCACTGGAGATTTTTAAGAAGAGACTGGGCAGCCGCTTGTCTGAAATGGTATAGGGTCTCCTGCTTGAGTAGGGGATTGGACTAGGAGACCTCCACAGTCCCTTCCAGCTCTATTTAGATGAATGGATGGATGGATGGATGGATGGATGGATGGATGGGTGGGTGAGTGGGTGGGTGGATTGATTGATTGATTGATTGATTGTTCCAGGTCATGGTTGTCCCAAAAGTGCTTTTTCCCAAAGGCAACTGGACTTCGTTTTTTCTTTGAAAACATTTTGCTTCTCATCCAAGAAGCTTCTTCAGTTCTCTTCAGTTCTTCAGTTCAGTTTGGAAACCAGTGGAACCCACAGAACTGAAGAAACTTGAAACTTTTTCAAAGAGAAAACCAAGAAAGTTCAGTTGCCTTTGGGGAAAAAGCACCTTTGGGATACCTGATCCAGCTCAGCTTCAAGGTAGCAGGCAGAGCTCAAAGCGCTGAAGACGGGGTCAAGAGGCACTCCTTCAAATTAAGGAACCGTGACAGGTTTCTCACCTCTTTGTTTTCGCCCAAGCTTTAAATCCTCCCAACTTACAGTTCCTGGAACTCCTTGAAGGAACCTGAGAGAGCGAGACCAATTCTGAGGTTGGATGATGCCATAAGCGGGTTGTGTGGCTTGGATGTGTGGATCCAGTGAAATGATGGTTGTGCAAAAGTGAAAAGAAATGGGACTCCTTTGAGTAGAGGCTGACTCCTGGACACCTCTCTTGGTTTTCTTTCTTGATCTTTTCTTAAGATAGGAAACATTTCCTTCTGCTGAAAGTTATCTTCCATTTCCAAGTCTAGCCTAGGGTGTAGGGCAGGGATGTCCAATCTTGGCAACTTGAAGACCTGTGGACTTCAACTCCCAGAATTACCCAGTCAGCTAAGCTTCAAGCCTTCAAGTTGCCAAGATTGGACACCCATGCTCTAGTGATTTCACAGTGGTCTCTCATTCAAGAGCTAATCAAGTCTGAGCATGATTATCTTGGGGAGATCAGCTTTAGCAAGGAACTGCTGCTCAAAGTTCTGGTGGAAAACCTACAGTGAAGAATGACTAGGCATCACCATCCATCCTTTGGCTGGGCTCATAGTTGGTTCCCCTAAAAATGTATGTACACAGGGAGTAATTGATACAGTTAAAAGGGAACTTGTGGAAGAGGCGTCAGAAAATGTCATGGTTCCGGGATGGTGACATCAGAGAAGAACATCGATCAGATCATCTCCAAAAAGTCTGCCCTGCTTTCTGATGACTGATGAGATGACTCACATCTGGCATTGCACTCTCCAAAATTGGAGTGGCAATTATCTTTCCTGATAGCATCACCTTGGAGCCCATTAATCAGGGGAAAGGGGACAAGGCGCCATATTTTGGGCGAAGATCCAGGGTGGGCCTCTCCAACACCCTCCATCTCAGTTAAATGTTTCTTCAATATTGTGATTGGGTTGACATCTTGCAACATAACTGATGTCTGATCTAATTGTGGAGTCCTGAGTGCTCTCTGAGCTTGGTTGTTTGCTTGCAGATGTTTCATTATCCAACCAGATAACATCCTCTATGCTCTGATGATGTTACCTAGTTGGGTAATGAAATGTGTGCAAGAAAACAATCAAGTCCAGAGAGCACCAAGGATTCCATAGTTCAACCCTGCACTATAGAGATTCTTTGGGAATGTTAGTTTAATGAAAAGAAGGACGAGGGGTGACATGATAGCAGTCTTCCAATATCTAAGGGGTTGCCACAAAGATGAAGAGGGTCAACCTATTCTTCAAAGCACCTGAAGGTGAAACAATGGATGGAAACTAATCAAGGAGAGAACCAACCTAGAACTAAGGAGAAATTTCCTGATGGAATAATTAATCAGTGGAACGACTTTCTCCAGATGTTGTGGGTGCTCCATCATTGGAGGTCTTCAAGAAAAGATTGGACAACCATTTGTCTGCAATGGTGCAAGACCTCGTGCTTGAGCAGGGTGTGGACTAGAAGACTTCTAAGGTGCCTTCCAACTCTGTGATTCTGTTATTCTTCTATTGTAGGTGTGCTCTAGGCCCCATCAAAAATACTGTCCTCTGATGGGACCAGACAAGATGTCTTCCCCATTGCTGTTCCTGCCCTATGAAGTCACATCGTCCCTAGAGGTATGACTTGTCTTTTCAATAGGCATTAAAGCCAGATTAGAAGTACACGGGTCTTCTGAACAGATTTAACTAGTGTTGGTTGGGCCCATGAGTCTCTGGGTTATTGCCTTCTCAACTGGATGTGTTACTAACTTTGTTAGAACTGGGTGGCCTTTATCAAAGTGATGACAAATATGTAAGCATACATGCATTACATGCGTATGAGTAAACAGCCAACCCAAACAGGAAAACACTGGATGTCCCTGGGGGCAGCAGACAGAAACATAGGCCTTCACAGCCTCCCCTCTTCCCCACAACTGCATAGGCCACCTCCTGACCTGGCACTCAAAGGCATCCTGAGAATGGTGGTCCTGCTGGAGGGTCAGTGAAGACTCCCCTCATGGCCAGCTAGGAGATCAGCTGAACTTCTGATGGTTGCCAAAGTAGCACACTTTATTTGGCAAAAGAGGTGCCATAAAGCAACTTGTAATTAAAATGGGTGTGGGATCACTGATTCACACTTAGCACGCTTATCAAGATGGGGTTTTCCCCTTGGCAAAACTACAACATGCCAAGACTGTCTCTTCCTTAACTTGTACAGGTAGTCCTCGACGAAGGATCACACATTTCTGTTGTTGTGGGACATTTGTTAAGTGGATTTTGTCCCATTTTGCGACTTTTCTTGCCACAGTTGTTAAGGGAATCACTGCAGTTGCTAAGGTAGTAACCCGGTTGTTAAGTGAATCTGGCTTCCCCATTGACTTTGCTTGTCAGAAGGTCACAAGAGGTGACCTCACGTGACTCCGGGACACTGCGACCGTCATTAATTGGAGCAAAGGCGGATCTCCATCTCTGAATGGATCTCTTTTGCTCACCTCCCCCTTGTTCACAAAACAGTACTTTTCCACCTTAAACCCCTGGCAGTCCCAGTTTTTTTTTTTTTTAATTTCTGGGCACTAATGACTGGCACCTTTTTAAAGAGACTTAATTAAAGCAGCCACTTCCCGCTTTCAACACACCGATTCATAGACAAGGAACAGTTCTGCCACTCACCCACGCAGGAAAAGGATCCCCACGGAGCTGAGAGAGAGGAATGGGGTGGAAGGCAGCTAAATTTATCTTCTTCTCAGCATCTGCGGCTCCAGAATCTGAAGAGTTCTGAGCTTGGGTTCTTCCCAGGGAATGGGGCAAAGGACACATCCCTCATATGTGCCAAGCATGACTTTGGAAGGACTTTCCACAGCTCTAGACTCAGAACTTCAGTTCCTGCATTCAGACATAGGGGCCTGACTCTCACCTGTCAAGAAGGTCAGAGAAGGACTCTCTGCTGACAGCAAGCGTTCAGCTCACAGGAATGGGGAAATCTGGGAAAGATCCCTCTTGAATCTTGGAAAGCAGCAGCTGCTTAGAACCAATTGCATTAGGTTGGAAAATAATCTGAACTAGGGAAGGCAAACACGCGTGTCCCAGGATAATGTTGTATGACTTCATCGTGGCCATTCACACCCCAATTAACAACTGAAAGCCACACACAACCAGGCACCACATAAAGACTTCAGCCCAGTTCACACATTCTGGAGGGAGAGAAATTCCCTGAAGATGGGCTCCAGCACAAGCCCCAAAACTTGGAAGATTAAACGTCTGGTCCTGGTGGCCAACCCAGGATGGATCCTACAATCTGAATTAGATCCAGGTCTAGGATCTGTGTTGAAAACAGCCTAAGGATTTGTGGGAATGCCTGCCTCCCCTTGCTTGTCCTACTAGATCTAGCATGCTCCAGGATTCTTCCATCAAAGAGTGCCATCTTGTCGGACCCAGAAGTTGTGCCTTCCTGGGGCAGCAGCTGCCTTGCAGAAGTCTTCATCTCTCACAAGAACTGGCTGTGCCTCCCGTTTTTTTGGGCCAGGAGATTAGGCAAGTACTGCCAGTTACCTTTTTATGAGCTGGTTTTGATGTTTTAATCTCAGGCGTAAATAGTTGAGATGATTAAGGGTTGTTATCATCTTGAGCAACACTAAGTCACTGTTTTGAAGTGGGCAGCCATATCAATAATCTAAATCAGGGGTCTTCAAACTTGGCCCTTTTATGACTTGTGGACTTCAACTCCCAGAATTCCTCAGCCAGCATGCCTGGCTGAGGAATTCTGGGAGTTGAAATCCACAAGTCATAAAAGGGCTAAGTTTGAAGACCCCTGATCTCAATCAATCAATCAATCTTCTTTCACACGGCTGCTAGTACTGGTTTGGAGGCCAGTGGTACCCACATTCAACCAAAACCAGGAGTGGGATAGATCCTGGCTTAGAAGCACAGCATGTGTCCTGCACGCAGCAAGTTGCAAGCGGAATTCCTGCAAAGCTCTTTTCAAAAGAGCTCAACATCTTTCGAAAAGCATGGCAAATCCAAAACTGAAGACACAGTTCAGGTCACTGTTGCCCTGCTACCCTGCCGTGGGCTCTCGAGACCATCCATACCAGCTTTCTTTGCGACAAGGTCGCCCACCTTTTCAAGTGGCTTAATTTGGTTAGTCCCATCCCAACTCTTTATAGCTTTTCTGATGAAACATCTCATCTTGTGCAGGACCAGCTTTTGAGGTTCAAGGCTGCTGAGCTCCAGGACCATGCTCACCTAAATAGGGCCAACATCTGTCTGCCTTGTAAGGTATTCCGGACACGAAGGGCCCCCCCCCCCGATTTGCTGGCATATAAGGGGGCACAGGCACAGACCCACAAAATCCTGTTATTACTGCCAATTTGCACAAAGGTGCTTTTAGCCTTCCTGTGGATTGATTTCCTAATCTGGTCTATCAAATGGCTCTGTTATCAACTACCAGGTCTGTTCTCTATTGCTCATACAGAGATGTCTAATTAGGGAGGACACATTGGGAAGCAAAGATGCATAACTGATACAATCTTTTCTGGAAATTCCCTGGATCCTCTCTCTAGGGAAAATACACCCTAGAGAACAGTGGGAGAGAGCCTGGGTGAGCTGGCACTAGAGAAAACATAAGTGGGATTTCATGGTTTCAACTGCTATGGGTGGATCCTGAGTAGGGTAAGGGCAAAGAAAGCTGGCTGTGGAGCATGAGCCCCACAACTACCCCCCTCAAGGGTTAGGGCAGGGGTGTCAAACTGCCAGCCTGCAGGCCAGGGTTTATAAGGATGGGAGAGAGATTGCAGCTATGTCCAGTAGGGGAGATAGGACAGGGGTCCTGGATGGGCCTGCTCATAACAAGGAAAATTGGCAGTCAGGAATAGAAATAGAAATAGAAATAGAAATAGAAATAGAAATAGAAATAGAAATAGAAATAGAAATAGAATAGAATAGAATAGAATAGAATAGAATAGAATAGAATAGAATAGAATAGAATAGAATAGAATAGAATAGATGGAAGGGACCTTGGAGGTCTTCTAGTCCGACCCCTTGCTCAAGCAGCAAACCCTCTATCATTTCAGACAAATGGTGGTCCAGTCTCTTCTTAAAAACTTCCAGTGTTGGAGCATTCACAGCTTCTGGAGGCAGGTTGTTCCATTGATTAATTGTTCTAACTGTCAGGAAATTTCTCCTTAGTTCTAGGTTGCTTCTCTCCTTGATCAGTTTCCATCCGTTGCTTCTTGTCCTGCCTTCCGGCGCTTTGGAGAATAGCTTGACTCCCTCTTCTTTGTGGCAACCCTTGAGATATTGGAAGACTGCTATCATGTCCCCCCTCGTCCTTCTCTTCGTTAAACTAGACATACCCAATTCCTGCAACCTTTATATGTTTTAGCCTCCAGCCCCATAATCATCTTTGTTGCTTTTCTATGCAGTCTCCCTTTCTCTAGTTCAGGGACCTCTTCCTTTGCCCCCAGACTCTATCTTTCTGGATATCTTAGCCTTAGGCTGCTGTTTTGAACATGTGACCTGCCAAGTTATAAATATTCTTGGTACCTTCGGGATTTGATCTTGGAGGCACGAGTATATCTGACAGGCATGACCGAAACTTGACCGGCAAGGAGGTGGGTGTTTCCTGCGCTGAGATCTTACCTGGATTCAGGTATTGCAGCAGCACTGATGCTACAGAGAACAAGAGGGTGTGTTGATCATGTCCCGTGACAACTCTGTTGTTTCCAGAGTCCCTGGTGGGGGGAATGCTGGATGGACGTTGAGTTGCAAGGAGAAGGTGGGGATTCTATGGGTTACTGTCCATCTAGGGCTCCAGAAGCTTCTTACCTACATTCACTAACCTCCTCAAGAGATGGTGCTTTAATATCAGGGCTTTAGAAGGGCTTTTAGGTCATGGGCCAGGGCCAGGAGTTGATGGCCTCCATGACAAGCAATAGAGAGTTCAACTCACATGCTGGATCATCTGTCATCTTCAGTGACCAATTCCATCTTCATCAGATGGAATGGAAGATGAAGGAGTCCCAGCAATCTGTGTTTGCGGTCATCTCTTTGGTTTCCACCAGCCTTTCCATGGATGAAAACCTTCTCCAACCCCTGGCCTTCAGATACCAGAAGCTGCAGTCTCAGGATGTCTGGGGTTGACCAGCCTTAACTGGGTTAGATGCTTAGCTGGACCAAAATCAGAACTCAACTAAGGATGCTGGAGTAGAACAGCCACCAAAGAGGTAGGGCGGTCCCAGCGGGCATCTAGGTAGTCTTCAACTTACGACTGATCCCTTAGCGACCATCTGAAGTTACAGCGGATCCCGAAAATGGGACTTACAGTTTCAAAGTTCCAATGTCCTTCTGCCTCCCCACATCCCACCCTACGGCCATATGACCACCATTTTGGGTGCTTGGCAACCAGTCTGAATGTTTGGCCGTTTGCAGTGCCCCAAGGTCCCGTGAGCACGATTCACGATTTATTTATTTTTTGCTGGAAATTGGCGTACACATCCCCTAGCGAACCTTGGGTTCGCTTAATGGCCACCTCATGCGGTCCCATGATGACCCATTTTATGACCGTCACAATTTACGACTGAAATGATGGGCTGAATTATGGCCGTTCATTGAGGGCTACCTATGCTGGGTCCAAGAGCCTCTTTGCTTTCTCTTTCCCATGCAGAGATGCCTACAGAGATCAAACCTCATGGAAGAAAGGTCCTGCAACCTCGATTGGCCCCTGCAAGGAGTAAGGGACCTTGGAGTCCTAGTGGATGATCACTTGACCATGAGCCAGCCCTGTGCAGCAGCAGCCAAAAAAGCTAACACAATCCTGGGTTGTATAAACAGAGGCACAGAATCAAGATCACGCATTATAAAACCCTAGTGAGACCACACCTCGAATACCGCAGCCAATTTTGGTCACCATATCACAAAAAAGATGTTGAGAGTTTGGAAAAAAAATTCAGAGAAGAGCAACTAAGATGATCCAAGGCCTGGAGACTAAAACATACGAAGAACGGTTGCGGGACTTGGGTTTGGCTAGTCTAAAGAAAAGAAGAAATAGGGGAGACATGACAGCAGTGTTCCAGTATCTGAGGGGCTGCCACAAGGCAGAGGGGGTCAAGTTGTTCACCAGAGCATCAAATGGAAGGACGAGAAAGAATGGTTGGAAACTGATCAAAGAGAGAAGCAACCTGGAATTAAGGAAAAACTTCCTGACAGTGAGGACAATCAACCAGTGGAACGGCTGGCCTCCAGAAATCGTGGGCGCTCCATCACTGGAGATTTTTAAGAAGAGACTAGACATTCACCTGTCTGAGACGGTATAGGTTCTCCTGCTTGAGCAGGGGGCTGGTCTAGAAGACCTCCAAGGTCCCTTCCAGCTCTATTCTATTCTAACGTCTGCCTCCAAGAGGCTGCCATCCTACCTCTTTTTCGCCACCAGGAACCTTCCCGGACCGAATACGACAGGTCAATGAAGTCAATGTCCACAGCTGACCGCTTGGGCAAATGGGAGAACCTCTGAGCGTCCGTGATGTGGTTCTCCACCTTTTTCAGGTGGGTGGTCAGGAAGGAGCCGTCCTGCGAGCCAGCGTTGCAGACAGAGTCCTCCAGGGCGATGGACACACAGGTGGGATCGAGGCTCTTCTCCGCCATAGCTGCTCCTCTGTTGAGGAGGCAAAGGAGACAGAGGTGAGTCTTCTGCTCTTCAGGTGCTCCCTAAGGCTGCGAATGGCCAAGTCCATCCACCAGGGCGGGTGGGGCCAGCTTGAGCAAGAGATTCTCAATTTGGGAGAGATTATGCATGTGTGGTCATAGGCAGCCTGGTGGCCTAGTGGTGAAGGTGCTCGCCTCCCATTCAGAAGGTTGAGAGTTTAATCCTAGGAAGCGGCAGGTGTTTGGTTCCTAGGACACAAAGAACAAATGTCTACTGTGAACTTCGTGTGGCACCAGGAAGGGCATCTGGCCAGTAAATGCACAGCTCCATCTAGTCACCCCCAACTCTACCCTGAACAGGGACTACAAGGTCGTGAAAAGAAAGTTTCTATGTATGTGTAGTCAGGCAAGTATGGACTTTGAAGCCATCAATGGTTTAAATCCTGGTTGATAGGTGAATCTAGCACATCAAAGTACAAATAGATAAATAAATTGCAAATAACATCTGACTTTTAGCAAGGGAAAGGCACCCCAATTTTAGAGAACCACTTCCTGGGCGGTAGCTACGCTACCACACACTTCCTTTGCCTATAGATTGCAGTCAAGTCTCTCTCTCTCTTTTTTTTTACAAGAGAAATAGCTTTAATTGTTTAAGTAGCTTTAATCTAGATTCCAAAGACGTGAGACTGAATAAAACAACCATAGTTCTTGATTCCAGCAGATCTTTTCTTCTGGATAATTGTATATGCTCCACCTTGCTGTATGTACATCAGGTCTTGTTCTAAGAAGTGATCCACACCCCATTAATCACTAATACTGTGCCCCAACTGCTTCTATGTTAAAAGAGGTTGCGTGACATGAATCAGAGCTGACTCCTTCCAACTCTGTTATTCTATTCTGTTCTGTTCTGTTCTACCCTACTCTACCCTAACCCTACCCTACTCTATCCTGTCCTATCCTATCCATTCTATATTCCATTCCATTCCATTCCATTCCATTCTATTCTATTCCATTCTATATTCCATTCTATATTCCATTCTATTCTATTCTATTCCATTCCATTCCATTCTATTCTATTCCATTCTATATTCCATTCTATTCCATTCCATTCTATTCTATTCCATTCTATATTCCATTCTATTCCATTCCATTCCATTCCACATACAGCATAGAGGTCCCATGAAAAGGGTATGTTCACCATCTTCCTTCCACTTTCTCATTTCAAAGATGGAAGGTGAAGCACTGTCATTTACGGCAGGGGTGTCCAGCCTTGGCAACTTTAAGAACTCCCAGAATTCCCCAGCCAGTTGGGGAATGGCTGTGCTGGCTGGGGAATTCTGGGAGTTGAAGTCCACGGTGAGCATGCTTGGAGGAGAGGCTCCTGATTAGTTGGCAGGGAAGGAAACAGCGGGCAGAAGGATAGTGATTTCTTTCATTGCCCTTTGCCAAAAAACACCCCCCCCCAAACCCCCCCCCCCCACTGGTTTATCTTCAGGGAAGTCCTGATTCCAAGATAACCCAATGAGGTGCAACTGGGATATCAGAAGGACCTTCCTCTTTTCGTCTGAGAGGGACTGGAGAAAATGTCACCAGGTCCCAGGTACACCCACTTGGCACTAAAAGTTGCTAGGGGAGCTGAACCAGGAACTTGACTGGATGCTCCCCTCACTGTCTTTGCTTACAATCCAATTTTGGGGGGCTCCAGGTTGCAAATGAGCCTAACCACTAAGAAGCAAGAGATGCAAGCCCTTTTCTCCACCCACTCCTTTCATTTTTTCCTAGGATATATATATATTACATGGAGACGAGGAAAACGTTTCAAAGCAAATGCTTAAATAGGGACGCCAGCCAAATCTGGATGGAGGATTAAACTCAAGGCAAAAACTAATGGCTGCGTTCAAATGCAAGACAAAGGGGGGGGGAAGGGCCCTCCCTGCAAAGGGAGTCTGATTAGATAGACTGGAGGGGAGGAGGATGAGCTGGGAGGTGCCATTCAGCTTTGGGGGGGGGCTAAGAGAAAGACCCTTCATACACCTCAGAGAGAAATCGACTTCCATCCTGCCCTATTTTAAGCTGCAGAACCTCAGCAAAGCTGGAGGAGAACTTGAATTGCCAAAAGTGTGCAGCGGATCATACTGATAGACACCCCCTCGCTGCTGATTCCCCTCCCCATCTTCCCCCCCCCTCTCCATGGGTGGAGTGGAGATACTCTCCCCCCAAGCGAGTTCATCATCAAGACACCTGCCGCCTCCAAAATGTTGGATTACAATGGCCAACAAACCAGTACCTCCAGGCTGGGGATGATGGATGTTGTAATCTAAAGGTCCCAGCTTGAGAGGGCTAGCACAGGGAAGGAAGGAAGGAAAGGAAGGAAAGGAAGGAAAGGAAGGAAGGAAGGAAGGAAGGAAGGAAGGAAGGAAGGAAGGAAGGAAGGAAGGAAGGAAGGAAGGAAGGAAGGAAGGAAGGAAGGAAGGAAGGAAGGAAGGAAGGAAGGCTGGCTGATGGATCTCTGACCCAGAGCCTGTCCAGAGCGGGAGAGAGGAGAGCGCAGGAAATGCTCTTCTGCGCAGGCTCTGCTCCTTCCCTCCCCTGCAAAGCCTGGCTGGAATTGCGGCTCGGGGGCTGCCTGGGCCAAGGGCTTCTCTGCCGGGGGATCTGAGCAGATTCTTGCCTTCCTTGAGCTGAAATGCCAAATCTAGGCCGATTTATTTCATCACAGGACCTCCTTTCATCACCTCCAGATTTGCCTTTCGGAGAGATCCTTTCTCTCCCCGCCCATCACACCCCAAGAGACACATTCTCTTAGCCAGGGCATTTCTTGGGAGAGAACAGGGGTCCCCTAGATGGAAGGCATCTCTGGAAGGCCCCTCCCCACCCCATTTCAAGCCACACGTGACCCCCTTTCAGAAATGCTTTCATTCCTGGCTAGCCAATAAATGCTGCTGTAAAATGTATGGCTGATTTGCAGTCGGAGCCCAGATTTCTCCAGGATCCCGGTCTGGGAGTTACTTACTAATCCCCCCCCTCTCTCTCTTTCTCTCTCTTTCCCTCCCTCCCTCCCTCCCTCCCTCCCGCTGGAGCCGAAAACGCTGCCCCTCCAGGAATGGCTATCTTCTATTCCCCCCCATCCCCATCCCCCCCAACCCTTAGAGTATTTGCAGCCTGATATTCTGTGGTTTAACGAGGACCAGAACCCAGCCATGCCAAAGGGGTGGTGGTGGTGATGGGAGGGGTTTAAGCATACCCAAACTTGACAAGAGACCCCTGGAATTCCATAACTCTTAAGGCTGAGCAATCTGAAATCCCCCACCTGCCTCAAAGGTGCTGGAAGGGCAAGACTAGATTAGATATAGATGGAAGGATGGATAGATAGACAGAGAGAGAGGGAGGGAGAGAGAAAGAGATAGATAGATAGATAGATAGATAGATAGATAGATAGATAGATAGATAGATAGATAGATAGATAGATAGATAGATAGATAGATAGATAGATAGATAGATAGATAGATAGATAGATAGATAGATAGATAAAGATGGCTTCCTTGAAAACAAAGCAGAGGAATTCCTGAAGGTGTTAAACCTGCTCCAATTAGACAGACCCCCACCCCCGCCTTTCTGCCCCCTGCTAGGCCTGGACCTCTAGGAAAAGGGGGCACCGGACCAATTGGAGCAACTTGCCATGCCCCGCTCCCCAAGACCTCCTACCCTTCTCTGAGCCGCCCTCTCCCCCTCCCCCCATGGGCTGGGATCCCTCCCTTTGCCCGGCCAGGCGAGACCCTGCCCGGCGGGGGAAAGCCCTGCCCGCCAATTGCGCAGACGCCCCCGGGCCACCGCGGAGGGGAAGGATGCCCAAAAGTTTGTGGACCCCTCCCCGTGGGGCGCCCTCCCTCCCTCCCTCTCCCTTCTCCACCCCATTCCCGGGCGAGTGGGGGGCTCCCCTCCGGCCCTGGCCAGCTAGATCCCTCTGCTGGGAGGGGGGGGGAAGAGCTCACCTCTGCCGTCCGCCCCTTCCCCGCTGGCCTGGGGGGTGGGGTCTTGCCGCCGCTCTCCTTGCAGCCGACCTCTAGCTCCCCTCCGCAGGCATCGGCATCAGCACGGGGAGGGAGGGAGGGGGCGCCGGGGGGGGGTGGCTGAGGGCGGGCGAGGCCAAGCAGCGGCTCTCCTCCTGCGGGGACCAGCGACCCCCGAGCCGGGTGAGGGAGGCGGACTCAGCTCTTGCAGCCGGTCGCCGCCGCTTCCTGCGTCCCCATTCCCGAGGGCGCCGGGCTGGAACAGGTGGGGAGGGGCGAGGAGAGCCCCCCGCCCTGCACAGCCCTGCCCAGCCCCGCTCGCGGCCGCCCCTGCCCGGGCTCCTTCCTCCGGCAGCTCCCGGTCCGCCGGCAGCAGCGCGAAAGGGCTGGGCCGGGCTGCGCTTCCCGGTCCGAAAGCCCGGGCGCTGCTGTTCAAGGGTCCGCGGAGGCTGCTGCTCTTGAGGGCGGGGAGGGGGAAGGAGGGGGAGGGGGCGCTCCAGCAGCAGTCGCCGGCCAGGAAAAGACCCTCCCCTCGCTCTCCCGGAGGAAGAGGGGGGCTCCTGCTGCAGGAAGCCCACCAAGAAAACCCCCGCAAGTTCCTAGTTCTGAAGAAGGTCCCGTGCCTTAGTTTCCCCTCTGCTTCTTGAGCTTGGAGGGATGCTTGGTTATCCAAGTTCAAGGGGGCGTTTGAGGGGACTTATAGGGGGCTGCGGTCGTGAATTTCCAAAGCCCCGGGCTGTGTGTATGTGTGTGTGTGTAGGGGAAACGAATCATGCCTACCTTCTCCTGGCTGGAAGTGTGTCATACAGTCATTCATGGAGGTGTGCTCATCTTATTAGGCCCTTTTCGCATGCAAATGTGGCTCGCCAGTCCTATCTTGGGTACACCCTATAATTATGTTCAATTGTCATTCCGGGCTCCGTTCAATGGGACTGGAGCCCCACTTGTGGCAGCCCAAGAGCCAGAGTGCCCCAGAGAGCAGCCGGCGCCAGTAGAAACTGGCTCTTGGTCCTGCTCTCGTTTTAATCCAGGTGTTTCCCAATGGAGGGGGGTGGGGGGGCTTGAAGAGATTAGGGTGAAGGAGAGCCAAGGCCATGATCGAACAGCCCGACTGGAGCTGTTGGGACACCCAGAAGACAAGCAGGGCTTCCACCGGGCTGTCCCAGCCCCCACTTGGACTCTTTTGACCACCCCTGTCAAACCGGAGCTGCTCCCTCCGCTTGTTACCAGGACCTCTTTTGAGCCTTTGCAAAGCGGAATCCGGATTCCGATGGACAGGGACCGGTGCTGAAAAAGACAGGCCGCCTGCAAGCCCTGGAAGGAGGGCTTGGGAGGAAAAAGGAAGGTGTCAGGGAAGAAGGGAGAGGGAGAGAGAGAAAGAGAGAGGGAGAAGAGAGAGAGGAAGGGAAACAGGAGGGAAACGGGAGGAACAGATGCCAGGAAGCTCCGGCAGTTTAAACCTGCTTGCTGTGTCCTCTCGTGGCCGCTGGTGGGATTTCCGGGACCAGAATAGCAGTCCTTGGCCAAAAGGGACGCTTTCCCCATGATCCATTTCAAAACGCTCTTCCAGGGAACTCCAGGAGCTGATCTCCTCACTTCAGCAAGCAACGGAAAAGGCTGAGCGAACACAGGGTGCTCTGCTCTGGGTTAAGTTACGGCTTGCTGAAAAGTGAAAAGTGAACTTGTATTTTTTTTTAAAAAGCACTAAATGCTTCCCCCCCCTCCCTTTTCTTTGGCAATGCATGCATTTCTATCATAACCTTTGCGTTTAGTTTGGTTTACATTTCCTCCCCCCCCCCTTTTCTTGACGTTCTTTTGAAGGGAATAAACCAATAACTTACGGCTGCTGAAAAACCGGGATTTAGGTTAACGGAGGCAAGATGGTAAATCATGCATTACAAAACCACCTTGGCTTGGATCACACTCTGGGCCCCGTCCCAGTCGGTCCCAACCCAGCTTCGTGTACGTTGAACAGGCTGTGCTTGCGCCCAGGAAGATTTGGAATGGAGGGCAACGCCCTGCAGTAGCAAACTGTCCTTCATCACATAGGCCCCCTGTGCCCCGATTAAGCAAACCGGATTAACTCTTGGAGCATTTGGGGAGGGGGTCTGTGGAGATTGAACGAAGCTGGTGCAAAGGGCTGTGGCTCGGGGCTAGGTAAAGACAGGGGGACCAGCCAGTTGGCCCTGGGAAAGGAGAAAGAGAGAGAGACGCAGGACAGCCCCACCTAGCTTGACTGCCCTTAAAAGGGGGCAGGAAGAAGGCAGGAAGGGCTTTTGAGATATTATTCCAAGGCCTGGCAACAATCAAGAGGCATTGCTGAAAAGCCCACACACACCGCCGTTGCCTACCTCAGAGGGCTGACACTGACGAAGAAGCATCCCGAGTTCTAGATCTCCACGGCCAAACGCCGGTCTCTAGCCAGCTCCCAGGTTTAGAGAGAAGAGTCGCTGCAAGTCCAGACAGCTGTGGGTTTTGCAACAGGCTTTGGCCAATACACTTTTTAGGCAAGAATTTGAACGCCAGAAAGCGGTAAGGATTTTGGCGTAAGCCGTCTCAGGAGTGAGAATCCGGACCGTGAGATAGCTGGCCCTGACGAGGTTACCCTACTTTGGGTAACGAAACGTCTGCAAGAAAACCAGCTCAGGAGGCACCCGGGACCCCTGCAGCAAGAAAGGAGGGAGGTTTACCAGTGTAGCGGCCAGCAGCCATGCTGACTTTTAAGGCCATCAGGGAGGCAGGGATCTTATCGCTGAGGCGCTGGCTGAGAGCCCAGGGGCTCAGGAATCCCCACATTACCTGTCCCGGGAGGAGAAGGAAGCTAACGCCCCCCCCCCATAATAAAGTGAAGTTCCACAGAGTTCAGGTATCCCTTTTCCATCCATCTCTGACCGGTCAGGCTAACTAACCTCTTTGCCAGCTCCGATGCGTTCCTGCTTCTCAGCCTGGGCCTCTGTCCAAACTGACCTCCAAGGTTTTCCCCAAAATAAATTCTATTCGGATGCTGCTCTCCTCCGCCCATCCCATGCCGACGTCTGACCTGACCAGGGGAAACTTGAGGTTATAGGTAGTCGTGGACTTACAACTACGATTGAGCTCAACATTTCTGTTGTTGAGACATTTGTTAAGTGGGTTTTGCCCCACTTTGCGACTTTTCTCGCCATGGTTGTTAAGTGGATGACTGCAGCTGTTAAGCTAGTCACGCGGTTGTTAAGAGAAGCTGGCTTCCCCGTGGACTTTGCTTCCCAAAGGGGATCACGTGACCCCGGGACACGGCCACCGTCATAAATAGGAGTCCGTTGCCCAGGTTCCGAATTCCGATCACGTGACAAGGTGGATGCCGCAACGGCCACTAATGTGCAAAACGGTCATAAGTCGCTTTTTTCAGTGTTCGGTTGTAACTTCCAACGGTCACTAAATCAAACTGTTGTTGAGGACTACCTGTACAAGGAAGACTGTATCTGACACAAGACTTGGTTTTGTTGGTGTGGCTTTATTTCTGAACGTCAATGTAACATAAACCTTAGGTGCCAGGAGCTGGAACCCTAATATGGGAGAGACCCACACACAAACACACACCCCGGCAAGAATGATCTCCCTTTTTTGCTCTCTCCTTCCTCATGATGTGGGAGGGATTGCAACACAACCTCTCGTTCTGTGACGACTGTGGGAAGAAAACCAGTATTTCATGACCTCCCTGCTCCGAAGACAAAAAAAAGGAAAAACATTTGCCAAGAAGGCAAGCAGCAGTGGATTGTGGAGCAAACGGTAAGAACAAAGGGCTCATCCACCCCCTGGGAATAGGGGGGCAGTGACGAGAGAAGGGCCCCGAGTCACCCAGGGATGCTCTGGTGCAGGACCCTCCTCTGGAGGGAGACTGAGGAGGGAGGGCTTGCGAGTGGGACTTTGTGCTGCTACAAAGAACACGGGGAGGGCAAACCAACTGCAGAGACAGAGGCTGGTAGGTTAGGAGTCGGGGTCCAAGAACGAGACTTCCAAGGTATGAAAGTTAGCTTCTTGGAATGACCAGCTTTTCAAATAAGGCCAGGTAGACGTCGTGGGGTCAGGAGGCGCTGAAGCACAGGTCTGACCCAGCCACCCTTTCCATCTTACGTCAGTCCCTTTCCACAGGAACTGCCTTAAAGCTGGCTTCCCTTACCAGATTACTCCTTACACCAAGAGGCGTACAACCAGATCCCAGGTTGAAGGGAGACAACAAAGGGCTTTGAGGGGGGGGGAGGGACGTGTGTCTCTGTGTGTATTTATCTCTGTGTGAAGCCTTTCGTCCTGCTCTCACCTCCTTTCAAGAAAGCCCACTTTGGCAAGGAGCCCGAGCAAAGCACTGGCCAATTCAGAAGGTCCACCAGGCTGGTGGTGGGGGAAGATCCCGGGGTGCTGCAGAGGAGGAGGCGGCCTCTCAGAGTATCTGGATGCCCAGTTCCTCGGCGGTCTTCTGCAGTCTGTCCATGACATTCTCTTCTGGCTCTGGAACAAGCCCACTAGGCACAACTGCCCGGCTCTCGGAGGGGGCGTTAGCCATCACGTAGTACACCGTTTCGCTCTCTCCGTGCTCGTTGGTCCTGTTCACCACCCGGATGATTGGGCTGGAAGGGGCGCTCGGATCACAGTCCGGAGACTCGCTGGCACACGGGGGAGCCGAGTTCTCGGTTGGCAGAGCAGCTGGCAAATCTGTCTCCAACGGCTCCTCCGTTGGCGAGTCCAGGATGATGCCCTGTAAGCCGCCTTCCGACCCTGCCAGCACCACGCACTGGGCCGCGTCATCCAGCGATTCTCCCTGCTTCTCCCGGTCCTTCAGCAGCTGCTCAGTCAGTTCCACGCTCTCATACCGCACCAGCTGAAGGCGCATGTACCCATCCTCATGTTCTTTGTACCTAGGTGGGGTTGCAGAGGCTGCGGTTAGCAGGGAACCATGCCAGCCTGGTGGCGGCTAGCTGTTGGCGTCCCAGCGCCATCGATTATGAAAAGCTGGTGAACACACAGATGCACATTCAAAGCTGCTAGAAATGGCTGTTATGCCACTTCTTCGGCAAACACTTGCTTTGTCCAGAAATCTTAGCACAAGGTGAGAATGAATCTACATTTTTCTCCACCTTGCCTGGCATTGATAAAAAACAAAACATGAAAGGGGTCAACCCTGGTGAAAGAGAAGAAACAATACCAGCAGCCTCATCTAATCCTCCTAGAAGATCCCAGAAAGGGTGCCAGCTCTCTTCTTACACCCTTCTTCCAATTGCTGCACTTCTAGATCTCTCTTCTTGGCCAACACGTGGAAGAAGAGGTCACCAACGTTCAAACCTGCCACATTGGGAATCACTCCAGCTTCCCTGTGACACTTCTGGCTCGGAGACAAGCCACCAAGAGATAATAAGATAATAAAATCCAAGACATATCAGAATTAGCCAGCCTATCCAAACTTCCTAGATTTAATCAACCACAACCATTTTCCTTTGTAATCCTGCTGCTGATCTGAGGACAGCACAATTTGCTTTAGGGATGTTCAGACAAACAATCTGTTTCTCCAAAAAATACCCTGGCTTGTCCTGTTAATGATTTGCAAACCGGTCAAGACTTGGGCTAAACCTCCAGCTGTCCTGAAGTTTACTTAATTTTTTTGGAGGAATGTGATGAGAAGACTATGCAATCCCCTCTTCTCCTTTTGAGGAGAGGGGTTGAAGTGAGGACTTTTGAGAAAGTGAAACTGCTCTGCAGAAGGCCTTAGGGCAAAGATGTCTTCTGCTAGCAGCTTAACAACAAGAAAAGTCAGCTTCTCCCTGTAAACTGAATACTCCTCTGAAACATAACTTTGATTTCATGCCCTCTCAGTAGGGCTTCATCACCACAAAGAGCATTTCAGCCCCGCCCTATCATTGTGTACCTGAAACGAGGATGACCTGAAGGCCACTTGAACTGGTGCTTCTTCCTGAGGTGGACCGTAAGGTTGTTCCCCCGTGTGAAACATTTGTCGCAGACGTGGCACTTATACCTGGGCTCTGAATCGCCCTGAGAATGTACAGAGAGAGAAAGGAACGGTTAGATGGGGATTTTCTCCACCTACGTGCGAAACTCCACAACTTGAAGGAATCCAGTTTTTGCTGTTCTGTTTCTAAAGCACGTCAGTAGATTCTCTAACAATAAATTGGATTTGTAAGTATGAAAATAATAATGGTAATAATAACATGACGCCTTTTAGGTTATTAAACAGCAACATCTGCCTATCCCAGGTGCTTGGGGAGGACTCAGTAAGTGGACAAAATGCCAGATCTGTGCAAACAACCATAACAACAACAACAACAACAACAACAACAACAATAATAATAATAATAATAATAATAATTAAAAAAAAATTGAGTGCTGGAGGAACTCAGAATTCCCAGAAGCAGCAAAATTTTGGGAACTCTGAAAGAGATGCTTGCATGGAGGTGATTCAGACCAATTAGCAGGTGTAAGTTTGCTTTTTTCCTTGGGAAAATAAACAGTGGCTGCTTCGGCTTCCACTTTTCTAGCCAAAGCCACATCTCAGAGTCCTTCTGCAAAGCTTCTGTGATTGCTGCCCTGCTTTTCTCCTTAAAGTCAGAGGCCGCCCCAGGCTCTCGGACTCCCCTCTGCTTCCTTCTCACCTCATGAACCTTCTTGTAGTGCAGTTTGATGGAGCAGAGAGATCGGGCGCTGAAGTCGCAGGCTTCAAACTCACAGCGGTAGGCTGGCTCTTTGCTGTGGGTGTCCAAGTGCTTCCGTAGATCGATCAGATTCTTACAGCTGGACGGATCATGCAAAGACAGTGTTTTAAATCCTGGCACAAACGGTACAATACTGCTGCGCGTAAAATGGCAGCAATCGGAAGTCATAAAATACACGCTCCCTCCGTGTTCTTCACCATAACATCCTGGCTATTACCAAAAACAGGCCACAGTTGCTCTTCCTATCATGATGACCGCATTTTACACCACGACAAATCCTCTACAAGCCTCTGAGTGGGACAACAGTCCAACAGCTACCCTCATCACAATGCTACCTATTCTGCCGAGTTCTAGAGGGAGTCCGATCAGCCACACTGGCTGGGGGAATTCTGGGAGATGAACTTCACACTTCTTAAAGTTGCCATGGTTGAGAAACAGTGGTGTTTCATTTCATATATATTGATTTTATAACTGTAATATATGTCACCCTGAGCAAGGCCTTGATAAAAAGGCCACTACGGGTCTAAAAAAAAATAGTTCCAGAAACGGTAGCCATTTCATCCAAATATCCTTTGAATTAAACTGGTGGTTTGCTCAATAATTCCACATTTCACTGGCCAGCAAAAGAGAGACTTTATAAAGTAACGGTAATTTTATAATTTGGAGCTAGGCACCAGCTACAATCAAGTCACCACAATTTGTAAACTCTTAAGGCAGCTGCTAACCCAGAAGGGTTTGGCTACAGAGAACACTCTCCTTCCCGGGACCCGGCCCAGGGCCATCTCCCACCTGGCCTCTGGGCTTACCTGTGGTCACAATAGTTGCACTTGTAAGGCCGTTCCTCGCTGTGCCTGAAGCGGATGTGGTTGCGTAGTGAGGAGGGCAGAGGGCAAGTCATGTCACAGAGAGGGCACTTGTAGTGGTTGACTGCTCAGGAAAACAAGACACGCACACATATAAAAGAGGTCATTCCTGAAGGGAAAGTTCACCAAGAGGAGAGAAAAGGAGGGGGAAGAAAGCTTCCTCATCACCTCTTACCGTGGTTCCTCATATGATCCCTCAACAATCTCTCTGTGGCAAACCTTTTGGAGCAGTGAGAACATTGGAATCGCTGTTCTGTGAAGCAGAGGCAGAAACGAAAGGACACATCTCATTGGGAGAGAATCTTTTATCGGCAACTTTTCACAACATATTGACAGACTTCATCACAGTTTAAACTAGGAAAGAGCATCCATACTGAGCCAAATCCAAAAACGCTAGAGAATTCCTGGAAGTAGGGCGCTCAGACAAATCAGCCATCCACGGGCCCACAGAGATAAACAACATCCACATGCCATTTAAAAGAGACACTCAAAAATCTAAAAAAGCAAACAAAAATAGCTAACCACCTCCTCACCGGCAGTCAATGCCCAGATGAGCAGAGATCAATACTAAGATTAAACCAACAATCA
Source organism: Azemiops feae (assembly GCA_023970755.1). Taxonomy (NCBI): domain Eukaryota; kingdom Metazoa; phylum Chordata; class Lepidosauria; order Squamata; family Viperidae; genus Azemiops; species Azemiops feae. The sequence goes on along the minus strand of JALGBA010004123.1, from coordinate 1,581,729 downwards.
AGCAGGAAACAACAGGCCAATCAAGGAACTACCAAGAAGAAAACCACACTCCCACCAACACTGACAGGGCAAGCCACTTGTAAATAAACAGAGAGCAAACCCTCCTCCCTTTTAGCACTGATGATGTAACCTAGTAGGGTAATGAAACGTCTGCAAGAAAACAGCCAAGCTCAGCGAGCACCAAGGACCCCACAATTTCCTCTCTTGCAAACAAACACTCCCTTCTAGGGTTTATAACTCAAACCCTAATCAGTCCAAAACTCATATTGGTTAGCAAGCCTGATCACTTGTACAGTTCCGGGCTAAACGTGATGATGGGCTCAGATACTCACGTTCTAAAGCCGTCTGTCGGCGGATGTGATCGAAGAACTTGGTGTTGTTGGAGAACATGCCACCACAAGTGGGACAAGCCACCACCTTCTCCTGGGTGTGGCTGCGCAGATGTTCCCGCAGCTTACATCGGCCTTTGAAGGTGCAGTCACACTCTGGAACAAAAGAAGACAATGCTTGTGTGTTCCAAGCTGGCGCAAAGCTGGTGTTCCTGCCTGGAATGTTTTGGCTTATTGCTTTGAGCTTGGCAGGGACGATTCCCTTAGAAACCCTGGGATTCTACATTCGCTTTTTTTATGGATTTCGAGGAGCTGTTTCATTTTAACCTGCATGAAAATCTTCCTCTCATAAAGTGCCTAACAGCCACAAGATGAAAGGTTTTGGTATATTTATTTGCACTCAGGTAAATAACATTTTCCTCCTACCGGGAAAAACAAACAGAGGATAAAATGTGTGAATCATAGAAATAGTATTTATAGATTGTATAAAAAAATGCACTCGGTGATTTTTTAAAAAGGCAATGTTGTGTACAGGTCGTCTTCAACTTGGGCCTACTATTGAGGAGAGAATTTCCCAGGGCTAAGGAAGGTGTTTGACCATGTTACTGTGAGGACGGTGCAACGGAGGTTTAAGTGTGAGGACCAGTTGTAAGTAGCTTTTTTCCAGTGCTGTTGTAACTTCAAACGGACACTAAATATGTTGACAACTACCTGTGTCTATGAGTATTATTCTATCGTGTCTTATATAAGAATGTTTTTCTGGTTTAATTTTGCCTCAAAACGACAGGAAAAGTTTAAGCAGTTAAAAGCAGATCAGCCAGCAAAGGTCCCATGGCAAGATCAACCCCTACCTTTCCACCCACAGAAGACCATGTGGTTCTCCTTCCCTATCGCCTTGTATTCTGCACAGAAACTATGGTCTTCCACGTGCCTGTAGAACCATTCAGGATTATCAAAAGCTCGCTGATGGGGAGACAAGAAAAGGGAGGATATATTCTGAGCATACACTCAGTCAATCAGCAAATAAATAGATCCGTTAAAGGATGTTATTCCCGTAAATCAATATTACACTTTCTAAAAGCTTAATAAATCCCATCCAGGAGTCATTCAGGAGCTCTGCATACACATGGAAATTTACATAAGTTCCACCCCACCCCGGAGAGACTTAATTTTTAATAGTTGGCTAACAATAATCTGCGTCCTCCTCAAATGGCTCCATTCACTAAATTTCTTGTGAGAGCATGTCAACGCATTCGGCATTTTTTTGTTTGCCTCACACACACACAGCATTTTTCTCCCATTCTAGGGCTCTGGTTGAAACCTCCAGGAAAATGTAAAATTGTGTGCCAACTTTCTTTGGAATGATCAAAGAGACCAACAGAGCAGCTATAGTTCCAGATGTCAATTTCCAAAGTGAATATAAAGGGAGCCTAGGTTTAGGAATGTCATACATACTGTATGTGCTATGGAATTTCCAGAGATTACTCCGAGAGATTTAATTATGTTTATTAAATAGTACAAAATATTCCAAGTATCTTCTACAGGCACACTATCTTATACCTATTTCAGAATGACACTCCTGTAAATTCAAATTTAAACTGGGTATGGAGTGTTCCAAAAACATTCCTGCATTATTTTTAGCATAATGAAGAGGAATAAATAGGTTTGCATAATCTCTTGAATAAGTTATACAACTTGTTTGGTCTAAAAAAATATATACTTAGATCCATCCCGCAGTCATCACAGCACGCCAAGAATCTGTCTGAACCTTAGAAGCTGATTGTGCATCTTTTCACTGCGCAGTGGACATACTCAACACAGTATCACTGGGATAGACTTGTCTTCCCATCCCATCTCTCACCTCACAATATTCCCAAAGGCAGAGAAAGTTCTCTTGGATTTCAGGAATGATGTTTCGGCTCTGGAAGTCCAGCTGGCAGGGAGTCAAGTCAGACTGGCTCTGTAAGGCATACAGTCCCCACTGCTTCAGTTTTGTGTGGTAACAGTGGAAGTAAACATGGCGGACGAGCTCTGCAGGACTCTCAGGAGAACAGAAGCCGCATTCTTGCCAGAGGCAAGCGTATTCTTCTGGGGAGGGAAAACAGAAAGTTGATGGAGGAAGCACAAAACTCGTACCTGCAAGAGACAAGACTACACACTACAAATTTCTACTTAGTAATTGGTCTTGGTCACCCCCCCATTTCTGGATGAAGTTTGTAAAACAGAAGCCATTTTGATTTAATACTATGGCTTTTAATTAAAAAAGAAACCAGGAAAATTAATTTTCTCAGACTTTTCTCAACTAACACCCCCCTTTCTTTAGCAGATTCATGCTTTCACTACCTTTTCAAACCCAGTTTATCTTAATCCTGCCTTCTCCAATTGTCCCTTGCCTACAGCACTTCTCACCCTTGGCCTGCTTCAATTTTACACTGACATAACTTGACTATGGTAGTGAATGGACTGCAACTTCTCCCTTGCAGCTTTGGGCAAACCCCTATGGCTTACCGGACTATCTGCAATAAGAAAGACAAATATGCTACGGTGGCTGCCTGGCATTGAACCAGAAAGGTAATTTAGAGGAGTAGGGGTTTTCTAACGAAATCAATCAATTCTTTTAACAAGGAGGAGGAGGAAGGGAATACAGAGAAGTACTGTGCCGATTTTCAGGGAGGATAATATGAGCCACGGCTGATATTAAAAGCAAGTAAGAGCCACAGCGATATCCAAGGAGGTCAAAAAAGTCAGGGCGATGGCCATAACCAGGCAATCAAAGCCCCACCCCTTTTTATCTGTGTCACAGCGTGACATTCTGCAACACTCCCCCCCCCCCAAAACCTGCCCCATCTGCCCCATACCAAGAGAATCCATCTCATTGTCCTCCTCCTTGCCCTGGAGATGCTGCTGCAGGTGCTGCGAGACGTGTTCGCAAAACTCTTCCATCTTCGAGGCCACAAAGCTGCAGATTTCCCATTCACACTGCAGGACCAAAGTCTCTTTCTCCCCCGTCTTCCCAGGAGGCATGGCCACAACCCTGCCGGGCGATTGGAGAAGGGGGTCTTGTTCACATCCCAAAGGAGGTCTTCGGTTGCCTTCCCTCCGGCCTCGGAAAGGGATTGAAGGGAAGAGCTGGAATTCTGCCAAACACACCGACTATTATCCTGTGTGGGTTTTACAGTCTTTAGAAAAGCATCCTCATCCAATTCCACAATCCCGAGGGTTTGCGGTGAGGAAGCGCTTCAGAGCAAGCCCACTGCAATTAATTTCCAGCAAAGTCACAATGGCCTTCCTTCAGTCCAAAGGGCAGGGCAGGCGGGCAGGGAAGGAAAAAAAGTACATATAAGTGCATATACACATACTATATTGTATCTTATGTTATACTGTGCTACAAATATATTACACATGGTTATACATTCCATAGGCCTATATAGTATATATAATAGGCAATATTTACACACACAATGCTAGGTACCTGTGCGTGTGATTTTATACATATATGTACATATAGAGAGAGAGAGGCAGAGAGAGAGAAAGATAAAAGGAGAATATGGAAAATTATTTTCACTATTTTACCCTTTTTGTGGTTTGTGTAAGCTGCCCAAAGTCTTCTGGAGCAGGCAGCCATACCAAATCAAATACAAATGAAAGTATAAAGTACATATTACTATAAACACGCAAATACATGACATATAACATAACATAATGGACTATATTTTATAAGATCTACATATACAAGGCTGTCAGTGTTATATAACACACAGTATACAATGATGATCCCCCTTCGCGTTTCTACCCATTGCTGTAGCCCTTTTTTGCCCTTCCTGAGAAAAACAAAGCACCTTCCCCGACCCGGAGTCCTCCAGAAGTAGCTGGACTTGGGTTCCACTAATTCCCAACATTCGGCCAAAGCCGGGGCTGCGCGTAGCTGAAAACCCGCCCGGCCAGAGAGGCCCCCCCGGCCGTCGTCTGAGTCGCTCCCTCCCCGGCGACTCGCCCTTCCGTGCGGCGTCCACACACCCACCAGGGGGGACCGAAGAAGGGTTCCCGTCGAGACTTCCCTAGCCGAAAAAGCGGGGTCTGGAGGAACAAAAACGCACTCCGGTTCGGGGAGCCAAGGCCTGGGGACACCCACTAGGCCGCGTTTCCATAGTTACCGAGTGTTTCCCGGCCGGCCGGCCGACGTCCGACGCGACGACCACTTCCCCCACCACCTGTGCGCCCGCGAGACGTCCGGATGAATTTCGCCAGCCAATAAAAGGCGCCAAAGGCGTCCGCGTAGCCAATGGTGTGGCCAGAGGAGGGCGGGACCTAGCCGGCCTGTCAAAACATAAAGAGAGCATCGCGGTGCTAGGTCCGATAGAGAACCGAAGGTTGTTGAGGAATGGTTCCGCGTTGAGTAGGATTCCTGGCTTACCCGAACCTGTCCCGTGGAAAAAGCATCCATTTAGTTTGGAGCCCCAGAAATCAAAGATTGAGAGAAAATAAAAAGATGGAAAAAAGTGTTTTGTCGTCCAGAATTTTTGTAGGCTTTCGGGCAGGCTACAAGGCTCTTCCCACTTCTTCCCTTGCAGCATACCGTTTCTATAAAGCAGGGGGGGGGGGGGAATCTAGCCAATGCAGAAATTGCACCTCAAAGCAAATTACCCTTCCAAACATCCCTGGAGAATATTCAAACGGCTCTGTATCAGGACCATGGTTTTTAGTGCTTGGATAGAAAACATTGCCTAAAGTAGAAAGTTTTTATTTTTATTATTACATTTATATGCCCGTTTTGCCTAGAGGGATGAGAGATCCTTGATCTCACTTGCATCAAACTGAAACTTAGATTGCATATTGTGGGGAACTGGTTGCACCATGGATTTCAGATCCTACTGAAATCAAATGCTGCATTGTGTTGCACTGAAAATTGAGCAAGATGTAATAAAATTGTTGCCTTTTGCGATGCAGGTTGTGTACCTAGCTATCCTTGATTGTTCTGTCAGAAAAAGTGAATAAATGACACTCAGATTTGCATGAATAACTCAGTCTTTGCATCATCTCATAAAACACCCCAACTCCTGCAAACTGCATTTCTCCATTAGAGCATGAAAATAGTTTTAAGTCCCACTGATATCAATTAGTGTAATCTAAAGGTGACCAAAGTAAGATCCAACCAATATTATTCATAACGATAGCAATGTGAAATATCCAAACAAAACAAAACCTTTTCCAAAAGCTTTAAAAATATATTTGATTTCCAAAATGATGCTAAAATGGAATGGTGGCTCCAGAATCAGCTTTGAGTACAGATAACATTTCATTTTGTCTTTACTGTAATCTACCTGTGTCTTTAATTCCTTCCAGAAAGAATTTCAATATTTTTTTGGAAAAAAAAGTTTGGGTTTAAAGTTTGTATTTTATGTTAATGTATTCAAGTGTATTTGTTTGAAAATATTACTTTGCATCAGAGTAACTTTTAGGGTTGCTATAAATTCTCCAGAGAAGCTTATGCTATAGAATGCACAGAGGTATCATTAATAAATGTAATATATGGTTGAGGAAATTTTTCCCTTTTGTTATTTATAGTTTACTAAGAGTTGTTATGATTATAAAATGGATTGAAATAAAGTTAAGCAACAGCTTTCTAACTAAAAAAACAATGGAAATGGGAAAAACTCTCTTTGGGTCGTATCCAGAAGAGTTTGGATTACATTGTAAGATATCCAGGCCAAGTTATAGAACATTTATTTAGCTAAAAGACAGTTTTTTCCCAGTTGCAAATACTCAATATCAGTTCCAATGATTAAAAATAGCAAGTAATTGTAAGATTCCTCACAATCTTAAACTTTCTTGATTTAACCTTTTCTTGTCACAAGAGTTTGTTTGTAAAAAGGAACATTTATCTGTCCATCCATCCTCTCTTGTCCTCCCGCTCCTAAAATTATGCATTTTGGCTCAGTGAAAGCGCTTTTCCACCCTGCTCCTTGCTGACTATGCAAATTGCATCTAAACAGACACCAAAGGATTTGCATTTATACAAATCCTACAGAACTCATTTCGGAGATGTCTTCTAAAATTGTGGAAAAAGCCATTTCTGCTTAGCTCAAAGTGAACGTGAGTGAGAAACAGAGGCAGCATCCAAGTTCATGACAGCTGATTTCCTCAAATATTCTCCTAAATCTACAGAGAAATAATCCCTGTTAAGCATGGAAACTGGTAAGTATTGACTTGATCCACTTGACATATATATTAATTTGCTTAGCAACAGTGGCGCAGAAGTTTGTAAAATAAGGCGCAAGACAGTTAATAGCCGCCTTGCTTGTCACTGGAAACTCTGGTCCCATCTAAGGTTGTGTTGAGGAGTAGCTGTACTTTGCCTCCCTCAAAAGTATACATCAGAAATAGAAACTCCAGGTCAGGAAATGTATTATCATATTGCCAAATTCAAGGTTAATTTCAGAGAATCTAAAACACAGGAAAGTCTAGATTTCAAATCCTGCTAATTGAAAAGTTTCAATCAATTTGTTGTGGTTAGGTTTCCTAAAATAATTATTACATTTGGATGAGTGCATCTTAGCTGACTAAAGGGAGAGATGGGGACAAAGCCCTTTGCTTCAGGACTGAATGAAAGACACAGGTCTCCAACTAGTTTTACCTAAATAAATATAATGTTTTATTCAGTTCAATGAATTATAAGGATCAGTTTTACCCTAAGACAGGATCTTAAACCAGCTTCGCTCCCTGACTTAAGCTCCAGACAAACCAGGAAACTGTTTATTTAGATTTCCTTTTATTCTCTGTATTGACTGGGTGCATAGTTATTTCTGATCACAATTGGTTCCTATAAACTCTTTATTTAAGGGGGGAGGGAAATGGGGATTCTGCTACCTTTTTAGATCAGTTGTAGCCAACATTGGGATAGAATAGATCTAAAGATTTGATGGCTAGCCCTTCCGTTGTAGTAGATCTTGAAAAGACTTTCTATGGATTACCAGGCCCAGTCTGCAGAACTAATCTGTCCCTATTTTTTAAGCAAAACAAAACACTTAATAAATGCCATATGATAGATAGATAGATAGATAGATAGATAGATAGATAGATAGATAGATAGATAGATAGATAGATAGATAGATAGATAGATAGATAGATAGATAGATAGATAGATAGATAGATAGATAGATAGATAGATAGATAGAGAACAAAAGCACAAAACACTCATGTAAGACCTACGTTTGGAACGGTAACTCAATATGCATAAAAGATCAAAGAATTTTCCCCATAGGACACGAAATGTTTGTTTGAGCTTAGAAGATTGCTCCGGTTTTGTGGTTGCATTGTTTCCTAAAAGATTAAACGGAGCCTCCAATAACATCTGGCTGAAAGTTCCCCTCAGGCTGTTTCTCACTTCCGCAGGGTAGTTTTTTTCTGTGAGCGTGGGGGTGTCTTCAGGGTATGACCCCAAAAGTCAGGTTTGTAGCTCTGACTTTTTTTTTTTTTATGTGCATTGTGCTTGGTTCCAAAGGCAGAATAAAAGAAGCTGCTTCATTATTTCAAGTTGAATGAGACTGGAATTGACCCACCTAACAGCAAAATATACAGAGAAGCATTTGGTGAAAGGAAGCACTTCTGTGAGTGCTTCTCATTTACTAAACCAAGACCAAATCAGTTACAGTATGGCTTAACCCTGGTTGAACATCAGTCCCTCCACTGTATTTATAACACCAGTTATTGGAAGGTTTTTATGGCCTCTGAATTGGATATATCTCAATCAATCAATCTCTCCCTTTGGAGCACAAAACCTCCACCCAAGCTTGGCCTGTTGACTCTGGACTTGATGGCACGTTGGATCCATGAATGAAAGAACAAACCATGTAGCCTTACTCTACTTCTTTTTATTCTCACAACCAACATATAAGGTTGAGTTAACTCCTGGAACAGAGATCCATCCTTGAATCCTGTAGAACAGGGATGTCCAACCTTGGCAACTTGAAGGCTTGTGGAAATCAGCTCCCAGAATTCCCCAGCCAGCAGGGAGAATTCAAGTCCACACATTTTCAAGTTGCCAAGATTGGACACCTCTGGTGTTGAGTCTTTTCTTTATCCAGCATCCCTTATGAGATTCCTTCCTTTCCTGCTCACATATCTTGTCTTCTTCAGTCCCCGCAGACTACAGCAAACGTGTTTATCAAGGTGTGCGTGTCAAACACACAGTGAAGGACCTGCTGGCTGAAAAGCGCTCAAGGCAGACGAGCAGTTTGCGACGGAATGTAAGTCACCGTCTCTTACCTTCCTTCTCCAAAACCTGACTCTGAATCAGCAATCTTTAACCATGGCTAAAAATGGAGGTTGCTTGGGCAGGAAGACTTAATATCCGCTGTATGTATTTTACATTTAATATCTAGGGCAACCTTTGAGAAAAAAATCATATTACAGGGGTTCAAATGTGGACCAATTGTGAAATGGCTATAGTAGCATTTCGTAGGGGCTATGCTGGCTGAACAATATGCAATGTTTTAGAGGTTGTCCTTGACGTACAACCATTATGGAGCCTCCCCATCATGGTCATAAGTCACAATGGTCGTAAAATGGGTCAGTCACATAACACGTGATTTTATAATATTTCTTATGGCACTCATAAACATGATGGTCATTTAATGAACCCATGGTTTGTGGTGCAGTTTTGCTGAAAACCAGAAATAAATCCTGGTTTTCGGCAACTCTGTCATAAAACACTATCGTGTGGCTGCAAGATGATGCAAACATCTGTAAATGCAGCCAGGTTGCCACGGGGGTGTCGGCCATCTGAGCTTTGATTCTAGGTCATGCATAGCTCCCAGATAGGTCCATCGGAACCTTGACCGGTCGCTAAACAACCTGTCATAAGTTGAGGACTATCCAGGTGTGATAGTTGATATGCAATCTTTGTGATCACTTTTCACTTTGGTTGGATGGACTCCCCCCTCCCCCACCCCAACCCCAAAATAAGGGAGTTGCTTCCTTATTTGCCCAGAGAGCCTTCTGCCCAAGTTGGTTGCTCTTTCCATGCACATATCAATGCAATTGTTGGACAAGAGATACAATAAACTGTTGAGCAAACAGCAGGTGCACGAACACAGCCGAGATGAGGAGGAAGGAAATGGTTCGTCCCTCTGAACTTATCTTTGGAGAAGAACACACCCTCCATTTTAGCAAAGCAAAATTCCCCTTGCAACAGGTGCGCTCAGGCCTGGATAGGAAACTATTAAGGTGTGTGCCTGTTGTTTGTTAGCAAAATGCAACACTATTTGGGCTTGTAAAAGTCTGGCCTTTTATCTTCCAAATAATCCTGCCCTTTTATATCTCTAAATTGGATTTCCATAATTACCAGATGGCAGAATCCGTGAGATCTTTCTGATGATCGTCCATTTATCACGAATGAAGGTGAATATATGTGTCCCGGGTCATATATAGTCCGCAGGATCCAGTCTAAGATGGTTAAAAGCCTGGAGACAAAAACATATGAAGAACGGCTGCAGGAATTGGGTATGGCCAGTCTAGAGAAAAGAAGGACTAGGGGAAACATGACAGCAGTATTCCAGTATTTGAGAGCTGCCACAGAGAAGAGGGGGTCAACTTATTTTCCAAAGCACCTAAAGGCAGGACAAGAAACAACGGATGGAAACTAATCAAGGAGAGAAGCAACCTGGAATTAAGGAGAAACTTCCTAACAGTGAGGACAATTAACCAGTGAAACTTAGCTTGCCTTCAGAAGTTGTGGGTGCTTCATCACTGGAGGTCTTTAAGAAGAGACTGGACAGTCACTTGTCTGAAATGATACAGGGTCTCCTGTTTGAGCAGGGGATTGGACTAGAAGACCTCCAAGGTCCCTTCCAGCTCTATTATGATTGATTGGAGATACTCTTCTGGTGGACCAAGCTCTTTGGAGCAGGCTAGCCTGCAGCTGACTGACCAGATGGACAGTTTTGTGAGCAAGACCTTCCTTCTTTGTAGTCCACTTAGTCTTGAGCAAGTTCTTCTTATAGTGCTATCTCATCCTCATAGCATGCTGGCTGGGTGAATTCTGGGAACTGAAGTTCATCCATCTTAAAGTTCCTGAGGTTGAGAAACACTATTAAACAAAAACAAAAAAAACACCTTGTACAAATTGCTTCCAATCCATCTGTCCTAGTTCCACCAAGGTGGTGTTGGTGGTGGCGTCTGAAGTTCTCCACCTGATCCCCACCTTTGGATGTTTAGATTTGCTTTCTGTTTTTACATCTCGCTGGTAACAGCCATGAGTTCTAATGAGCTAATTTCCATGGATTCGCTGGTGTCCAGGTGGAAGCTGGGTGTTGGTCACCAAAAGATAATCTTGATACTGGCAAATTTTAATTCAAATCCAGACCTCTAAATTTGGTTGCCTGCTAGGCAGGAAACTCCTATTTACAGTATGCAAACTGAAGGAGGTTGCGTTTTGCCTTGCCTGGCTGAAAACTAAGGGTAGCACTTGCTATTCAGGCCAATTGGGTTGTACTTAATTGATGAACTGGAAAACTAGAATAAAAAATGTCCTTGAATTACTTCTGAAAGGAGATCAGTGCCATCTTTATCATTCTTTCTGCAGATCTAGGCCAAAAATTAGCTTGGTTTAGCTTCTTTTTTTGGGAATACGTAGAGGGTTGAACATTGAATCTGGGTCTCAACACGGCAGCTAAATCTACTGTAAAGTAACCCCTTTTTTAGATACACATACAAAATACAGAATAACAGAGTTGGAAAGAACCTTGGAGGTCTTCTAGTCCAACCCCCTGCTCAGGCAGGAAACCCTATGCCATTTCAGACACATGGCTGTCCAATCTCTTCTTAAAAACCTCCAGTGGTGGAGCACCCACAACTTCTGGAGGCAAACTGTTCCACTGGTTAATTGTCCTCACTGCTAGGAAGTTTCCCCTTAATTCTAGGTTGGTTCCCTCCTTTATGAGTTTCCATTCATTACTTGTTATCCTGTTCTCTAATCCTAACATCCTCTCTGTATAAAACTCAGCTTCTGGGATTTTATCTTGGTGTAACATAGCTTGATTTTTTTTCAGTGACGTTCTGAGCTCTGGGATTACCAAGGCAGGTTTGACGAGAACACACAAGTGGGTGGAGCTGAGAAAGCCAATAAATAGGATTTCATTTCAATTCAGTTCAATTACTTGCATGCTGCTAATAGGATTATTCCTCACCCATTTTCCTTTATTTCACATGAAAAAGTATAAAGTATTAGCAAATATTTTATAGGCTGAATCTGAAACTACGGTGAGTAACCTAGTGGGATGCCCTCGGCCAAATTTCCCTCCTGCAGCATCATCACCCAACATAAAAACCAGTCGTTGTGATGCACGTGAAAAATGAGTAGGGTTCAACTGTGTATGTGTGAAACTGCCATCTTTGACCCCGTCTCCCCCAGAGATGCTCCTGGCCACAATTCTGGGTTGAAGCATGAATTTGCAAATCAGAAACCTCAAGTTCGGTCTATACCTGGAAAGGATCCCACACTTTTGATTCGTTTGGTCTAAGATGCCATCTTACGACACCCGAGTTCGGGTAGCACGCTAAGCTATGATGTCCTTTGTTCAAGGGTGGCTTAACGTGTCATGTGACTCCAGCTATTCTGCTTGCAAAGCACTCTTTGAGTCTTAGCTGCTGGGCAAACTCAGCCCAAATTCCAGTGTTCACCTACACCTTTTCAAGATGTTGTGCTTTTATTTCAGGGAAGCGTTGTGAGCTCTCAACCATCTTTTGTTCCACTGCCCAGTAAGTATTATCATTTTAATTTTATTAGTGCACTGCATTCCCAATCCCTCCTGTTAAAAACAAAAATCTTCCATTACGTGGAACGCCTGATCCAACTCGTGGTTAAGCAAGACATTCCCTCTTCATTTTCACACACCAGCAGGAACATGCCTCCTCTTATGAAAACATGCATCCATCATTCAAAACCCAAGACAAATCCTTATTGCCCTAGGGAACATTGAACAAATCACCTTCATGAATTGATTAATTAAGTAGACGCTCTTGACTAGTGATGGGATTCAGATATGTGAACAACCGGTTCTCTGTGTGGATGCTGCTTCTGGAAGTCCGTTCTGGGCCTGGGCAACAAAAAATTAGCTACCGGTTCTGCTGAACTGGTGCGAACCGGCTGAATCCCACCACTGTTCTTGACCAGCCATCAGAAGCTTCTTTAATTTGGAGACAGCTCTAAAGTTATGACACTTTAATATTCTCTGTATATTCCTGTTTCTCCTTCCCACCTCAACCATACCCTGATCATCCATTTCTCCATGGCCCAAAGGTTCTCCCACAGCATCCGGTTATTATGGAGTTCGAAGACCCTTGGTGACAGATACGGACTTACACAACAACAAAGATATCTCCAGCGAAGTCTACACTTCCTCCTTGCTACCCAAGTCACTGGCTTATGAATCACCAGCAACTCAAGGATATTCTTTGTCTCTGGATGCCCACTTAATCGATCAGTATGTGGACCACCGGGCTGGATCTATCACCTCTGGAGCTTCTGCTGTCCTTGGCAACTCAACATCATCCTTTCCAAGCGATTCAGCTCATTATTTTAGTGTGAGTAGAGGACAACTGGGTTAAGTGGAGAAGGACCTAGGTTAGTTTTTGTTTTTGAGTGCACAGCATAGTCCATCCTTCTGTTCCTACCAACACTGGAGTTCAAATATTTTTTAAAAAAATCCATGGTGGTGTTGAGAACCTGATGGTCCTCCAAAGATTGTCACTCTACAATATCCATTATCTTCAACCACAGAGAGGAGGGTTGGGGGGTTGGGGCAGATGGACAATTCCAACGAACATTGAAAGTCCATCAGTAGTTGGACCCTACGAAATTTCCCCACATCTTCCTTAAAGGCAGTGGTGGGATTCAAATAGGTGAACAACTGGTTCTCTGTGTGGATGGCGCTTCCGGAAGTCCATTCTGGGCCTGGGCAACAAAAAATGAGCTACCGGTTCTGCCGAACTGGCGCGAACTGGCTGAATCCCACCACTGTTTAAAGGGTATAAGTAGTTTTGCTTCCCACGCCGGCCCCAGAGATCTGGAGATCCCATGACCACATGACAGAATGCCTTGAAGTTGTTGGGTTGTGCTGAATGTTGTACAGTACATTGTGGGTGGATTCTCAAGTTGTGCGAACTCATAGCATGCTTTCATTTTGCTTTGAATTTAGTGAGCCAACCAGTCTAATCCTTGTCTCAGTCTGTGGGCCTCCCCCTGTTGCTGAAGCTCCCCACTCAATTCTATGGCTGGCAGAAGAAAATCATGGCTTGCCCATTTGCTCTTCACTTGTCTGTGGAGATTCTCAGTCATCCGGGTCATAGTTGTCTCAAAGGTGCTTTTTTTCAAAAGGCAACTGGACTTTCTTTGTGTTTTCCTGAAGACATTTCGCTTCTCATCCAAGAAGCTTCCTCAGTTCTGGCAGGATGATGGGGGCTATGGAAGGATTCGTTCTGACTAATCTCAGGGAGAGTACTAACGACCAGATGACTGCAAAGAAATATGGTCCTTCCAACTCTCCCCATCCTGTCAGAACTGATCCTTCCATAGCCCCCGCCGTCCTGCCAGAACAGAGTTTCTTTCTCAAGAAAACAAAAAACAGTCCAGTTGCCTTTTGAAAAAATTGGTCTTCACTTATTCCTGTCCTGCCTTTATTGCCCGTTTCCAGTTGTTGCACCTCTTAACTTCTCTCCAAGATGATGGTGAACAAAGAGGACCCAATTTTACACACTCGAGGCTTCCCTTGTTGGTGTCAGGGAAGTGGGAAGACCAGCTAACAATGACTCAAGAGGCTGTTTTTCTCCTAGGTGGGAGATGACAGTCCTCTGTGTTGGACTCGGCAGGAAAAAGATGCTTCTAGGGCACATCTGGGCTGTGGTTAGGAGCGAGGGGGAAAGGCCCACTGTTGTGCAAAAAGTATACAATTCCATCCCGGAGGGCAGGCAGTTCACAAACTCAGCTGCCAGCTATCCAGTGTTAAACCGGACCTTGAGTTGTGGCCCCACCCATTGAAAAGAATGAGGTTGTTGGACAGCAGAGCAAAGAGAAAGTTGTGTATGGTGAATGTGGGCCAGACACATCTGGGGAAAATCCAGAACCTGTTCTGTGTGGTTCAGGCTGAAAAAAAAAAAGCAGTTATTGATCCAATACTCTATGGAGTGGATAGCAACAACATTGCCTGTGCTTTTCAAAGCACGTTATTTTTATCGACCAGTTGATTAAAAAGCTCCTGTTTTGAACAACAATGATGCCTTCAAAGGCGGTGGAACTCGAGGTGTTTAAAGTTTGCTCACGGGGTCACATTCTGGGCTTGCAAAGGTGCAGCACAGAGTTTCACGCACACTTCCAGCTGTGGTTCATCTCTTGACATTTCAAAGGTTTTCCATTAAAAAAAACAAAAACATCTTGGTGGGCTCCTTATATAGGCAAGCTGAAAGTCTTTTGGAGACCAAGCTTCATCTCTGTGGCCTCTGCTGATAATTCTGCAGGGAAGGGTATTCTCCTTTAACACTTCTGGGTCTTTAAATGCATCCCTCTTGCTTTCTCCAACAGAGAGACTCCTGGGAACAATCTGTGCCGGACAACTTTGGTCAATTGGAAGCATGTCCAGAATCTCTCCAAGTAGCTTCAGCTTCCAACTGCCTTTCAGGTCATGAGCCAGGAACCAGTTCCCACTGTAGAAACCCCAACTGGAATTTACCTCTCTCTGGAATTCAGTCTTATTCCTTCCACCCTCTGGAAGATGTCCATTACCCAGCTGTTTTCTCTGCCTCTTCAAACTCGCCCTTCTCCTCCTTCATGGCTGCTGCAGCCAATGATCTCCCTGGGCTCAAGATGCTTCCAGGGTCTTCTGAGGAGTCTTCAGATACAGCCGCTCTCCAAGATAGCAGTTCTTTCTGGCCCAAGGAAGACCCAAGTCCTCTCTGGGGGTCCTATGAGGATCAAAGGACTTACTGAGCAGAAAGGGCAGCCAGCCGAGACTTCATGTGTCTTTTATTTAAGCCACTGCTACAAATGCTGGAAGGTGATTGACCACTACGTTGGTTCAAAGCCAGATCCCAGGTAGTTGAGACTTCCTTGCAATCACATCCATATCATCCCAACACTTAACAATCAAAAGTATGTTATGGCGAGGTTGAGTTGTGTATGGGCAATCGTGGCTCATGGAAACCCTATTCTTAGCTTGCAGAGGATGTCGATGGATCAAGGGGGAGGCCTCAGGAAGGAGCTGTGCCCAATTAGCATAGGCAGCGCAGGGCGAACGGGCCAAAACGTTGGGTTTGCACGTTCTATTTAGCTACTCTCTGGTTTGCTGAAGCATCTTGAGAAACCTACCTACTGTACTTTGTAAATATATTTCACAGAGACGCCAATCTCTGATCATGCTCTATGTGATCTGCCATTGTCTATATCAGGGGTCTCAACCTTGGCAGCTTTAAGACTCTACAGTGGCCCTTAAAGATGGAGCCACATCAAGAAAGAAAGCAAGTCGCCTTTAAATCTGGCTTGAATCCAGCTTCCCCATCGCAAAAGGGGATCACGTGACCCTGGGATGCTGCAACCCTAATAAATATGAGCCAGTTGCCAAGCATCTGAATTTTGATCCAATGACCGTGGGGACGCTGCAACAGAAATAAGTGTGGGAAAAGGCCATAAGTCATTATTTTTTTTAGTGCCGTTGTAACTACGAACACTAAATGAATTGTTGTAAGTCGAGGACTACCTATACACTGTAAAGCCCCCTATAAAGATTCTGCAGAATAGAGTCCCACCACTATCTTTTCATGGATATTTGAGCAGCCTATAGCAGCCGTTGTCCACAACTAGGGGATGAAGGGCATCTTCACAACACAACAAGCAGAGCAACGGATACAGACAGAAAGCGTGATGTGGCCACAAGATGGAGCTGCCCATACAAACATCCCACATGCAAGTTGCCTTCAGCAATGCACCACAACCAGCAGCGTCATCTGTTCCCTCCTGGCAAAACACGAACCATTTCCTCCTTGTACTCACTGAATCTCAACTCTTCCCTCAGAGCGAACTCGTGACTCTCTAGACTGGCTCTTAGGCAATTGTGGATTTATGCTACTCTTGTTCCCAGCCCAAATCTTAATCCCGTTTATTGACACATGATAAGACAAGAAACAATGGATGGAAACTCATCAAGGAGAGAAGCAACCTCGAACTAAGGAGAAATTTCCTGACAGGGAGGACACTCAATCAGTGGAACGGCTTGCCTGTAGACGTTGTGGGTGCTCCAACACTGGAGGCTTTCAAGAAGAGACTGGACAGCCACTTGTGTGGAATGTACAGGGTCTCCTGCTCTAGGGTTGGACTAGAAGATCTCCTAGGTCCTTTCCAACTCTATGATTCTGTGATCCTATGATTCTATGATTCTATGATTCTATTCTGGCCAAACACACCCTAACATACGCTGAAAAGGCAGCCATCTTAATAATAATAATAATAATAATAATAAAGTTGGAAGGGACCTTGGAGGTCATCTAGTCCAACCTCCTGCTCAGGCAGGAAACCCTATACCATTTCAGACAAATGGTTGTCCATTTGTCTGTAAATTGTTTCTCAAAGACACAGTGGAACCTGGATCCTTCTTCTTGCCACGTTGTGTTTTGGTTTTGCTTACTGTGTTATGTGAACTTTCCTTACCAAACCATGGTTAGTACAATGGTTGTACCTGAAACCTTATCCCCTTGTAAAGATGCCAGCCTAGGAACACGAAGAATCGACTCTGTGCTCTGATTAAATTTCTCCCTGCAGTACTGTAAAGAGAGCACTTTCCCCCTATTTCCCTTAACTAAAAGGTTTTTTTTTTAAAATCAAACTAGCACAAAGCTATAATCTGCTCAAATGCTTTTTTCCTTATCCCGATGCCCTATAAATGTGAGGGATATTAACTCTTACAATTCCCAGCTAATGCAAGCACAAACTGGTCCATTGCTTCTGGAAGGTTTCCTAATACCCAAAGTTGGCTTGAAACCAACCCTTCCTTCAGCCTTGAAATAATGGTTAATTGCTGAATCCATCGGGGTTTGATCTAAGGGCCACCACCAGGTTGAGGGCAAAAGACTCCTTCGGACTCATTCATTCAGTTTCCCTTCCATGTGGTCCATGCTGGCCTGGTACTTTCCCTCCCGAGAGAGTAGACCCATTATCGCTTTAGTGTCTAGGAAAGATGTTATGGCACCTAAACATCTGCAGGGAAGCCAAGCTGAATCCAAGAAGTAGAAGGCCCAGTGTAGTTACTGTCCACAAGACTCTGGTTTCTCCACTTCCTGTCCAGATGTTCAATGTCGCAAAAGGGAATTAAGATATGGGATGCCCTGGGATCAAAGGTGACTTTGGAGTGGGCTAAATAAAACATCATATGATAGTTCCTAACTTCTCAGCTTGGTTGGTCTCCAGGAGGAACGTTGCATTCTCAGCTCTGGCCGGCAGGTGGCGGTCTTTGCTAAAAGATCCTGGATTCCTTGCAAGGGACTGGCTCCAGTTGAACTGCAGGGGGCCTCCTCTGCAGACATTGCCCGATGCCCCCCTTGAATGGGGTGGTGAGTGTTTTATGCCCCCTTCCAGAACGGTCTGCAAAGACTCCGTAGGGCCTTGAACAGAGACACCCCCCCCCCGCCAAACAAACAGGACCTATGCAGGACTTCTGGTGAACAGAACTGCAAGGACACCTGGTAGAGATCCTTCATCCCAGATCGTGACTTTGGAACACCTTATGAAGCCCTCTGAAGAGCATTTCTGAAAAGAGCTGTTTGCTCTCCCAGCTGCTGTGCAGAGCTGGTGAAAATGTTTCTACGGGTCAACAGAGCCAATTTCATCTAAGGCTGTGGTGCATCTGAGGAACTAAGGGCATTCTGAACCAGCTGGATCAGCGGCTGGAGAAGATAACGTGTCCCAGGATCACAACAGCCCTCCAGACCGGATCCTTCGGTAGAAAAATGCAGACTCCAGGTGCCCCGTTTTCCAGGATGAAAGCAGGGGCTGAGGATCCATTGTGGACTGGCTGACTTTTCACTATATTGTTTGGAACACTCCCTTGTTTAATGTATTAATATACGGAAGTGTAGAAATAGACCGTTTGGCCATGAGCCAATAAAAATGTGAAATACACACTCTTGATGTATTCCAGACTTTTTAGGCTTTATTGCAACCAAGACAGAAAGACAGGAAGGAAGGAAGGAAGGAAGGAAGGAAGGAAGGAAGGAAGGAAGGAAGGAAGGAAGGAAGGAAGGAAGGAAGGAAGGAAGGAAGGAAGGAAGGAAAGAAGGAAAATAGGGGAGACAATGGGAGGGAGGGAGGGAGGGAGGGAGGAAGGAAGGAAGGAAGGAAGGAAGGAAGGAAGGAAGGAAGGAAGGCTGATGCAGTCTAAAAAGCTAATTTCTAAGCACTGTTTCTGACAAGCAAGTCCAACAATGTTCTTATGGTCTCCTTTTATGACCAGATTCAAACTCTACCAGATTCTTCAGATATTGAGCCAACCACGGAGAGCCAGAAACAGGGGGGAGGACAACCAAGTCCAGCTGGACTCCAGGTCCAAAGTTTCCACCTCTGCCCTGCCTTCTTAAGCATTCCTTCCCTTGCCCGGAGGGCTTCCTTGTCTTCTTTCTTCCTCTCAAAGTCCTGTTCCAACTTGCTAGGAGGGAGAACAACCTCAGCCTGCTGGAGATACGATTGACACACACACAGAGACACACCAGCTCTTCAGGCCCTTGCGACATCTCTTTGGAGGCCTTTGTCAAGCAAAGTCTGGCCAGGAAAATCACCGCAGAAAAAAGGCATTCCAGCCAGCCTGGACTTTGCCCCCAAGACAAGTGGATTCAGGAAGGCAGGCAGGTGGAGGAGAGCCGGAGTAGCCTGGGCTTGTCCGGAGCAGATTCTCTCTCTCGATAAGAGTCCTTCTCTGCCTGCAATCTGCTGTTTGGGCACTGCCCCAGTTTTCTGCTGCCAGCAACTGCCGGCAGGATGCACAAACACACAGCCACACAGGCTTGAAGCCAAGGCATTAGCAGGCAACCTGTGTGGAGGACGAAAGACCATTTCAAGCTTTGCTGCTGCATTTGTCTTTCTGCTGGTTGTAGAGTAGAACCCCTAGTCTTGCATTGAGTGGCATCCTTCTAAAACACGGTTTCCCAATCTTGACAACTTTAAGAATGATTTGCCTCCAAAAGTTGTGGGTGCTATAACACGGGAGGTTTTTAAGAAGAGATTGGACAGCCATTTGTCTGAAATGGTAGAGGGTTTCCTGCCTGATCAAGGGGTTGGACTAGAAGACCCACAAGGTCCCTTTCAATTCTCTTATTTTGTTATTCTGTTATTCTGTTATTCTGCTATTCTTTCTTTCTTCCTGCCTGCCTGCCTGCCTGGAGGTTTTTAAGAAGAGAATGGAGAACCGCTTGTCTGAAATGGTATAAGGTTTCCTGCTTGCGCAGGAGGTTGGACTAGAAGACCTCCAAGGTCCCATTTCTGTTATTCTGCTATCCTTCCTTTCTTTCTTCCTTCCTTCCTTCCTTCCTTCCTTCCTTCCTTCCTTCCTTCCTTCCTTCCTCCCTCCCTCCCTCCCTCCCTCCCCCTCCCTCCCTCCCTCCCTTCCTTCCTTCCTTCCTTCCCCATCACTGCATGTTTTTAAGAAGAGACTGGACAACCACTTGCCCGAAATGGTATAAGGCAGGGGTCTGCAATCTTGACAACTTTAAGACTTGTGGACTTCAGCTCCCAGAATTCTTCAGCCAGCAACTCTTAAAGTTGTCAAGGTTGCAGATCCCTGGTATAAGGTTTCCTGCTTGAGCAGGGGGTGGATGCAGATCAAAGGCCATTGTTTATTACCATGAACTCCAGTCCTATGCATACTCATATGGATTTTTTCCTGAAATTTAGAGAGGATTATTTCCAAATTTGGCAACTTTTGATACTCCAGGAATTAGGAGTCCCTGGTTGAGTTTTGGAAAGAGTCAATTCACATTCAACCATTTTTACCTCCTGGGAATGACTCAAGTTTAGAAGACACCATTTAGATTGTAAACCAGGGATCTTCACACTTGGCAACTTAAGACCTGTGGACGTCAACTCCCGGAATTTTCCAGTGAGCCATGCCGACTGGGGAATTCTGGGAGTTAAGTCCACAGGTCTTCAAGTGGTCAAGGTTGAATGCCCTGTCAAAAATTATATCACAAGAGCAGCAATAAATGTCCAGTCTCTTCCCACTCAGTGCCCTCCAGATTTGTTAGACTACCATTTCCATTATCCCCAGCTAGCATCGTTGTTTGGGGTGATGAGAACTGTAGCCCAATAGATCTGTGAAGAGGAGAAATCCCAATTTTTGCATAATCTCCCAGGAGTTTCCACCTCCTTTCTGAAACTGGAGACCAAAACAAAATAGCACTTGCCTGCTGAAGTTCTAAACTGGTTAGGTCAACTTTCCCCATCAATGAAAAATAGCATTTAATTCCAACAGCCTTTGTCTTCTCTGCTTCCTCTTCAAATAAAAATGGACCTTTTCTGTTTGGAACAGAATTGTCCATCTCCCTCTGCCAGCCAAAAAAAAAAAAAAAAAAGGAATATTTTCTTATTTGAACACCCATCAATCCATGTAGTTTTAGTTCTCCCTATTAGATACCTTCATGTGTTTTGAGAACCTAGAGCTCCACATATACTGTTTAAAGAGGCAAAATAAACGCCCCCATTTTCAATCACCGCTGCTTTTTCTGAAAAGGGAAGACCAAGATAGATCTCATTCTCTGAAAACAAATTTCCAGAATTCAAGACCATTTTTAAAAGAAAAAACAATATAGACACTTCCACCCACACTACCAAGACAATAATCCCCCAACCTGCAGGGGTGACAGGACTCAGCAGCAGCAGGTTTATGTTAAGGCTTCTGAGAATGTGCAGAGGGCATCCATTTTTGCTTGTAGGATATTTATTAATAAGGTGTTTTTTTTTGTACTGTACATTTTGGGTTTTTTATTTATTGTTCTTACTGATTCTTGCTCGCCACCCAGAGTTGCCTTTGATGGGAAGGGCAGATATATAAATTTTATTGATTAATCAATCAATCAATTAATCTTTCTAAGACTACTACCAGAACTCAGGGTTAAAGTTTGCAGGCTTCCCTTAAACTTTCACAGCCAATTATTACAGGTCAGGAATCCATACTACGAGGCAGCCCTTGTTTTAGAAATCATTTTAGATTTTAGTTTCTGTATCATTTTAGATTAGAAAGTTCCTGTTGGAGAGATGAACAGTTGTGGGGTGGGGGCCCAGATCCTTGGGCAAGCGCCTCCAGCAATTTATAAATCCCTCAGGTCATGTTTTAGCACTTATCTTCCCCACCCAAATGCCTTGCTGACAATCTCTGGATCTTAAGGGGTGGCAGAGCCCCCAAGCCGCCCTCTGCGTTGGTAAAACCCTTCCGGTTACTTTCTCACACTTCTCCTGTGTCACATAACCCTTTTCAGATTATGCACAGTTTTTTTAAAAAATAAAAATAGAAGGAGAACAGAATATTTCAACGTGGAAAAGATGCTCAGGGAGAATAAACTCCGGCCAAAAAGGAATCACGTCGTAAATTCAGCAATGCCCCGTCTCTCTTTATCTCCAGTCGGGAATATTTGTCAAAGCCTTATTTTTCAACAAAACAAAAATTGAATCGGGAACAATGGCCAAATTATATTCATAGTAGATCATTAACAACGCAGGCTACAGTTTTTCGTTGACTCAGCTGTCCCCGGGCTCCTTCTAAGGAGGGATGGGAGGAAAAGGCGTGAAAGAATCCAGATTCAAAATTTAGAAATTTCCTCTGGAGTTCAAATCAACCTCAGCCTGCCTTGCCTGTGATTGCAAGGCCAGAGCAAGGGAGGGGGGGGGCAGGTGGAAATAACCAACTTTTTGAAGACACAAAGCTTCCCACAATGCAAATCGGAATAGCTGTTGCAAAGGAGAAGCTTAAAATCACACCCACGTTGCGGAAAAGAAGGGGGGGGGAATAAGTCAGAAACTGGGGGACACATCAAAGACCCCAAAACTCACGGAACGAGGTCCCCCATTCACCCACAGTCATTGCTTGCAGGACTCAGTGCTATTTTCCTAGCCACTCCACACCCCTTTTTTAGGCCCTCTTTGTGCACAAATGCATCAGGCAGCCCCCCCAATGCACCCCGATCCCGAGGTCCCCCCAAAATATTGCAGGGAAGCATCATCAGGTGACGGGGGCCAGGGAAGTGGCAGGGATGGCCTAGAATTTGGCATCTGCAAAACTGTGGGTTCTCTTTGGGGGTACCTCCCTCGTTTGGGAGCAGGGAGCTAAAAAGCTGGACAGGAGCCGCAAAGGGGGGTCCCAGGAAGATGGGGCCGGTGGATCTTGTTCCCCCAGACCCTGTCCTAGATGGGGCTATGCTGGGTTTTCCTCCAAGAGAGTCCATTTTCTGAAGCCTTTGAATATTCAAATTGAAACTATCGCGCAATCCTTGATTGTCAAATCAATGGATTCTAGAGGTTTTAAATACTTGGCTTGTGGGGAGAAAAATTCAAACTTATATCTGTAGGTATAAAAGATTAATATTGTTTGTCTCCCAGTCAAGAGCTGCACCAAGGCTTTAGAATTCTTTTTTAATCCAAAAATTCCTCTTTTCTTGCATGTTTTCCTTCAGCTTTAGGGAGCCCAGCTGAGTGTCCTTGATTTGGTCCACACAACACTGTTGGGGGTGGAAAGCCAATTGCTCCATTCTCTGTTCCTGAAGAATGTCAGGTAAGTCAGAATTGAATCTTTGGTGGGTTTTGGGGTGTGGGGTCCGGGGTCCTTCTCTCCCATGCCTTGTGGGACTGCTTGCCTTCAAAAGATTTTTTACAAAAGGGAAAAAGAAGGGAGAGAAAGGGAAAAGAGAGTGAGAGATTTCCAAATTCACAGAGCAATGAAGTAGAATGATTTTAAGGGCATGCATGTTAAACCAAATCCGGTGTAAACTCATATACATAAAATCCACAAACACACACACACACACCCAATGCCGTTGTGCCAGGGCTACACGGGGAAGACTGCCGTTCCCAGCTGTGAATGCTCTGGAATGTGGCTACTCCAAAGGTGGTTGTTGAAACCACCCTTTGGGGGAGAGGAAAAGAAGAAGAAGAAGAAGAAAAAAAAAACCACGGTGAAGTTATGTAGCTAATTCTTAATCCGCCTGGTTAAAATGTGCATTTTTTTTCCAAAACTGTAGACTGAATTTCTGGAATTTCAGGCTGCGCAAAGTGGGTTGCAAAGTCTTTTTTAAAACGTGTGTGTGTGTGTATGTGTGTGTGTGTGTACCCCAAAACCCCAACCAGTGAATTGCAATTTTGATAAGGAAGGATTGAGCGCTTCCATCTCACGGCCCCAAAAATTCTGGCTTTAGAAAGACCGGCTGGTCGGGAAGGCGCCCCTCCCTTTTGTGGGGTGCGAGGCTGCTCAAGGGAGACCCCCCCCCCGTCGCCAACCGACTCGGCTCCCAAGGCTCCCCCACCCCTCCCGTGCGATGCTTCTGACGGCCAGCCGCGGCGCTGCCGCGTAGCGAAACCTCTGCGCGCAAAGTGGCTGCGCGCTGCTGGCTCGTTCTTACGACCGCCGGGGCGCGATTTGCGGCGTCTGCGCCCGCCTCGCTCCGGAGCGGCTTTAGGGGAGCCGGGAGAGGCGCGCGGAGGGCAGGCGGGGGGCCTGCGAGCCGTGTTTGGGACTGCAACTGACTGGGCTGGGTGGGGGGGAATGATGTCGGGGGTCGGTTTGCAGGATGAAAGCGCAGTTGAGGAGCGCGCTGCGCCCCAGAAAGCTTGCTCCGCGGGCGAGGTCTCCTCCAGCGCCTTTCCTTCCCCTTGACCCCGGGGAAAGCGAGGCAGGGTCCCACCGCGACCCCCGAGCAGGGCCGGCCGGAGAGGGGCATCCAGAGGCGCGCAGCCTCGGGGCGCTCTCCAGCCGGCTTGGTGCTGGCTTCTCTCTGCCCAACGGCGCCGCGGCTCGCCCCGTCCGCTCGGCCCCCGCCGCCCCACCCAGCCCGCTCGGGAAGGCACCGCGGCGCCTTCGGACCGTGGAGCGCAAAGCAGGAGCGGGGCCAAGTCTTGCGCTCCTCCCACCCCCGGCCCCGTCTGGGCGATGCCGCTGCCAGTCCTGCGCCCGCCGCAGCCTCCGGGACGCGTTTTGCGGACTGCGGGGGCGTCGGCCCGGTTGCAACCCGGGCCCCCTCCGGATAGTCCGATTCCTGGAGGGGATGCAGAGACACCCCGAACGGCCAGCCTTTCACCCCAGCCTTCCCTCCTCCTCTTCCTCCTCTTCCTCCTCCTCCGCCTCCACTTCCAGATGCGGAATGGCCGGCCGGCCGCTTCCCCTCGCCCCCTTCCCCCCCCAAAAAAAACGAGCGTGCAATTCACTCACAAAGGCCGGCGCTGTTGCACCACCCAGAGGCGTCCGGGACCCTCCTCGCTCCGGCGTCAAATCGCAGGACGCGGGGGCTGAAAGCACAGAGGAGGCTAAACTACACTTCCCAGGATGCCTTGGGAGGGGGAAGAAACCCAGGTGGTCCAGACCCCCAAGGGGAGTCTCTTTCCAATAAGCTTCTACAACCTGGAGCCCCCTCCCCCCCCACCGCAGAGCTCACGGAGGTCCACCATATGTGGCCCACCCTGGGCGGTGATCTCCAAAGGGCAGAAAGCGGGTTTAGAGGCACAGGTGACCTAAGCAGTAGGCAAAGTCTAAGCCCCCATGAAAGGCTCAGGAATACCAGTTTTGAGGATTTGAGTTGAATGTGTGCTAGATAAAGTCACAATGGAAGGGCACCTTGATGGAATCTGGTCTACAAAAACACGAGAACAGCTAAAAATACCCATGATTACACATTGCACTAACTGAGTCTGAGTTTTAGAGATGAATGCTGAACAAGGAACTTGTCACCCGCCCACCCCAAGTTTCTGAGGGATCCAGACAAGAAACGTGTGTGTGTGTGTGTGTGTGTGTACGCACACGTGTGCAAGAAATCGGCACTGGCAGAGATGCAACACAGCCAAGCAGGTCTAAAGTGAGGCAATGTGTGTGTGTAGGGGGCTAACAGAATTAATCCCCCCCCAGACAGTGAAAGTTGAATTAAGTCATTGAATCCATCGGTGGTTGTTGAAGTCCACCAGTCATAAAAGGGCCGAGTTTGAAGACCGCTGGCCTAAAAGGTCAGCTTGAATAGAAAGCAGAGCTCTAAAGCCGACAAGTTAAATATGTTCTAAAAATGTTCCTCTCCGGACTTTTCCAAAGCCTGCGCTGGGGATCTCTGTAAAAACACAAGGCGGGAGTGGAGACCTGTAAGGTAATCCTGCCGACTTCGTCTTAATCTCCCTACAAAAGCTCATTTTAAAAAAAACAACAACAACTTGGAAACTTTTTAAAAAGAATTCAGTTGGTCTCTGTCTAAATCGTGCTGCTAACATTTGAAGCAGTTGGGCGTCTGGAGTTTCCCTCTGTTTAGGGATCCAGGTTCAAATCCACCCTTCACTTTAGACACGCCCTGGATGAATTGCCGCTGTATTTTCTCAGCTGGCTGTTCTTTGCAACTTGTGTTATTTTGGGGATGAACTAAAGGGAGGTCCCATGCTGTGAGCTCATGCAGGAAAAACAGAATGTGAAGAAGGAAGGAAGGAAGGAAGGAAGGAAGGAAGGAAGGAAGGAAGGAAGGAAGGAAGGAAGGAAGGAAGGAAGGGGGAATGAGAGGAAGGAAGGAAGGAAGGAAATGGGAATGAGAGGAAGGAAGGAAGGAGATGGGAATGAGAGCAAGGAAGGAAGGAAGGAAGGAGATGGGAATGAGAGCAAGGAAGGAAGGAAGGAAGGAGATGGGAATGAGAGCAAGGAAGGAAGGAAGGAAGGAGATGGGAATGAGAGCAAGGAAGGAAGGAAGGAAGGAAGGAAGGAAGGAAGGAAGGAAGGAAAGAAAAAAGAAATGGATGGGGAATTCTGGGAATTGAAGGTACACATCTTAAAGTTGACAAGTTTGAAAAACACCGGTTTAATATAATGGGTAAACCTTGCCAAGTGTGGTTTATTTAATAAACTGTGGTTTATTAAACTTTGGATCAAAGTCAGAAGATGTTAAAGCTGTTGTCATCGCACACCCTACTAAGCTGTCACTTCTTCTAACCCGAAGTGGCTTGAAAGAAGCCACAGCTGGCTGCTTCAACGCTTTGCATGTTGCTCTTAGAAGAGGGCGGAGAGTTCCAGCCAGCCGGGGCCCTTGCGAGTGTCCTGGGTCGGCCAAAGGGCATTTTTCCCTCTCTCCTTTCAGGGAAGGGGAAGGTCTACCAAGGCGTTCGAGTGAAGATGACAGTGAAGGAACTTCTGCAGCAGAGAAGAGCCAAACAGGCCACGGTGGCTGAAGCTGTAAGCATCTCCCTTTAAACTCTTTTGAAGTTTAGATATTAAATGAGCCATTCCAATAGATCAGCCATGGGCTCCTGGTTCCATTTTCAGGGCTATCATCAACATTAGCATTGATGATGTTACCTAGTTGGGTCATGAAATGTCTGCAAGAAAATAACCAAGCTCAGAGAGCAACAAAGACCCCACAGTAGTTGTCGTCGACCACCTCCTCCTCGCCCTCCTCCTCCTTCCTGCAAACCCCAGTCTCTTCTAGCACTGATGATGTTACCTAGTTGGGTCATGAAACATCTGCAAGGAAGCCACCAAGCTCAGAGAGCACCAAGGAACCCACAGTCTTCCTCCTCGCCCTCCTCCTCCCTTCTAGCACTGATGATGTTACCTAGTTGGGTCATGAAACATCTGCAAGGAAGCCACCAAGCTCAGAGAGCAACAAGGACTCCACAGTTCAACCCTGAACTACAGAGATTCTCTTTTATCAATAGATGAGTTGTCTCCTACTACGCCTCAAAGAAATTATTTGGTGGCTATCAAAAGAGTGCCATTTTCCCTCCGTCATTTCTTCAGCTTCTGGCCAACAGAATCCAAGAGCCTCACAAGGCTTCACAAAGTCCCCTCTTAACAAACTCCAGCCCTTGGGGTAGTCCTCAATGTTCTTCCTTGGCTTTCTTCCAAGTCCCACACAACTTGATGAACAAGATTTTGCTTCCAACCCTGCCTTAAAAGAGAGAACAGAGTGCTGGAGAAGTTCTCCCGGGTGGAGCTGGCCAAGAAGAGGTGGCAGGGGGCCATTTCTTTCTCTTGCAACCTGCAAGCTTCCCACGGCTTTCCATGGATCTGTTAAACCCCCCAAGGAAGATTCAGGAGAACCTGCCCGTTACTCTCATCGCCAAGGGGGAAAGTAGTGCAGCCCTTGGTCCCGGCTGCAGCATTTGTTCTCCTGCCAGAGAACTCCGATTACATTTCTTTTGTTTGTCTTCTCATTCGGAGGAGAATTTCAAAAGGCCCTTTGAAAACCAAGGGTCCTTTCCATTCTTTTGAATCCGGGCGTGTGTGAACCTCCCCTCCTTTCCCTTCCTCTGGATTGGTCACAATGGTGGGTGGGTCGCATCAGGAAGGTGGGGGTGGAATTTACACTTTGGTGGGTTCCGTCTCCCAGCCCTTTGTGACTCAGTGTACTGCACGGATCCCAGCCCGTTTGGTAAACTGAACCTCAGAGGACTTGTGGCTGAGTACAATGTGCAGCGTTTGGCTGCTGAAGGTAGAAAAAAATCCAGCGGTGTGAAAGGCAGGGCACAAACCTGGAGGAGAGAATGAACTAGGGAAAAATCACCAGGCCATCAAAAGCTTTTGGGTCCGCAGCCTTTCTGGTAACAAAACAATTTCTGTTCCTTGTTCCAGGAAAAAAATTGTTCCTGTTCTCCCATGAAAAGCACATCAGAGAGGATGAAAGAGGTATCGACTCCAATGTTTCTCAATCTTGGCAACTTGAAAATGTGTGGACTTCAAGTCCCAGAATTCCCAGAATGGCTGGGTGGGGAATTCTGGGAGTTGAAGTCCACATATCTTAAAGGGGCCATGTTTGAAAAGCTCTGATCTAGTGCAACCCCTGGCGGGACAGAAATTCTGGTCTCCTCCAAGTATCTTCCTCATCTGCTCACCATCTGGGAAGGTGTTTCCTTCTGTATGTCTCCTTTGACCTTGGCCTTCAGCCTTGGCAAGGATAGGAGCTGAAAAGCAAAGGCGGAACATTCTTGTGAGGGGCACTGCAAGCATTTCAAGAGAATTTTTTGAAAATTACCTCTTGGGTTTCCTGAACACAAGGCTCCTGCGTTTGATTCAAATATGTCTGGAGTTTGAAACCTCCATTGTTGCATGTTGTGTGAAAGAAGCTGCTGATAAGATGAGCGAGCAGAAGAAGGTGGTCAGTTCTCAAGACTCCAGCTGCAAATAAGAAATCTTGCCCAGATGTGATTCACTTATACATTAGCGTTTCCTTTCCTTTCCTTTCCTTTCCTTTCCTTTCCTTTCCTTTCCTTTCCTTTCCTTTCCTTTCCTTTCCTTTCCTTTCCTTTCCTTTCCTTTCCTTTCCTTTCTCCTTCTCTATTTCCTTTCCTTTCTCCTTCTCTATTTCCTTCCCTCCCTCCCTCCCTCCCTCCCTCCCTTCCTTCCTCCCTCCCTTCCTTCCTCCCTTCCTTCCTTCCTTTTCACAAACTGCCCTCTCAGGATGCAGGTTTTATAGACAGTGGAAGATCCGTTACATTTAAAGGTTGCAGGGCTTTGGGGGAGCAGGCATCCCTAAATTATATCTAGCTGAGGAATAACATTGAGGAGGACCCCAGATTAAATACACCCAAGGAAGGAAGAACTTTCATTAATTGCCTTACAGCACCTCAAAAAAATTCTCCATTTTTGGAGAGGAATCCTGGACTTACCTCTGCCATGTAAGGGGGTGAAGGAAGGGGGTGAGGGCGGCGAGTCCTTCCCTGTTTTATTATTGAAGAGAAACACCCCCAGATTTGTTTTGCTTTGTTCCTTTTTTATTCTCAGGTTTTTGGAGAATGCAGCGGAAACGTCCAGGCTGGTGAGGCTTTTTCGCCTCCCTGCACAGGTTGGTACAAAACAGCCCCCTTCTCCTCTCCCCGGCACCCACAAACACACGTCCCTTCTTTTTCCGAGCTTTCTATACCTATTCCTACCCGTTTCTTCTTGAATCCTGACTTTCAGCTGGGCAGGGGCATTTAATTGTGAAAATGGCCAATCCCCGTTGGGCAGGAGCTTGCTAAGTGCAGATGAGCATTCAGGCTGGGTGGAGAAGGTTGGTGGGAACAAACAAGCTTTAAAAAGAAAAAAAAAATCCAGCTGAGTTTCTGGTGTGCTTTTTCTGGAGTGGATTTAAAGGCACCGGCTGGATTCATTTCCTTTTCCCCTTCTTGCAAGGCTAACTTATTTTGGGATGGGTTTGTTTACAACCAGCCACGCTTGTTTTTATTTTTTCCCTCCTGCAATTATTCCTCTCTCTCTCTCTCTCTCTCTCTCTCTCTCTCTCTCTCTTTCTTCCAGAAATCCCAAAGAAATTAATCTTTTTATACCTCGTATTCTCCGGGATGTAGTAGGTTTTTCAGTGGTAGAAAAGCAGGCGTTTTTCTCCCAATCCCTAAGCTACCAAAGGACAAAGAAACCTTGAGCAATTGAAAATGAGCAGCTAAGTTAAGAAGCCGCAAATCTAAGGAGCAAATTGTGAGCTCTTTAGAGGAACTCAGGATAAGGGGGGAATTGATTCTCTTAAGCAGAGAAAAACAGAAATATGAAGGGGAAAATATAGTTTGAATAAAAGCTGAGGTAGGAGATCCTATGGGCTCGTTGAATTTTGGGATTTTCAAACCCTGCTTTAGCCCTTCAGTGGCATCCTGAAAAATATTTTGTCAGGCGTACAGGTAAAGACGTCCTCGACTTACGACGGTTTCTTTAGTGACCACCCAAAGTTACAACAGCACTGAAAAAAAGGGACTTAACGACCATTTTTCACACTTAGGACCATTGGAAGCACGCTCACGGCCACCAGGTCAAAATTCAGATGCTTGGCCACTGACTCATATTTACGACGGTCGCCATGTCCCGTGGTCATGTGATCCCCTTTTGCAACCTTCTGACAAGCCAAATCAATGGGGGGGAGTCAGATTCACTTAAGAACCGTGTGACTAACTGAACCACTGCAGGGATTCACAGAACAAGCATGGCTAGAAAGGTCGTAAAATGGGGCAAAACTCACTTAACAGATGTCTCCTTAGCAACAGAATTGTTGGGCTCAGTTGTGGATTGTAAGTTGAGAAGTACCTGTATTTTTAACGCACATTTTTGCTTTGCCAATGTTTCCCTGGATATATTATAGTAGTAGTAGTAGTAGTAGTAGTAGTAGTAGTAGTAGTAGTAGTAGTAGTAGTAGTAGTAATAATAATAATAATAATAATAATAATAATAATAATAATAATAATAATAATAATAATAATAATAATAATAATAAGAAGAAGAAGAAGAAGAAGAAGAAGAAGAAGAAGAAGAAGAAGAAGAAGAAGAAGAAGAAGAAGAAGTTGGAAGGGACCTTGGAGGTCATCTAGTCCAACCCCCCGCTCAGGCAGGAAACCCTATACCATTTCGGACAAATGGCTGTCCAGTCTCTTCTTAAAAACTTCCAGTGTTGGAGCATTCACCGCTTCTGGAGACAGGTTGTTAATAATAATAATAAAAGTTGGAAGGGACCTTTGAGGTCATCTAGTCCAACCCCCTGCTCAGGCAGGAAACCCTATACCTATATTATTTCAGACAAATGGCTGTCCAGTCTCTTCTTAAAAACTTCCAGTGTTGGAGCATTCACCGCTTCTGGAGGCAGGTTGTTCCACTGGTTAATTGTTCTAATTGTCAGGAAGTTTTTCCTTAGTTCTAGGTTGCTTCTCTCCTTGATTAGTTTCCAATTTGTTATTGGCCAGGCTAGCTAAAGTTTCTGCCAACTTCTATTTCACAGCTGAGCTAAGCTCTCCCACCTTGTTTTCTTTCCTTAGTTCCTTACATCAACACGGCACCTGAATCTTCCTTATCCGGCGGTTTACCACCTTGGCAGTTCCAGGACGGCAGCTCCTGCGAGGAAATCCCCCATTATTTGGAGCAGCTGGTGGATTCTTGCCTTCAAGCTGAGCCACTGCTGGAGGTGCCCTTGACCCTGGCACAGGATAATCTGCCCTGCTCACCTGAGAGCTTCCAGCCAGCCCTCACCTGCCTGGTACTTGAGTTTCTGGTTATCTACAGATCCGGAGGGGGAGCTTCCCAAATCTGGATCGCCCGGTCCCTAGGAGAAAAGACCCACTTTGGTGCAAGAGAAGAGGGGCAGGTGGCTAAGAGTCTAAAAGAGCAGGGGAGAACTGATGCAGTTGAGGGAATCGGCGGGCAATCCCTTGGCCAACGGAGAGCAAATTCATCCATTTGTAGGTGTCTCCGTTTTATTTTTGCAAACCTGCCCCTTCCTGCTTGAGGACGATGTGCAATCTTGGGATTCAGATTGCGCTCTCTTGTTTTATCCATGGGGTTACCCAACCGAGGGAACTTGAAGACCTGTGGACTTCAACTCCCAGACTTCCCCAGCCCGCATGGGCGGGCTGGGGAAGTCTGGGAGTTGAAGTCCACAGGTCTTCAAGTTGGCCAAGGGTTGGGCACTCCTCCTTTAGCTGATTAGCATTACCTGGTGCACTCTTCCCGGAGTCCTATGGACTCAGCTTTAGAATAGAATAGAGCTGGAAGGGACCTTGGGGGTCTTCTAGTCCAGCCCCCTGCTCAAGCAGGAGAACCTATACCATCTCAGACAAGGGACTGTCTAGCCTCTTTTTAAAAAATCCCCAGTGATGGAGCGCCCACGATTTCTTACTTCTTACCTACTTACTTCTCAGCAAACATGCCTACGATCGTCCTGTGAACTCAGAATGAAATTTGCAGACGGAAGACCGGATGCTTCATCCTTGTTTTCTCGTTTTAGGGTTCCGGATCTCCCGAGGCTCCTGATCCCTCCAGCGCCTTCGATTACAGCTATTCCCCATCTCAGATGCCTCCTTTCGCCCCACTCGGCTACAGCTGCCCAGCTCTGGATGGCAGGAGTTGCATGTATTCGCCCCCAGAGGAATGCACCGGCCAGCCACAAAACCACGTCCCACACACCTCCGGCCTATCGATGTGCTACTGCACCCCGTGCGGTTCCCAGCACTTGGACACTTTTCGAGCTTCCGAATTCTTTCCCTACGCCACCCTGGATTGCAAAGACTATGCCCCTTCGGTCTCTGTGACGGATGACTTCTGGAAGGATAAGAGTTGGGATCTGTGCTACAGTTAGCCTAGCGACGGCCGCCCGCACTTGTGAATGCAGGAGTTCTCTGGACTCAGGTCCCCCACTGTGGGTTTGCCAAGGGCTCCGAATGACACCTTTCTCAGGTCAACCAACGTGGAAAGGGCAGGATGCAAGCTTTAGGGCAGGGGTCTCCAACCATGGCCACTTGAAGGCTTCTGGACCAACTCCCAGAATTCCCCAGCCAGCCGTGGGAGTTGAAGTCCACAAGTCTTCAAGCGGCCAAGGATGGACACCCCTGATTTAGCGGTTTCTGGAATTCATCAATGGGTTGAGTAGAAAGTGAGGAATCCTTCTAAACCATGATTTGGGCTAAAACAACCGGTCTCCACTAAGATTTGCCGTGAAATATCCAAATTCTGTACCAAGGGAAATTGATTTCTGCAACCTGTTGGGTGCATTTGCAAACTGCCTCTTATTTTGTATAATTTGTTGTGCTTTGCACGCCGACCCTGGCCCTTCCAGTACCATCTTATTTGACAATTTTCTCCATTCTGGTGTTTGCCATGCCATCAATGGAAGCCCATATGAGCCACATTTCCAAGGGCTAAGAATGCACTTTAAAGAACAATCAATAAATCAATTGTGGTTTATTTATTTTTTTACCCCCACAAAGTTAATTCTCTAGCAATAACTGCTGCAAGATTTCAGAGTGTGA
Source organism: Azemiops feae (assembly GCA_023970755.1). NCBI lineage: Eukaryota > Metazoa > Chordata > Lepidosauria > Squamata > Viperidae > Azemiops > Azemiops feae. Next base: position 1,548,432 of record JALGBA010004123.1, on the reverse strand, counting down.
AGCAACAATAGCATAATATTTACCCATAGAGAGAAAATTCACTGGGGACTATTTGTACGTTTAAAATTGCCAGCCCTGAAAATTTCATTGCCTCCCTATTGAAGAATTCTGTGAGATCTGGAAGCTTGCATACCTCTACCAACAAAATGCTCAGTGCCTGACTTGACCACTCTCATAAAAGCGACATGTATATTCTTGCACTCTGTTCAAATAAGTATGTATATTTTTCCAGCGAACTGATAATCATCTAACTTGAATTCACCTTAGGGGTTTTTTTTTTCTGTCGTGTTTCCTTAAGGAAGCAAACAAACTTATGAACCACATGCCAATGTTTCTTCTCCCAACTAATCAATTTGTATGTTTTAAGATTTCATTAAATGAAGACGTGTGTTTTATTTGATCTGTTTTCTCTTTTTTCATGACTTTTCCTTCTTTCTGAGTTGAGTTTGTAACTTTACTATTTACTTTCCTTTAATAAACTTCACTATTGTTAGGAAAACGTTCAATAAAAATATTTTTTTAAAAAAAGAAGAACTCTAAAACAGCACTTTGAAAGACAAAAAAAAAAAAAGCTTAACCACCCTATTACTGCAGCGATTCGTTTAACAACTGTGGCAAGGAAAGTCGTAAAAGGGGGCAAAACTCACTTACCAACTGTCTCACTTTGCAACAGAAATGTTGGGCTCAGCTGTGGATTGTAAGTCCAGGACCATCAGCATTCATTCTTTGGAGGAAAAGGAGGTAGGAGTGGCGACAAAAATAATTTTAAAGAAAATCAGTGGCAGAGCTAAGAGGAGATCTGGGGAGTTTTCCACGTTCTGCCTTATTTGCTCTGCCACAAGCTGGGATTCCACTCAAAATTCCTGATCCTGCAACATGATTGTGAGGGTTTGATTGTGGTGCCACTGTGATTTTATGACGGTGCAAGGTGAGATGATAGAACAGGGATAGCTGCTTCTCTTTATCACATTCATTCCCTCTGCTGCACTGAAAGACAAAGCGAGCTTCTGACACGTGTTTCTGTGCCAGCATCTATTCTCACATGCCTTGGGGGCGGGGGGGGGGGGATAGCATATTTTATTTCCCAGTGCGTTTTTTTGTAAAACACCGGCTGCAAAACAGTGACTCCTGGTGGATATTGGACAAAGATTACAATTTTGTTCCAGCTCTTCAATAGGAGCTTTTAAAATCTGTTTCCCTGTTTTGCTATCATCTCTGTCGGGGCTGCCGAGGCCCTCCTTCATCAAGCAGCTTTGCCAGGCAGAAACTGAAGTGCAATATGCAAAAGAGGGGATCACAACAGTGGGGAAGGATGTCCTGAGCCTGACAAAAAGTGATTTCGAAAGTTTTGTTAAGCATCTTCACTCATTTCTTTCTTTATTCCCAGAAGGACCAGCCCATTCAAGGAAGTCACAAATATTCCGGAACCAAAAATAATTACACAGCCAGGAACGTGGGCTTATATGTAGGGAGGGACAGGAGAAAAATCCTTTTTGTCACCAATTTTGGCTGGCCCCACAACTGGCCTCTCTTCACATTCCCTTCTCCATTCACACAACCTGCTTGGCCTGGTTACTGACCCACCGGAGTTAAAACTAACCAAATTTAACATTGCACCTTAGCACAACCATACTCAGCTTGCCAAATTAGATTGTGCAACAAAATGAAAGCAATCACATTGTGAAAGGTAACCAACCCAGCCTTTGTGCTTTGTAAGCCAGGGTTTAATGTTCAAACATGGTGTAGACTATTGTGGTTTCTAGTCATAAACTATGGCTAAACAAAGCAGCATATGGGGAACACCTCAGGCAGATCAAAGGTGCTAGAGTAGCACTTGGTCAAGTGACTGACCAAGGCAGAGTTTCTCAATTTTGACAATCATGGACCAAGGAGCAATGGATGGAAACTAATCCGGGAGAGAAGCAATCTAGAATGAAGGAGAAATTTCCTGACAGTGAGAACAATCAACCAGTGGAATGACTTGCCACCAGAAATCGTGGGCGCTCCATCACTGGAGATTTTTAAGAAGAGACTGGACAGCCATTTGTCTGAAATGATATAGGGTTTCCTACCTGAGCAGAGGGTTGCACTAGAAGACCACCAAGGTCCCTTACAACTCTGTATGCTGTATGCTGTATGCTGGTTGGGGAATGCAGTATACTGTATATATATATGTATATTGATAGCAACGAAGAGACTATCCAACTGTACTATAAGGGAATGAGGCATTAATTGCCTTTCTTTTAAAAGAACTCCCTTCTCCCTAATAAGGTTATTTGCTCCCCAAGGGAGCAGTTGGGGGCCAGCCACCCTTCCCTCTCCATCTGGCAGTCCCAGGTGTTGGGCCACCTGCAACCCACCTGGAGCAATGGATGCCTCGGTCCCCGGCTGCTGTCCTAAAGGCCACACCTTAACAGACAGATAATCTTTATGAGTCTTTTCTTTGCCTGCACCCAGCACCAGTCTGACTCCTAATTCAGAGCAGGTGAAGTCTTGTAAAGCCCCCATTCCATCAGGAATGCAGTGGTGTCATATTGGGAGGGTTACACAGAGAAGGTCCTTCCCAGCTATAGAAAGGTTGACCTCAACAATGGCTCCTACTGTTTACCTGATTGTAAAGCATAGGTCGCCCTTCCACCTTTAGTGAGTACATTCAGGATGGCTGAAACTTACAAAGAACAGAGGAGGGTAACCAAGGATCACACCCTATAACAGTGATCAGAGATACTGTTAAAATTGAGGAACTTCTGGTGCATGGTGTCTTCTTCTGCCATTCACGACCACCAGCGACCAACAGGTCCTCATGCCCCCTTTTGTTTTTCCTCCAAATTCTTTCCCGTTTCCCTAGCCCCTTGAATTTGAACAGATTTGGATGGAGAAGGATGGGACTTCTGCTGTTTTCATTTTTAATAAATATAACCTTGAATTTGTGGTCCTTTGAGCTGCAGGTCTCTAGACCTGGGTCTGATGTCCATTCCGAATCCTGTCTTGAAGGACACGGAACTAAAGTGGTGAAGCCTTGTGAAATTAAAATGTTTGCTCCTTTCATCTCCCGCTCATCCTGCCCACCAACACGTGTGCCATAACTTTAATAGGAGACCATATTTATGGAAATTTGATCCCTGGTTTGCAAACACTGTGAAGGAGACTGGGGAGAGCAGGCTGAGGCTCAACCCGCCCCAGTTGTGTCATGAGGACACAGCACATTGCAGGCCACCTCCTGGTCATTCTTTCTGGTGTCTGCAGAGCAGAAATGCTGCCCCAGGGCATGCCCTGAAGGTCAGCTGTGGCTTCAGAAATGACCCCAATCCTTCTGTTTGAAGGAGAAAAGCAAAAGATATCTTTTCCTTGAAGGGGAATGAGTGTTGCAGGGAGATAAAACTGCAATTTTCAGGCGATCCTATCAGGGAGATAATCAGAAGCAGAGGCAGACAGATGCAGATGAGTAATTGCCCCATGCTTTGGCTCCAGAAAAATAACCCCCAAAATGTGTGTGCACGTGGATGGGTGTGCGTGAGAGAGGGAAAATAAACATCTCCGGAGGGAATAATCTATAGCTGTCATCCACAGACAACCTGGACATTAAGCAAGCTATTAAGGAAGGTCAGGGGTAGGCACACACACATTCCTGGGACCCCAAGGTCAACGGTTAACTGCAAATGTCAAGGGGAAGATTTGCAAGACAAACTTTTCAAAAAATGAAGAAATCCTTGCCCACAGGAGATTTGTTTCTGTCTTTTTAAGTTTAATCTCTTGCAGAAATGTGACTTAGGTAAAGAGAAGGGTATTTTTCCCCAAAAAAATGTTTTGCTTTCCTAAGTCACTTCTCTCCCACTTAAAAGCGCTGGACTTTTTGAGTCCAGTGGAATACAGTAAATATTTATACACTTTAAGTCCAATGTTTTGTTTTGTTTTGAATGGCTCTGATTAGCGCTGGTATTTGCCCAGGGGTTGAAGGCAAGGCTGTTGGCTTGTCTTCAGCAGGAAGGAATATTTACAAAAGGTGAAAGTCTGCAAATCTTCAAAAAAAAGGTGGCCAGGTCATGGTTGAACCCCAGGCAAAAGCTGGATGGGAGAGCTGACGTGCAACGGTAGTCTTCGCCTTACAACCGCGATTGACCCCAAAATTTCTGTTGTTAAGTGAGATGTTTGTTAAGTGAGTTTTGCCCCATTTTCTTGCCTCAGTTGTTAAGTGAATCACCGCAATTGATAAGTTAGCAACCCGGTTGTTAAGTGACTCCAATTTCCCCATTGACTTTGCTTGTCAGAAGGTCGCAAAAGGGGATCACCTGATTTGAGACATTGCAACGGTCATAAATAGGAACCAATTGCCAAGCGTCTGAATTTTGATCAGGTGACCCTAGGGACGTTGCAATGGTCATAAAATGTGAAAAATGGTCATAAATCACTTTTTTCAGTGCCGTTGTAACTTCGAACGGTCACGAAACGAATTGTTGTAAGTCGAGCATTACTTGTAGTTGATCCTTCCTAATTTCTCCGGCCTACTTCTAGGAAGTACTCTCTTACTACGGGTAATCCTTGACTTACAACCACAATTGGGACTGGAACCTCTGTTGCAAAGGAAGGCAATGGTTAAGTGGTACCCAATGTTACCATTTTTTCTGCTGTGGTTGTTAAACAAATCACAGAAAACAAACTTCTGAAGTTCCACAGATTAATTGTCCTCACTGTCAGGAAATTCCTCCTGAGTTCCAGGTTGCTTCTCTCCTTGATGAGTTTCCATCTGTTGCTTCTCATTTTGCCTTCAGGGGCTTTGGAGAACAGCTTGACTCCCTCTTTTTTGTGGCACCCCTTAGATCAGGGGTCTGCAACCTTGACAACTTTAAGACTTGCTGGCTGAGGAATTCTGGCAGCTGAAGTCCACAAGTCTTAATGTTGTCAAGGTTGCAGACCCCTGCCTTAGATATTGGAAGACTGCTGTCATGTCACCCCTAATCTTTCTTTTCATTGAACTAGACATACTCAATTCCTGCAACCGTTCTTCGTATGTTTTAACCTCCAGCACCCTAATCAACTTCATTGCTCTTCTCTTGAACAGGGTTATGGGTGCCCAGCCACATGGGCTCAGTCGCATTCCGTTCTGCAGGATGGATCCGACGGTTGCCATTCAACATCTCCGACACCATGTTTCTCTCTCTGAAAATGACAGCCGGGCCTTCCTTCACCACCGCTCAAATTCCCCCTGCAATCAAAGAGCCAATTGTGTGCGTGTCTCTGGGCTGAAATCCAAGCCCCCCCCCTCCAAAAAAAAAAGTGCGGGGGTGGGAAGAATCTTAAGCCTTTCTTTTCTTTACGAGTCTGCTCTGCTTGGTCCTGGGCTTCTGCAAACACAACTTCTGCCCAGGCTGTTGTACTGTACACACGATTAAAAAAAAAAAACTCAAGAGATTGAATGCTTGGAATGTCAACAGGCTTTTCGGAAATGAAGCAAGAGCCTTGCCAAGGCTTTGCTGAAGGCTTTTCTTCCTTTGGCGGGATTCGGCTTGGTCGGGGGCCTCTCCAGAGTTGGGCAACGCTGCTTATCTGCAAGCCCGTATCTCAGCCCTCACCTTCCTGCAGCCACCAAGATCGGGCTTGTCCACCTGGACTTATGGGGACAGAAATACTGATCTAGTATTTGGGGGGGTGGGGGAAGGAATAAGGTCTCTGCCCATTTTGCAATCCTGGAAAAGATTACATGAAATGGACACCTGGCCTGGCCAGAGAAGGAGAGCGGAGCTGAGTAGAGCCACTAGATGCAGCCTACAAGCTTCTGGGCAGCTGGTAGCTTTGGCAGCCATGACCTGAGATCTTTCTGCAGATGATGCTTCTCCTTTTCTCCTCCTCCTCCTCCTCCTCCTCCTCCTCCTCCTCCTCCTCCTCCCCTCCTCCTCAGAATAACAGAATAGCTCCTTCTCCTCCTCCTCCTCCTCCATCCTCCTCCTCCTCCTCCTCCTCAGAAACAGAATGAGCTTCTTCTCCTTCTCCTCCTCTTCCTCCTCCTCCTCCTCCTCCTCCTCCCCCTTCTCCCCATCTTCCTCCTCCTCCTCCTCCTCCTCTACCTCCCCCTTCTCCCTCCTTGTATTTCCCCCCACCCCAAGCGGAGTCAGCCCAGATTTTCAATAACGACAGAAACCCAGACCCATTGGATCTTAATTGATGCGTTCTGTGTAAATGTCTATGGATATATTTCCCCATGCACAAACACAAAAGGCCATTGTATCTTCCTTACTGTCCTGAAAACTAAATATCAAACATTCAAAGTAAAAAGAAGAAGAGATAAGAATGCCAAGATCTATTTTGCCCATCTTTTTTTCCAAAGGTAGAAAAAATGCCATAATTCAAAGTGGGGAGTTGCCACAGCATAAACCAGCTTCCTTCCACTGAGCTGTGCTGGGTTTCTAAGGGGAAAAACCGAACTCCGTCCCATGGAATCCATAACCTCTAGCCAAGCAAGGGCTTCTTAATTGCTCAGTAAGAATTTGGTTTAGCGGTATGGAAAGAAGAATCTGGGCTTCTGGTTGAACTGTCTGCAATCCCTCCAGCCTTCTACCTCTGCAAGAACTTGAAGTCCCACCTGCAGGGCTGCAGAAGTTGTCTGCATTTCATTGATCTTCTTTGTTTCCAAGCCCACTGAGACAGAAGGGACCTCTTTGCAGGAGAGACACGCAATGTTTCATGGCTAAGGAGCTGTTCATGAAAAGTGAAGGGCCCTGGACCTTCCTGGCACTAAATGGGCTGTGGGAGGATCAGTTGTGTGGGTGAAGGTTCGTTCTCTGTGCTTGTGGGTTGATTTCCAGATGTTTCATTACCAGGCTAGGTAACATCTTCAGCGAAGTTTAGGGGATGCCAATCTCAGTGTCCCTCTGTTTATACGGGCTTTGTGTGGTCAATAGAGCTTGTTATGGGGAGGTCGTGTCAGGTGAGGGTCTTCTGATGGGTCAGGTGTGGGTTGCATCAAGTGAGGGTCTTGTGATGGTGTCCTAGCCTGGTAATGAAACATTTGGAAATCAATCCACAAGCTTCAAGAATGACCCTCCACCCTCATCTTCCACCTGAGCTACAGATATTGGCCACCATCACGAGATCAGTTGTTTTAAAGTGGTTAGGGTTTGGGTGGAGACCACCAAGAGATGCCATGTCTCCAGTTTTGAGAAACAATTGGTTACACGAAATGTCAAACTCCTTCCAGGACTCCACCCTGCTTCAATGGACTCTTCACTTTTACAGTAATGTTAGGTTTTCCCCAAATATTGGCTGTTCTTGTTGCTATGATTATGGGGGAGGGATTTGGTTGCCAATTTTTGACCACTGGGCTCAAAAGATCTGCACGGTCATCTCAAAAGGAGTTGGGGACCACATTCTTGAGGCAAGTTTTGTCATTCCCACAGTGCAGTTATCCCAGAAGGAAGAAGGCTGTTTCTGGTTGCAAGGTTCTGGTTGCAAAGATTTAAAATTGCAGCTTCTTTTCCAAAACAAATCCTGGTGTTTCTGTCCCATGTTTCTGAAACTTTGAAAAAGAAAGCAAGAGAAGCTGAGGATCACCTGGAAAGGACAGGGAAAGATAGAGAGAGAGAATGAAGGAAGGAAGAGGAGGAGGAGAAAAGGAGGAATGGAACTACAGAGAAGCTCTCTCTCGGCTAAGAATCCAGTCTCAGAGTCCTTCAACTGGCAGGCTGTTGTTTAAATCGTACGTGTCGTTTGTGTCATCCTGCAGAAGTTTCTCAAGCGTCAGAGGAGGCATCTCCTTCCTGGTGTCTTCTAATGCTTGGGGGAGGGGATCAGCTCCTGAAATGGGAAGGGGGACAAACTGGGGGGCAGAGAGGGCCATCGAAGCTGGCTGGTATTGTAGGGAAGTTGCTGGTAAAGTTGGGATAGGCTGAGTCCAGGGGAAGTAACTCAGGGGAGCTTGCTGGTCAATCGCATCCAGATGAGGCACCACAGCTGGGTTTGAGCCCGACCGAGCCTGAGGGGCAAAAAAACGTGTGGGTCACTCTTTAGGTAACATCAACATGCTAGAAGGGGAAGTTGCAAGGAGGAGGAGGAGAAAGGGGAAAGGGGAAAGGGGAAAGGGGAAAGGGGAAAGGGGAAGGAGGAGATAGACTGTGGGATCCTTAGTGTTCCTGAGTTTGGTTGTTTTCTTGCAGACCTTTCATTACCCAAATTAGGTAGCGTCATCAGTGCTAGAAAGGAGTGGAGTTTGGTCTTTGTTTATATACTAGTGGCTTGCCTTGGTGATGTTACCTAGTTGGGTAATGAAATGTCTGCAAGAAAACAACAAAGCCCAGAGAGCACCAAGGACCCTTCATTCTTCACACAATTCAGTGGCAAGACTCACCAAATGAATGGAGAACCTATCAAGGCAGGAAGATAATTTTGGGGCATTGGCTGGGAGCCCAGAAAATACAGATGTTAAGCCCCCTTTTATTTGATTGTGTGGTGTCTTTTAACCTTGAACACCCAAAATCTATCAAAGGAAAGGGCAAGGAATCACACTTGAGAACCAGCTGCAAAAGGCAGCGGAACTATCGTGGTGATTAACGAGGACAAAACTTGAAATATATCATCCAGGGCTCTCCCTGCAGGTATTCAAATGTGATATTCAACATTCTGAGTCCCGAGACAGAACAATGCAATTTATGGCAGTCTTTAATTGCAATCAGTGCCCAATTTGCAGACTGGAACCGCGAAGCTCTTTGTTCAGGCCCACCTAGGGCAGAAACCGGACAATTGTGTGACCTCTTGTTCCCATTCTTTCGGGGGGGGGGTTCTCTGAGCTGCAAACAATGATCACCGAAGGATGCTTTACTTTCTCACCCAAACACTCTTCCTTCGGTCACCACCTGGGCTATAATCTGAAGCGAAGAAAATTTGCATCCGAAAACATCGTACTCACGATGGTCCTCTGAGAATTTTGATGTCAAATATTTACCCGCTGCTCAAAGCTTTGCAGAATGCTCATTGCATATTTCCTAAGGGTGTTTCACACTCCGGGATAACTAATCCCCCTTGACCTAGTTGCAGTATTGACTAAAGCAGAGCGGCTGTCCGACCACGTGCAATTTTTCTTGAGGCAAACCTCTGAGCAGTTGAATTGCAAATAACAGAATAACAGAGTTTGGAATCCCCTCTAATGGGAGGGTGGCCATCCTTGGAAGAACAATGAAGGAGTGTGTTGCTACTTCCAAAACCTTCTTTGGTGCCCTGTGCTGGCATTTCCCCCTTCATGCATCCCATGGCAGAAACAGAACAATGTCACAATTGCATGTCTCCATCATGGAATAACACAACCAATAGGGGGATCATCTCACCTGTCTTCAAGTAAACCTTGCTCTATGGAGCAGTGATGGCGCAGTGGTTAGAAGGCAGTATTGCAGGCTAACTCACTGCCCCCAGCCAGGAGTTCGATCCTGACCGGCTCAAGGTTGACTCAACCTTCCATCCTTCCGAGGTCGGTAAAATGAGGACCCAGATTGTTGGGAGCAAATAACGCTGACTCTGTAAACCTCTCCGTGAAGCGATATATAAGTCTAAGTACTATTGCTATTGCTATGAAAGACCTTGTGTGGTTTTGGGTCACCACATCCATGATGCTCAAAGAGAAAAGAAACCTCCAGCACACTTTGGAAGATTTCCACCCTACCTCCTACCCCTTAGTGGAGAAGAAGCCAATGGTGATATGGAGGGTCCCATATCAAACTCACCCCAAAGTTTGTGATCAGTGGCTGGGAGGTGTAGGTCAGCACCGAGGAGGTGCCCACAAGTGTGTAACTGGGGCAGACTGGCTGAACAAACATGTCCGCCGTGTAAGGACAGCTGACCGCTTCATGAGACACATAATCGGGGGACGTGGTCCACTGTGTCAGAGGTTGCAAAGTGGCCGGGGGTGGCTGACTCAACCACCCTGAATAAAGGGCTCCTTCCTCCATCAGGGGCAGCGAAGAGGTGACCAAATCCGTCTCGGAGTAAACTTGACCTTCAGAAAAAGAGAGACATGGAAAAGGTGAAGCTGAATCAAAGATGGAGATATGCTTTTTCGGGTGGGGAGGAAAGGGTTTCCAAATTCTGAAATTCTTACCAGTGGGTGAGTAGGATGGAAGCGACTGGTGAGGGAAAAACACCTAAAGGAAAATCAGAGGTTGGTATTATTTAAGAGAGCTAAACCACAAGAATTACTCAGAGGCTGACTAGGAAACTATCAGTAATGCTCAAACGGCAACTCCATGTCAAGATTGAAGAGTCAGGGGGGGAAAAAGGCATGTGTTTGAGGAGAGTGGAAAACTCCCAAATGTTCACATCTTGGCCCACAACTACTTTTCATCGCTGTTACTGATGTGACCACATCTGGCTCTAATGTCAGAGGCAGTTAGAGCCAGAGGAAGTTGCTCATCATTCTAAAGCAGGTTTGTTTTTTTTTGCAAAATTGGTCACTTGAAGCTGTGTGAACTTCAATTCCCAGAATTCCCCAGCCAGCATGACTGGCTGGGGAATTCTGGGAGTTGAAGTCCACACTTCCTGAAGCATGCTGGTTGGGGGATTTTGGGAATTGAAGTCCACACATCCTAAGGCATAGTGATTGGGGGAATTTGGGAGTTGAAATACACACATTTTAAACCATGGTGGTTGGGGGATTCTGGGAGTTGAAGTCCACACATCTTAAACCATGGTAGTTGGGGGATTCTGGGAGTTGAAGTCCACACAACGTAAACCATGGTGGTTGGGGGTTTCTGGGAACTGAAGTCCACACATTTAAAAGTTGACAAGCTTGAGAAACACTGCTCTAACGGGAAGTGGCCCGTGACAAGCCTGGGGGATCCTGTCCCAGGAGTGATTGTGGAAGGGCAAGGATGAAACAGTCAATAGAAAGATGTCCACCCTTCTACTTACCGCCATGCCTTCAGGAGCCACTTTGGCATTTTGAGCGCTGCCCCGTTTCCTCTTCAGTAACTCTTTTACCGGCTCCTTAACTCGGACTCCTTGGTAGGGGCGGGACGGCAGGGCCTGCTCAGCTGCAGAAGCTAGGAAAATATTGTCAGCGTTATTCCCCTCTTTAGTACTGCAAAGACGCTTCCTTTAAATCAGTGTTTTTCAAACCTGGCAAGTGTAAGAGGGGCGGACTTCAACTCCCAGGATTCCCCAGCCACCCCTGAAGTCCACACGAAGTCCAAATCTTGCCAAATTTGAAAAACACTGAACTAAGGAACAGTGTGATTGTTTGCAAGGCTTGCGCAGAGCCTCCAGGGCATCCTCCGGGAATTTTTTTATTATTATTGTGTTTTTAATTGGTTTAATTGAGTCCCTTGCGAGAGACAGGTGACTGTAGAAATTGAATAAATAAATCAATAAATAACAACCTGGGAATTATAGTGCAAACAAGGCTTTCCAGGATCAGGGGAGGGGAGGCTGATTCTGTATTTTATTTAAAAAAAAAAACAAGCTATAAATAATTATCTGGAGGTAAACTCTTTAAAAACCAACCTTAAATCTTTGGACAACCTTTCAGTCATGAGGAATGTGGTATTATGCCAGCCATGGTGTAATTATCCTGACATTCCCAGATCATGTAAATTTCTAGACAAGAAGCCAAGTTACTTGAGCCAGCTCGCTCTCTCTCTCTCTCTTTAAAATCAGAGAGTGTCTGTGGTTTAATTTATTGACTAATCCATTCTACGGCACTGATGATGTTACCCAGTCGGGTCATGAAACATCTGCAAGAAAACAACCAAGCTCGGAGACCACCAAAGGCTTCACAGTCCCCACCTTTCCAGGGAGCAGAGAACGGTAAAACCTTTAGTGAAAGGTGCCAACTTTCCATTGGCATCGCTAAGTTCCTCCTAAATTGTTTTCTAAAGGGACTTATTTCACACCAATCTTAGCCATTGCTCTTTAAGCCAACTTCCCTTTGGAAAGAGCAACTGTCATCATAAGAGGCTTTGCACGGCTGACTCTGTTTGAAGCTCAGTGTTCGGACTTTACACCCAAGACTTTGGCAGGTGACAACCTATCATTGTTGGGTTTTTTTTTCTTTTTTGCTGTGCAAATGAAAGCAAACAGTTGTGTTTCTTTTCCCTCCCCCCTCCTCCCCCCTTGCTTCTCCCATATAATTGCACCACAATGACATTAAAATAATAAGCTTTTGAGAAGCTACAATGGAAATCTTTCCCTGTTTGTAGAAGCCCTTGAAAAGCAAACGTTTGCTTGATAAAGAAACAAGCGCACACACTCTCACAGACTCGCAAACAATAAGTATCGTAAAACTTAATCCGAGTGTTTTATTAGCCAGCCAGTTGGAAATCTTGGCTCGCAACTAAAACTATAAAAAAAATAAAAATTAAAAAGGAATTGCGTAAAATGCTTTCTCACACCTTCCCACGCATTGCCCATATTAAAAATAAATAAATAGACAAGCAAGGTTTCTTAAATTTGCACATGGAGCCAACTTATTCAGGAAATTGTTGAGCCTTTCTTAAATAGGTGTTGGGACATTTCAAAATTATAGTCTTTCACAACTAGGCGAACCATCAATCCTTCTTCCCAGAGGCACCCAGGAATTATAGATTGCTGATGGGAACACCCCCAAACTACGAAGATTCTTTGGGGAAATTACATTTCTAAAAGATGTTCTAAATGCTCTATACAAAGTCCTGCACATTTTTAATTCCGACAAAGCTGCTACTCCACTTGCAAGTAAGCCCACACTGCAATTTTTCTTCTCTTCAAGAAGATCAAAGCAGAAATACCATCAAAAGCTCCCTTTCTAGTGGGCTGAAGCAACATTTTACAGGTCAGGAGCTCATACCTACCGGTATTTTGGAACCAAGATACTTGTGCCCCTCAGGATTTTATGTAAGCACCCAGATTATCCACATGGTTCCGTCAAACAGGTCAAGAAGGTATCTGTGATTGTCCATCATCCACAAAAAGCAGGTGGTGCTTCAACTGCACCATCACAGACACCACCTTATTTGACTATATATATATATATATATACCTCCTTGGAGTTACATTTTCAGAGGATAAACGAAGGTCCCTCCACTGAGACCTCAGTGAAGAAGATGGAGGACTTACCTGAATGGCTCTTGTCTGAAATTGAGTCCCTTACTGGTCAACTCCGGAGGGGGGAGACCCCTGGAGCTGGCCTTAACCCTCTAGAACTATTGAAGAACAACATGGTTTGGTGGACTCCAATCTTGACATCACTCTTCACTTATATTGACCCTCTATTGTGGATACCTCTGATGAGCACAGAAACCTACAGGGCTCTGCTGCCACCCAAGGTTCAGATGTTGGTAAGTATTAGCTGGATTCATAAAATATGCAAAACCATGGTTTGTTTAACCGCTGTATATTGAGAAAAAATAACAATTCACTTAGTTCCTCAACATGGTCAGCCCAAGGCCAAATGAATGACTTTATGACTTGATGTCACCTTCTGACCCCAGATTAGGGGGTGGACAATGCCAGATGGAAATGTTAAAAAGTTGGAAGGGACGTCCTCAGGAGATTGGAGGACTCTTCAGAATCTCTGAAGACGAAGGAGAGCGAATTACTGTGGGATTGTTGTCAAGAAAATGGCCTTGCTGCATACCAGGAAGCCACTAAAACTCCAACTCAGCTCAGCCATGGCCCAGTCATGGCCATGAGCAAAACTGTTAAATCATGTTAATCATGTTTACAAGATGGATTGGGACATTATTCCTATATCTGATAAAAGGAACTTGGCCCAGAGAAGTGGAGTAAACAAGCAAGGAGCCATGGGATCATAGGAGGAGAGAAATGGAAAACAGCAGGAGGAAGCCCAAGAGATGAAACCGTTCTCAGGTCTGGGAACCAGCACTCCAGAGCCAGCCAGACAAGCTGGAGGTAAACATGACAGGGAAGAGGCAAACACTAGAGCAGAGTATCAGGAAGAAAAGCTTGAGTGAACTACTAGAAGATAGCAAAGTATTGATGGCGAGTAGTTGGAGGAAACAGCTGTTGACCAGCCACCTTCCCCAGCTTATCACTTCTTCCTTCCTTTTTCAGAGCCAACTGGAAAGGTGCAGCAGGGCTAATTTTAAGAGGAAGCTTGATAGCATGAATGCCAAGATGGCAATAGAGAGAAACGCACGCAACATCAGGAGGGAGAGCACTCTCTTCTTGGACCTACTTGGAAGCTGTTTTGAAGAACATCTGAAGAACGTCCATATTCGATCCATCCCGTGGATGCTGACTCCACACTAAGGTCTCTCCAGTCCAGCACCTGCTTCCAATCATGTTTCCCAGCAGATCACATGCATGGCTTAAAGACCAAGCTGTCTGCCACTGCTTCTCTCTCCACACCACCCCTGGATCTAGAGGCTCTACAGTCTGAAACTCGAGGTTCTGTTTTGCCGTCACAGCTAGTTGCGGTTGAGAGCTGATTGTCTTGGGCGCCCATCCCACAGATAGAAGAGTTATCCCGGGATAGGAGGCTAAGGAAAACAGAACATCTCAAAAGCTCCATCTTAGAAGGAGACCTGGGCGATGAATCTCTCTCTGACCTCCCTAGACCTTCTCCCTAGTTGGCAAATGTGAGGTCGGGTAACAGGCTGAATCTGTGGGAAACACCTCCCGCCTCACAGCATTGGTGTTGCCAACTCAGAGCTAAGTCAACAGGCCGAAGATCAGGTTTATTTATTTGCTTCTCAACTGCCCTATCACCTCATTAGTGAGCCCGAGGCCCTCAATTTGACACCCTGTCCGATGCCCTGGCAGTGTCAATATTGCAGATCTCAGAGCTTGTCAAGTCCTGTTCGCAGGAGGGCACCCACAGGGCCCAGTTGCGAAATCGACACACAGGTCTGGCTTTCTCAGCGAAAAGGATTCTTTTGCTTTCTTGAAGCAAAGCGGATAATCACAAAGATGTGAACTTGGCAGTGCCGAACTGACCTGGCCTCATTCTTGTGAAGTTCTCCTTGCCCTGGTAACCCACGTTCAGACTGATGTTGATTATTTTTTTTAAAAAAGCAAGTTTTGAAAATCCTGCTAACCTTGTCATCAGTGAGCAGCTGGTGTGCAAAGTTTCAGTTAACTCATCTATCCCCATGGGGGGGGGGGTTGGGTTTTGGTGTCCCCCAGGAGGCTGTGCCTGAGCGGAGATGGGCATGATCAACCACCTTGCTGTTTCGTCTTTCGGTATCACCATTTGAGTTTTTCAGACCTGGGTTCTGAGCCCCCCCCGGACCCGCCCACGAAGGACTCAGGAAGCACACATCCGAGAAAGGCTGAACAGGAAAATGCTCTAGGCCTTGGGTTTCTCTGCGCCAGTTTAATCGGCCTATTCCAAATCCCTATTCTCCAACTAATGAATCAATATCTCTCCAGACTCCATAAGTACAACTTGGAGCCAGTAAGTTTTCTCCAATAATGCTGCATTGGAAGACCTTGGTGATACTAGAATAGTATCTAGTATCTCAGGGGCTGCCATAAAGAAGAGGGAGTCAAGCTATTCTCCAAAGCACCTGAAAGCAAGACAAGAAGCAACGGATGGAAACCAATCAAGGAGAGAAGCAACCTTGGAACTAAGGAGAAACTTCCTGACAGTTAGAACAATCAACCAGTGAAATGATTTGCCTGCAGAAGTTGTGGGTGCTCCATCACTGGAGATTTTTAAGAAGAGATTGGACAACCATTTGTCTGAAATGGTGTAGGGTTTCCTGTCTGAGCAGGGGGTTGAAGATCTCCAAGGTCTTTTTCAACTCTGTTATTCTGTTATTCAGAAGGCCAACTTGATCAGTGTTTCTCTTTCATTTATTTCATCCTCGTGACACCACCTTTCCTATGGCAGGATGATGGATATTTCCGTGTTGTATTGTTCAGTTGCTAAGTCGTGCCTGACAGTTCACAACCCCATGGACCACAGCACACCTGGCCCCCTGTCCTCCATTGCCTCCCAGACGTGGCCCAAATTCATGTTCATTATGTCGATGACACTATCTAACCATCGCATCCTCTGCCATCCCCTTCTCCTCTTGCCTTCAGTCCTCTCTTCTCTCTCTACCTCCAAATTTCAAGGGTGTAGGGACCCCAAAAGGTGTTTTTTCAGGAGGCAACTGACTTTCTTGTTTTTTCTTGGAAGACATTTCGCTTCTCCTCCAAGAAGCTTCTTCAGCTCTGACTGGATGGTGGGGAATAGAAGGATTCAGTCAGAGCTGAAGAAGCTTCTGGGATGAGAAGTGAAATGTCTTCCAAGAAAAAACAAAAAAAGTCCAGTTGCCTCCTGAAAAAGCATCTTTGGGACAATAGTGACTGAGAATCTCCATAGACAGGGGGGAAGGGAGTTCCACAGGGCAGGGTCTGCCACAGGGAAGGCACACTTCCTAGCTCACATAAGATGGCAGTATTTAGGGGAAAGGGGAAGGAGTATGCCCGCTCAATTGGGCCTGGTAGAACAGCTAGATGTCCTTCGATCTGTAGTGACCACCACCTTGAATTGCACCTGGAAGGAGACTGGTACCCGGTGCATCTGAGAAGCAACAGAGGAGTTACATGGACAAAGCTAGGGGTCCCTGTTACTGTAGCATTCTGGACCAGTTAAAGTTCCCAGGTGGGCTTCAAGGGCAGCCCCATGTATAGCACATTGCAGTAATCCAGATAGGAGGTGACCAAGGTATGAGTGGCCACGAGCCAGGCCTTTAAAAGTATGTTTGACTTCTTTCACTTGCTATTGGCGAAGGCATTTTTTTTCTTGATCAGGTCAGCTAATTTGTAATTACCGTACGTGACACAGAGGAAGAACACTGAAGTTCCAGTTCTATGCAAATTACTTCAGAGGAAGCCCCTTGGAGGCCTGTGAGGATTACTTCTGAGTAACTCTACTAGCTTTAGGCTGGCTGTGAATTTTTAAAAAAAAAGTCCTTAAGAGGTTTGCTTGCAGCAACTCTATGAAAAGACCAAAGTTTTATTTCCCTGTTTAAATAGCTTGACGTACTTGGGTTCGCTGACTCTGTCAGGAAAACCTCGTTCCCCATTTCCTTATTATTTCACATTTTTAAAAGGCAGGTGCCCTATGAAAAATGGAAAATGTGTTTGCACTGAGCATCATGTGAGCATTTTCTTTAAAGAAACAATGCTGCAGTTTTGAATTCTTCCATGACCCTTTAGCTGTAGTGACTAATTCTCTTAGAAGCATTGGGGGGGGGGAGCCTGAGCTGTTATTATATAAATGGGAAATTTATAAGCCTCTGTGCAAAGTATAAATCTCGTGGTTGTATTTCTTTCATCCCCATCTGTCTGCAAAATGGGCCTTTGATTTCACTCCCCTTTGGTGGTCCCTGCTGGTCTCACCCATCTCCCCTTTTCTTGTCAATGAGAACTGAAAACGCTCGTTCCTTCTTCCTGCTAGTCCCACGTTCTGCCTTCGACATGGGAATGGTCTCGTAACCAAAACGGCATCGTCAAGAGCGAGGAGCAAAGAGGCTTGGAGGAAACCTGATGTTTGTCAAAAGGAGGGGGGAAAGGGGGGGGAAATGTGGGTTTCCTCTCCCCGATGATATCTGAGCTTGCGCAGAGACTATGGAATGTCAGAAAGGCAGAGAGATAAATGCATCTCTCTGACTAAAGAGGAAGCCACATTTTGCCAAACGTTGTACTTAACTCCTCTTAGTTGCACTCAGGTGAAAACCCCTTTTTGAGGCTTTTCCTGGAGTTGATTTACGGTAGCCTGCAGAGATTAAAGCTTTGAGGCCACTCTTGTTTTCTGGTTTTCATAATTTCTGGGGAAAAACATGCGCTGGATGGCGTTTTTGAAGCCCTGCAGATATTCTCAGTGAGCCAAAAAAGCAAGCCATGGGCTTGAACCCGGCTCTCCTGAAGCAGATGGGGGCCATTCCAAGCAGCAGGTTAGAAGCAAGAGAGCCTTGTCCGAAAGATGCTAAAGAAAAGGATGCTGCTGAGCTTATTTATAGAAGTTGCCCAGAGCCTTTGTTATATATAATTCCAGCTAGGGCTCCTTGGTGCTCTCTGAGCTTGGTTGTCCCAAAAGAGCTTGCTCGAGAGGCAACTGGACTTTCTGGTTTTTCTTTGAAGACGTTGCGCTTCTCATCCAAGGAGCTTCTTCAGCTCTGACTGGATGGTGGGGAATGGAAGGAGAGCTGAAAAAGCTTCTTGGATGAGAAGCGCAACGTCTTCAAAGAAAAACAAGAAAGTCCAGTTGCCTCTTGAAAAAGCATCTTTGAGGCAAACATGACCTGGATGACTGAGAATCTCCATAGACATCTGAGCTTGGTCGTTTCCTTGCAGACGTTTCATTATCCAAACTGGGTAACATCATCAGTGTAAGAGTGGCTTCCGACAAGCTAACTACTGATGATGTTACCTAGTTGGGTCATGAAACGTCTGCAAGAAACCACCAAGCTCAGAGAGCATCAAGGTCCCCTTCATTTCAACCCTGAGCTACAGATATTCTCCTTTATTAATTCCAGCTAGGTTGGTGCAAGATTTAGACCGCCTCACAGTGAAGTTCTCCTGCCTTAGATCTCCTCCTCCTGATCTCCGGCAAGCCACATCTTCTCCTCCTTACTTTCTCCACTCATGAAGGACACTCATGCTCTGCCCTACGGGAGCATCAATGCCGTAAAAGTGGAAAGTATTTGAGAAAACAAGCAGAAATTCTTTCTGCTCTTGCAGCTCTGCTGTTCAGCAGCCAGCGGCTTCCGTAGCCTTTGCTCAAGTTTTGAAAAGAAGAAGAAGAAGAAAAAAGACTTCACAACTCACATTTTTGCCAGTGCATGTCTGTGGCAGAGCAGAATCCCCCTCTGGTCCCGCCTGATCTGTTGTTGTGGGGGGGTTGGGGGTAGTTCTTTTATGTGATAACAGCCCGTCAGCATGCCTCTTTCAGATTTTTCTTTTTTAAAAAAAGACCAGGTTTCTGCTGTGGGGTGTGACTTCGTCACATCCTCTAACCACAGTTTTTTTTTTCTCCCTCCCTTTCATTCTGTGCTATTTGATGTGGAAGGTGGTAGATGTGAAACATGGTCCTATCTGAGGAGGAGGAGGAGGAGGAGGAGGAGGAGGAGGAGGAGGAGGAGGAGGAGGTGGTGGTGTTTCAGAGATGCTCTGCACCTTTGCCTGGAATAGCCCCAAGACTCAGAGGTGCATCTTTGGTGCAACTGAGTCATAGAAAACCAAACATGCATTTTACCTGCCAACATTTACATACTCAATTTAGGATCTCAACTAAAAATCAGCCAGAGAGATCAATTCTCAGAGTTGGTGCCAGCTAGAGAAGATAAGACTGGATCTGATGAATCAGGAGATCTTCTGACAGACAGAGGTGCACCAGTGAAACTCCAGAGAATCCCTGTGTCTACTCCTAAATCTCGCTGTGGCTACCAAACAGCCTCCCCAAACGGGCACCAATTATCATCCAAAACCGAAGGGGATTTACTCTCTTGGATTTATAGGATGTCAATTTTTTCTGCTGCGTAAACGGAAGTCTAATTTTGCTTGTGAGCCAAAAGGCCACATTTGGTCTAGAAGGAGACTTGCTCTCATGTCCTAAATCTGGCTTTTCTTTATTCACGAAGGACCGAGATGCCCCCAGCATTTCAAAATGCAGAGCTGGCTGGCGACAGAGTCCTTGAGTTAGGGGGCCTGTCTGTCTCTCTCTCTCTGTCTGTCTTTTTTCCTTCTGCAGAAGGTTCTCAATTCCCCTGGGAGGTCACCATCTCAGCCCCGGAGAGGAAACACCTGGATGTGCTTCACGCTTCGTTGGGCGCCCAAAAAAGAGAGAGAAAGCAAGCAACTTCTTTCGGATCGGTTAGTGTGTGAGAGATAAGTTTTCCAAAGAAGGAGGCTGAGGGCTTTGAGTTAGTCATGCTTTCAGCAAAATAACATTTTAGCATACAGAAAGACGAAGAGATGAAGTGGACATCGGCCAAGGCAGAAGGTTGAATTGAAATGAATTCCACTGAACCAAGCTGAAAGCTTGGGGATTTTAGCCTTCGACATCCAGAGTGGCAGAGGTAGATCTCTGAGATGCCACCAGCCTAAGTGGCTTTCTTCGTGGGGTACTTTATGCTCAAGACAGCAATCCTTCAAAGTCTGTCCTTCATCCGCTGAATTCCCCGCAGAACAATCCGGCTGGTGGTAAAGTTTGTAAACATGGTTTATTGCTTAGCACCTGGCATGGACTCAGGAAGTGGCGATTCATTCAGTAAACCATGATATGTCAGCATTATAATACACTTACCTACACATAAACGGACACAAATACAAACAGGTGGTCAACCTATGAAGACAATTGGAAGCAGACTTTCCATCGCTAAGCTAGGTGGTTCTTAAGTGAGCTGCATCCGATTTCATAACTTTTTTTTTTTTGCCACAGTTGTTAAACTGTGCAGTTGTTAAGTCAGTCACATGGTTGTTAAGTCAACCGGGCTTCCTCTATTGACCTAGCTTGTCACACATGACCCCGGGACACAGGGGTCACCAAATTCTGGTTGCCAAATCCCCAATTGCGGATGTGTTGTGACAATCATAAGTGCGAGGACCCCTTGTAAGCACTTTCTTCAGTGCCATTGTAGCTCCAAATGGTTACTACGTGAATGGTTGTAAAATGGAGGACTACTTGTATACATGCACAGCTGAGTTGTTTGGCTGCCATTCTTTGTTGAACTCCTCTCTAGGATGAAATACTTTCTTTCTTGTGCATCTCAATGGGAGTTGGTGATGTTTTGGGTTACAAACCTGCCCCCCTTTCTCGCTAGCTAAGGCCAATGAGAACTGGTCCACGTCTTCTGGACTCTGGCCGTTCGTGGCCTGGTCCACCAACAGCAATTTGTGGCCCAGGTTAAGGAAGTTCCTAAGATTTTTTTTCTCTTCTTCTTCTTCTTCAGCCTTTATTTCTCATCCATTACAACACAGATTTTCTTTCTGAACAAGTTTCTGCAGGAACCAGACTTCTGCTTTGTTTCCATGACACGGGCGATTTCTTTTCTTTTTCTTTTTTTTTCAAAAGAATGTTATCTCCGGCTCCTCCTTAGAAGTGAACGGCCTTCCACACAGAAGGAGCAGCAAATAGAGAGGGGAAGAGGAATTCCTGGGGGAAACATGAGGTGGGCTTCTGCCTTGCAAAGGGGTCAAGACGACGTGCAGTCCCATCCCTGAGAAATGTTGGAAATCCTCCCAAATTCTTGGTGACCATGTTCTTCTCAAGCCTGCATGATTACAGAGAAAAGAGTTTGGAGCAGAGGAAATTAGATAAGATTGTAATTCAGGGCTGGTTTCAGATTATTGGGGTCTTTGGGGGGGGGAAAGACCTCAGGGCTGCAACTCTGTCTTCCAAGCTGGCCATTCTCCCTTTGAAGACCTTCTTCTTGGGAAGCCAGAGGTAGACATCAAAGCCCAGGAATGTCCCCAAGCACACTCCGTTGAAAACTCTAGAGCAGTGTTTCTTAAGCTTGACAAGTGAAGATGTGTGGACTTCAGCTTCAACATGACCGGCTGGAGAATTCTGAAGTCCACAGGTCTTCAAGTTGCCAAGGTTGAGAAACATTGTTCTCTAGAGCATCCTGAGAACTTAAATTTCGCTTTAGCTGCTTGTGACTGCCACGAGAGCCTACAAATAAATATTATGAATATGTTGTGAACGTTAATGAGCTGCCTAAGTGAATGCCACAAGCTCAGTCTTCAGACCATGATTGCCCATTGTCTCACTTCTTTTGCCCAAGGTATGGCCTCGTGGACCTAAGGGACAACCTCTGCCAATTGTCCACCATCTCCCCAATGTTAAATGTTGCAACCAATTCTCAGACTGCTTCCACCATCACCACCACTCCGGTTTCCTCCACCCTTCCAATTTATTCTTTTCCTTCATCTGAAAAAATGACAGATGGTTTACTACCTCAACTTGGTGGGCATGGAAGAATGCCTTCTGTGGGAAATTTTGCACAAAGCTTTGGCAGGAGAGGGAGGAGGAAAGAACATGGAGCAATCACAGGGTTCAAATTCCTCCAAAGTCTGAGCAAAAGGAGCAGGACACCTTGACACGGAACTCCAAAAATGGCCCTACAGGGGAGAGGAACCCTTGCAAAGCCTCAGTCAATCAACTGCAGATCTTTATGTCGTGTTAAGGAGAACTCATAATGGTCTCAAAAGGAGCGCTCCACAGGGTGGACCTGGGGTGAGAAGAAGCTTCCAACCAAAAAGCAAAAGAGCAACTCACACACTCATCACACCAAAGATAGCTATGTACTTGGACTCTCCAAATTATGATGGAGTGACAATCACTCCAATGATATTCTTTTGATCCAGTATACAGGTTGTCTACACTTTAAGTCAGAGTTTTTCAAACTTGGTAATTTAAAGCTGTATGGACTTCAACTCCCAGAATTCTCCAGGCTGCATTGTCAGGGAGGAGGAGGAGGAGGAGGAGGAGAAGTCAATCATGATCCTATGGTGGAAGAACTCCAATGAGTTCAGTTTTAACTAGGACTCTCCTTGTAGCCTAGGTTTCTTCCATCCCAATAGAATGTTTAAAATGTTAATATCTTTAGTGGTTGCTAATGGACTTGGCATGTTTTGTCCTCTTTTGGGGTAAATCTGCCACCTGCTGGCCAGCTGTTCCACCAAACAGACCTTGAGGACTTATGAACAGACAGAGAAAAAAAACGCATAGAGTTTACCTCCAGGTATTCCCTTAATCCAAGGTCGCAGACACCACCCTGAGAACTTTGTCAGGCAGTCCACGAAGCTTCAGGAAGCTTTGCAGGATGGAGAAGAGCCTTCTGGGCTGGGCCCCCAAGCGGGTGATGGAGGAAGCCAAATCTGCTCTTCACTCTCTTCATGGTCTCTACGTTTCTACTGTTACTGGGGAAGAAGTTCTTGATTGACAGGTCAAGATTGCAAGGTTTCAAAGTAGGAATGCCTCTGAAGCACTTGAATCTCCATGGATGAGAAAGTGCAGGAGATTGTTCATCCATAAACCAGAGCTTAAAAACGTACCCCCACTGAAAGAGAAATATTGAGAGGGTTCAGTACCTCCACCCATACACAGAATTTTAACCTGTCTTGAAGACCAGGCAGATCTGGAGGTGGTTCTTCAGAGTGTAGAAGACCACCAAGCAGTGTGTTTTCAACAAGCTACAGTGGTGTGAAAAAGAGGCACATGAAAAGTCTACAAGGTTTAA
Source organism: Azemiops feae (assembly GCA_023970755.1). Taxonomy (NCBI): domain Eukaryota; kingdom Metazoa; phylum Chordata; class Lepidosauria; order Squamata; family Viperidae; genus Azemiops; species Azemiops feae. The sequence goes on along the minus strand of JALGBA010004123.1, from coordinate 1,525,282 downwards.
GTCAATCAAGTGAATTCTTCTCTTTTCTGGCACCCACCAGGACTGGCATTTCAGCCTTCAGCTTCCTAGGATCTGGCAGATTGGTGGTCTTCAGCAAAGAGAATCACCAACCTAACTGCGGCAAGATCTGAAGTCTGGAATTATTTAGCGTTGAAATCTCAAACAAGCAAACTAAGGAAATAAATTAGTTGGGAATCTATGTTTTCCTCTGTTTTAATCACCGTCTCTTTGTTGCTTGGTTTTAAATCCTTGTTAATGATTATGACAATAGTTGTAATTGTGCCAGACAAAGTGGTAACGACAGCTTATTGCGATAAAGGCTGTTTCTTTCAAGTCACGCTGATTTCTCAAGATGGCATGGAACAGAATAGAATATTTTTATTATCACTGTGTAACTCACAACGAAATTAAGGAAGGAAGCAGTTTTCTTGGCACAATACGGAAGTGCTTTTGTTGTCGCCTTCTATGTTTTCTGGTTTTCCCTTGCAAGCCGACATCCTGATATTTCCTCTTCGTCTCCTGTCAAAGTACTAACCTTTGTTTGCCCCTGTCTAGTTTTTCAGGATTAGCCAAGATGGGTTGCGTGCTGTCACAGACTGAAGAATCTAAAAACCAGGGGTGTGTTCAAGGTGGGTCTGAATTCAAAATGGGGGCTGCAACCGTGTAAACAAAACACTGTTTTTAAATCCTTCTATTGCCCAGTTACGACCTCCATTCTGACTTGCTTTTGTTTTTTGTAAAGTTTTTATTAATTTTTTCATGCAATTCAGTAGTATTTATTCAACAAACGTGTTGTGTGAGTTTATCATTCACGAATACAAATTTAATTCCTAATCCTTTATTCTTTTCTCCAGCCATTGATAAAATAAGTCCCAAGTTTGAAAGTATCCTGTTTCTTCTTTTTCTTTCAATCTCAAAGTAAGTCTGTCCATTTCCGCACATTCTAGTATTTTTTTCATTATTTCTTCCTCTGGTGGCATTCATTTTTCCAGTGTTGTGCGAATATGATTCTTGCCGCTGTTATCATATGTAGAATCAAGTATATACTTTGATTATCAATCTTTTCTGGCATTATACCTAATAAAAAAAAGTTCAGGTTTAAAATCTACATGTTTTCCCAACATCTTTTCTATCCCAAAGAGGTCACTGGACAAAAACAAAGGAACCCAATCTTTTTTGCAACTTCACATTTATGTTTTTCCATGCACGTTTCTGCCAATTTAATTGCTTAGCTAATTGAGACCTGTCTGGTACAAAGTTTAAACTTTTGCCAAGAAATGAACCCCTTTTGATGTAAAATGCCCCTCCCATGCCCATAACTACATCCCATAAGCCTTGGTCCTAGAATTATAGGTGAAGAGAAGACAAGAAGGACTTTCATAGGATTTGACAGTCCTTTTTGCAGCAAAGGAGTAAGTAACAACCGTTTGCCACCTTCCAACCTGGAGCCAATCCAGGTTAAGACCTTGGGGGGGGGGAGGTGTTACCCTCTATTGATTGGTAGAATAACCTGGGAATGATGTGTAGAAGAAATTGACCGTGACTAAGCCATTGTTGGTGGAAGAACACAGAGTTAAGTCACTTCCCCTGTGCCTCTCCCAAGACTTGGGTGCTAAATAAGCTTTTGTTTCTCTTTCTGCTATAATTGCCAGTAAAGCTTCAAGGTAAACAATGACTCTGCGTGTGTCTTCTCTAAATTGCTAAAAAGTCTTGGAAGGATCCCAAAGTATGAATCTACGGAGTTTAATCTGTTTAGGTTTTCCAAATCCCTGTTACGGTGTGATATGTTCGTTAAAGTTTTAGAGCAGCACTTGAACCCGGAAGGTATCAACAAAGCTGACATTGAATGCCAGGTCTCCTACTCTGGAACCTGTCAACTCAATCTCAAGATCAGTTTCCAGATTGGCTGAAACCCACAGACCAGTTGGGAGGGATTTACTACATGAAGCCACCGTGCAGTTGGTTTGCTCAAACCCAGGGTCACCCCATGAAGTAGACCTGGTTAAGAAGGCCATGCCATCTAGGTCAAGACTACAATTATTGTCACAGCTTTAGGAACAGAACATTACCAGTCTGAATGAATGTTTGGTTTTGTGTGAACTTTGGAGGGACTTGTCTGATGTTTTCCCCTGTTAGTTTCTTGGCCTGGGCTCAATCCCTGCTTATCTAACTATTGGTAAACGGTTCTTCCTCTTGCCTTCAAAGCCCTCCCTTTCCCCCCCCTCCCACACTCAGTTGTGATCCTCTGTAAACTAGGATTTGTAGTTTAATCTGTTTGGATACATCATAGGTGACTAAGTGAACACAGTCATGCTATCTCCTGCTTCTCCTGGGCTGCTAGCAAAAACATCATTGAATTCATTCATTCCTCTATTTAGATTGGAGCAAGAATGCAGAGCTTCTGATGTGGCTCTCCGGATTAAGTGGTCTTTCTTGGGGCAGAAGAGCCCCCATAAGAAAGAAAGAAAGAAAGAAAGAAAGAAAGAAAGAAAGAAAGAAAGAAAGAAAGAAAGAAAGAAAGAAAGAAAGAAAGAAAGAAAGAAAGAAAGAGAGAGAAAGAGAGAGAGAGAGAGAGAGAGAAAGAAAGAAAGAAAGAAAGAGAGAGAGAGAGAGAAAGAAAGAGAGAGAGAAAGAAAGAAAGAGAGAGAGAAAGAAGAAAGAAAGAAAGAGAGAGAAGAGAGAAAGAAAGAAAGAAAAGAGAGAGAAGAAAGAAGAGAGAGAGAGAGAAAGAAAGAAAGAGAAGAGAAGAGAAGAGAAAGAGAGAGAGAGAGAAAGAAAGAAAGAAAGAAAGAAAGAAAGAAAGAAAGAAAGAAAGAAAGAAAGAAAGAAAGAAAGAAAGAAAGAAAGAAAGAAAGAAAGAAAGAAAGAAAGAAAGAAAGAAAGAAAGAAAGAAAGAAAGAAAGAAAGAAAGAAAGAAAGAAAGAAAGAAAGAAAGAGCCGTGACTCTGTGTGGTTAGGCCAGATGATTTTTCAGAAGAAGAATTTCCCCCCCCCCCAAGTCCCTCTGATGTTTACCAAAGGGCTACATTTCCATATTGGGCAGTGCCCAGCACAGTTTGGATTACACATTAAACAATGTCGGAATAGTTTATGCTCCAGCAATCCAAACATAAGCTGCAGTTCCTGGGTTGCCTGGAGGTTCAAATGTGTTTCTCTGGAAATCTGAAAGAGTCAAGGGGACACCTGCACAGGACACACACACCCCAGGATGGGCCAGGAGGAGCTGCTGCTTTGGGGGATGACTAAGGCAACCAGGGCATCGCAAACCAAGGCTTCCTCCACTCCACACCCTGAAGTTGCCAAGAAAACCTTCCTTTGTTGCCAAAGAAGTCCATTTGCAATCTCAGGATCTTAAAAGGGCGGGGAAGTCCCTGGCAGGAAGGTTTAAAAAGTGAAGATGACGCCACGCTCACACAGTCCTCCTAAGAAAGAGGCAGGGCATCCTTGGGGTGACTTTACAAGCTAATTTGACTCTACACCCACACCCACACACACACCCAGACACACATGGGGGGGAGGGAGAGAGTTGGGTGTCCTTGTACCCTGAGCTCATCCAGAGGGAGCTGAATGAGCTCAGAGCGCAATTAGAAAAATTAAAAAGTTGTGTGGCTCTCCTCAGCAAATCTTTGCTTCTCCATCAACCATTTCTCCAGGGTTGGACTAGAAGACCTCCAAGGTCCCTTCCAACCCGAGGAGTTTATGGTTCAATCATGTCCAGCTGACGTTGCCTGAACCAAGCCCGAATTCTTACTGGTGACAGGCAGAACCAGACCTGTTTTGTGGGGCACCAAAGGAAGGATTGCAGCATGTCTGGCTCTCCCTGCCAGCTGCTGTTGACCGGGGGGGGGGGCTGGGTTGGGGAAAAGTTTGAAGAACATTCCTGGACATGACAGGCTCTTGACTTGCACCTGGAATGTTCTTCCTGGAACCACTTGGGGGTGAGGGGCTTCACTTGCACGAGGGGGCTTGTCCTCACGTAGAGAATTAAATATCTGCATTTAATTTTTCTTGTAGACACAATGAAAGGAATACCCTGAAGAGGTCAGAAAAGCCTCCTGGGGATGGATGAATGATTAGATTAGATTAGATTAGATTAGATTAGATTAGATTAATAGATAGATAGATAGATAGATAGATAGATAGATAGATAGATAGATAGATAGATAGATAGATAGATAGATAGATAGATAGATAGATAGATAGATAGATAGATAGATAGATAGATAGATAGATAGATAGATAGATAGATAGATAGATAGATAGATAGATAGATAGATAGATAGATTTCCTTGCTGGCTGCGGAATTCTGGGAGTTAAAGTCCACATATCTTAAACCTGCCAAGGTTGCGGAACACTTCTGTGGATGGATGGATGGACGGATGGACGGACGGACGGATGGACGGATGGACGGATGGACGGATGGACGGATGGACGGATGGACGGATGGACGGATGGACGGATGGACGGATGGACGGATGGACAGATGGACGGATGGACGGATAGCTCTTTCTACTCCTTTTAGATGATTACAAACAAGGATCTCCCAGAGAAGTTAAGGATCGGAAGACTGAAAGCTGATAAATGCAAGGGTTGTGTTTTTTTTCCCATACCACATCTTGTTAAACTGGCATTTGCTGCCACCAGCTTTGGAACACCAACTTAGAGGGGCAAATTTAGGGTCAGGCAATGATTGCATTTCTTGAAGGAAGTTCAGTAATACACGTAATTAGAAGCAAAGATTATGCAGCTGAACTATTCACTGGTCAGAAGCAGAGGAGAAGGCCTTCTGTCCTTCCCATCGGTTGAGGTGCATCACTTCTCTCCAGCCTTCTCCTCTTCCAACCTCTCATTTTCTATGACCGAGGGCACCAAACTTCAAAGAGGAAGCCCAAAGGAAGTGGCCTGACCAGCTGCCTTTATTAAGCTCTCCTCCCTGGCTTTAAAAAAAAGAAAGAAAAGTAAATGATGATGACTAATGAAAGCAATTCATAAGACAACTGCGCCTTGTTTGCATAGCTATGATATATGATATGCCCAGTTTGCTGAGATCAAGGTGGGCACCCTCTCCTCCCTCGCTCTGGTCTTTCTTCCTCTTCTTTTATATCAACTCAAACAAAGTCCAGGTGCTTCACAATTTCTCACCAAATGTAGCAGTCTGTGGCCTGCCCTGGCTCTTTGGAAACACAGGAGGCCTTCTGGATGGCATTGCTCTGGATCGAAAGGAAAACTATTTATCTAATGTTGATAGTCTGGACACTTCAGTGGCGAAGTGGGAGGGATTCACTTTATGTGAGCCCTGCATTTGTCTACCGGTTCCTTCGGGATTCCTTGGGCATCCCCATAAACGCTTTAGATAAATAAATGAAGAAATTGCTTGTCCTGTTGAACTGGGCTTGCTTGCAGGTAAATGGCCTCCACAGGGGAAAAGGAGAAAGGTGAGTGGGTCGAACCAGAGTCCACCTGACTTCTAGGTTTAAGGGTCAAGACAAAGCTTTGGAATTTATGGAGAAAAATAGACTTGGATTGAGGTTGTAAAGAACGAGGAGGGATGTAGTTTGGGAACAGAGGACATGTTTGGATGAAGCTCTTCTTTGCCCCCAATTTTTTAAGTTATTTCATTTACTCAGGACTATCGGGCTATGGCAGTGTTCCCCAGCCTTGGCCATTTTAAGAGGGGTGGGCTTCAACTTCCTTTGCTGGCTGGGCTCCATTCTGGAAGTTGAAGTCCATCCCTCTGAAAATGGGTAAAAAGGTTCGGATACGCCGGGCTATGCTCTCATTTTTGAAATTCCCATTTTGAAATTCCCAATTCTCAGGACAAGAGGAAGAATAGGGCACCGGCATTTGATCCTCTTTGGTCGAATAAATGCCCACTTCTGTTGTCCATCTAAAAGCCTCCAGAGATAAGTAAAAGTGGGGCTGCAGGGCTCACAATTCTTGTACATTTTTTTAATGCACAGGAATTTGGCACGTTGCAAAACAAAGTTCACCGGTTTTCCAAAATTCAAAACATTCAATTGGTCCAAAACAGGTCCTTGATCTTTGGAGAGGCCAGTTCATCCCTTTCAATGAGTTACAGCTGATGCCACCAAGCTACTTTTCACCCACGGGTGGAGAGACGGGTGCTCTGCTGTCCCTTGTCATTTCAGCCAAGAAGGAAGCAGCCCTGATAAGAATACAGAATAACAGAGTTGGAAGGCACCTTAGGGATCTTCTAGTCCAGCCCCTTGCTCAGGCAGGAAATCCTATACCATTTCAGTGCAATCTCTTCTTAAAAACCTCCAGTGATGGAACATCCACAACTTCTGGAGGCAGGTTGTGCCACTGATTAATTGTTCTCAGGATCAGAAAATTCCTCCTTAGTTCTAGGTTGCTTCTCTCCTTGTTTAGTTTCCACCCGTTGCTTCTTGTCCTGCCTTCAGGCGCTTTGGAGAGTAGCTTGACTCCCTCTTCTTTGGGGCAGCCCCTGAGATACTGGAAGACTGCTATCATGTCCCCCCTCGTCCTTCTCTTCATTAAACTAGACATACCCAATTCCAGCAACCGTTCCTCATATGCTTTAGCCTCCAGTCCCCTAATCATCTTTGTTGCTCTTCTCTGCACTCTTTCCAGAGTCTCAACACCTTTTTTTTTTACATTATGGCAACCAAAACTGGTTGCAAAGTTGTGTTTCCTCTGGGGATAATCTAGCTTATATTCCATCCAGAGAACAGAGGGCACCTGATACCCTCGTTCCCAACTTTAACAATAACTCTCCACTGGCTGAGTTGTTTGTTCTTCCCAGGCAGGGCTCGGCTCCATCTTTGAGGACCACAATTGTGCAGCTTAAGGAGAGACTTGGGCTGGTTCTCAGCTTGCAAACAAAAAGCGTTTGACCATCCAATCCCAGCAATTCTTCTTAAATATCCTCGTATTCACACAGAGAGAGAGAGAGACATACACACATTTAAAAATTTATTTTCTTCCTTTTCCAAAGGTTACCGCCTTTCTAACTGCCATGGATTTCTATTTTTTTTTTTTACTGTTGTGAGTCAGGAGTGCCCACAGGGTGTGGTCCAAAATGTTATGTGGGGAGGCAGGGCGGTGCAATTGAAGCTGTGTCTGCTTTTTGTGTGTGTGCCTTGCCCGTGACTCAGGTTGTGCACTTCTGCTTTTCCTTCTGTAACGTGAATCAAAACCAGGTAAAGTATTAGTACCGCTTTATAAAGCCTTAGTAAGGCCACACCTGGAATCCCGCATCCAGTTTTGGTCACCGCATTTAAAAAAAAAAAAGATGTTGAGACTTTGAAAAAAGTGCAGAGAAGAGCAACTAAGATAATCAAAGGCCTGGAGACTAAAACATATGAAGAACGGTTGCAGGATTTGGGAAGGGCCAGTCTAGAGAAAAGAAGGACTAGGGGGGGACATGATAGCCGTATTCCAGTATCTGAGGGGCTGCCACAGAGAAGAGGGGGGTCACCTTATTCTCCAAAGCACCAGAGGGAAGGAAAAGAAACAATGGTTGGAAACTAATCAAGGAGAGAAGCAACCTGGAATTAAGGAGAAACTTCCTAACAGAGAGAACAATTAACCAGTGGGACAACTTGCCTCCAGAAGTTGTGGGTAGTCCATCACTGGAGGTTTTTAAGAAGTGACTGGACAATCACCTGTCTGAAAGGGTATAGGGTCTCCTGCTTGAGCAGGGGGTTGGACTAGAAGACCTCCAAGGTCCCTTCCAATTCTATTCTAATTGATTGAATGTCTTGTTATTCTGCTGAATGGGATGCTGGATGCCCCATTCTGAAGGCACCATTGCAAGCAAAATCCATCCTGTTGGTGGAAGCAAACTGGAGCTGCACAAATAGTCAGAGATCACCGTGCTCAGCTCAGGTTTATGGAGAAACCGCTGAAAAAGTCAAGTTGCCAAAGCCCAAAGTCCAGGTAGTTTTGACTTATGACCTCAACTGAGCCCAAAATTTCCGTTGCTAAGTGAGACATCTATTAATTGAATTTGGCCCCATTTTACAACTTTTCTTGCCACCGTTGTGGCAAGAGTGAATTGCTGTAGTTGTTAAATTAGCCGCACGGTTGTTCAGTGAATCTGGCTTCCCCATTGACTTTGCTTGTCCGAAGGTCGCCAAAGGGGATCACGTGACACACACACACACACCCCGGGATGCTGCAACCGTCATAAACGAGAGTCAGTTGCTAAGCGTCCGAATTTTGATCACATGTCCATGGGGATGCTGCAACGGTCATAAGTGTGAAAAATGGTCACTAAAGGAACTGTTGTAAGGCACAGACTGCCTTTACCCATTTCCTGTTATTTGACAAGAGGGACCCCCCTCCACCTTCAGATCAGAGCCTCTAAGGAGGGTGTGTATGAGTGTGTTTGTGTGTGTGTGTGTTTGTGTTTGTGTGTGTGTACAGACACAACTACTCAGTCAAAGCTCTACAGGCTCATCCTGTCTTTGCACAGGTGTGGGCCTACACCAGGTTTTGCGCTGCCCCTTCTGGATGGGGCTGTTGTTCACAAATTGCTGGGATGCTGATAAGGAACCACAAATGGCCTCTTAACTCGGCGTGCTAGTCCTGCCTTTCTTGAGTTCAGTCAATATTTGATCCTTTTGAAGGGTGGGTGGCTGACCCCGCCCTGCCCTTTCCTGGGAGCTGGGCTTTAATCGGCCCCTCGGCTCAGGAATAAGAAGAGCCGACGGCTCTCATTTCCCTATGCAAACTCACCTTTGGTAGAGCGAAATATTAGCTGCGCAGCCGGAGAACCAGCCAGGACTTTCCTTCTTCAATGCCTGAGCATCGTTGTTCTCCAGAGGAAACTCCAATTAGTCCAGAACTGGAGATAAGCAGAGCTGGGGGGGAGGGGAGTACATAAATGTCAGTTCTCAATGTGTAGAGCAGGGGTGTTCAACCCTGGTAAGTTTATGACTTGTGGACTTCGACGCCCAGAATTCCCCACACTGGCTGGGGAAATCTGGGCGTTGAAGTCCACAAGTCTTAAAATTGCCAAGGTTGGATACTCCTGGCGAAGCATTTCCCAAATCTGCCAACACTTACTCTTTGCAAATCCAGCAGATCACAGGAAGAAGGTGTCCCACCTGTCCAACCAGATCCTGCATCCGAAGGTCTGTTGCCCCTCTTCGTGGTCCTTTGATGTTTCTCCAAGTCCCAACAGTGTTTGCTTTGATCTTGGGAGGGTAAGATGTTTGATCTGGATCTTGAGCCCAAAAGGCAGTCTTGCGCCATCAGAAATAGGTTTTGGATTCGGTTCAGGGGAAACCGGATGGGCGACACGGTGGCCGGTCCTGGCAAAGGCACCGGGGGGTTTGAAGCTCCAAGCTAACGTCAAGATGACCTTGCATGGTGCAGGATCAGGTCTGGCTCTGGCCTAACGCAAGGACTTCTCCTTCCTCAGACAGGGGTATACAGAGGAGGGGGGTCAAAAAAGTCAACGCGTGCAATCAAATCCTTGTTATTGTTTTTTTTTTTTTTACATTACATATATGTACAGGAAGTCCTCGACTTATGAACACAACTGAGCCCCGAATTTCTGTTGTTAAGTGAGACATTTGTTAAGTGAGCTTTGCCCCGTTTTACAACCTTTCTTGCCACGGCTGTTAAGTGAACCACTGCAATTGATAAGTTAGTAACCCGGTTGTTAAGTGGATCCGGCTTCTCCATTGGCTTTGATTGTCAGAAGGTGGCAGAAGGGGATCACGTGACCTTGGGACACAGCAACCGTCATAAGTACAAATCAATTGCCAAGTGTATGAATTTTGATCCCTTAGTTTGACTTTTTTGCCCACCAAGGACTCCCCCCCCCTTTGTTTTCAGGAAACTGCACCCACATCTCTTTACCAGCCAGGATGCTTGGCAGAGTGGCTGCCCAAATGGGCATAGTGGCAGTGTTTGATGACACACAAATACACACTCACACAAACACACATATATATAAAGAGAGAGAGAGAGAGAGACACCCCTTTGTATGCCCAGCCTTCCTTGGGAATGAATTCGCTTGGCTGTGAAGAGAACAAAAAGTAGCCAAATCCATTTCTCCCCGTGCCAATTTATTAGGCTTTAACAACCTTATTTTTTTTAACAACAACAACACAAAAAGATAAATAGCAGATGTCCTAATTATTTAGTACTGGGGCCTCTTGCACAGCCCTTAAATCAACAAAGCCCTGGCACCCTCCCACAAAAGTCTTATGCAGGCAGTTTTACAGGTGGTGTTGGCAGCAGACAAAGGCACTGCTGGCAATCCAAATAGACGGATGGCTCACTCCCCTCCGGACTCAGTCCTTTGCTGCCATCTGCACGACCTCAGGGGACTCACATCCTCCTCCTCTTCCTCCTCCTCCTGGCTACATTTCAAGTGCCAGTGTTGCAAAAGGGGGTTTCTGCAAAAGAGCCCTGCTGGTGCAGGGGTTAGAATGCGGCATTGCAGACTAATTCTGCCCATTGCCAGCAGTTCGATTCTCATCTTTTTGCTTATTTGTATCCTGCCTTTATTATTATTATAAATAACTCAAGGCAGTGAACATATCCAACACACCTTCCTCCTCCTATTTTCTCCACAACCACAACCCTGTGAGGTGGGTTGGACCGAGAAAGAGTGCCTACAACTCCCAGCCTCCTGATGACTGGTCATCTAGCTGCCTTTCATGCCTAAGTCAAGACTAGAACTCACCATCTCCTGGTGATTGGCCCAAAGTCACACAGCTGGCTTTCGTGGCTAAGGCAGGACTAGAACTCACTGTCTCCTGGTGATTGGCCCAAAGTCACCCAGCCGGCTTTTGTGTCTAAACTCGCCATCTCCTGGTTTCTAGCCTGGTGCCTTCTCCCCTAGACCAAACTGGCCCCCAATCAGCAGCTGGTCCTAAAAGACCACAGACTCGTTCATTTATTTTATATTTATATCCCACCTTTCCTGCGGAGGCGGAAGATGACTGAAAACGCACAGCACCCATATTCCTCAGCCAGCTCCTTTCTAGATCCTAATCCAGCCTGATCATATTTGGCTTCCAAGATCAGAGAAGATCAGGCTCTTTCAGAACAGTTAGCCCTGATTTCCTAAGCGTGGCAAGGACCCTCTTTCATTTTCTTCCCAATCTGCTCAGCACCCCTTGTCATAGGAGCTTGCCTTTCCAACTCCAGAAAGCCCCTTTCCAGCACCAAAACGTTGAGATTAAATTTTCACCCTTTCCCACGAATTATACAGTATTGGCGAGGAGATGCAGCCTTGCTCCCAAATGTGCAGAGGGTATAACATTACAGTCCTTTTGGTGAGAACCAAAACAGTGAAACCTAACCCTAGATTGTCAGCCTTTGTTCCCAGACCTTTCTGTTTGTCCAACCAAAAGGCATGAACTATTTTTAGTGAAGTTGAGGCTAATTTATAGGCTTGTTCCGCCTTCTCCAATAGCTGCAAGTTTGTTTAATGGTTTTGCTCAACTCACAGGAGTCTTAGCTACTACACCTTTGAAGAAGAGATGAAACAGGAAGAGAGTAAGAGGGATTCATTATTCCTGGAGGTGCATGGGCTTAAATGTTCAGCAAACACAACGCACCTGAATTCATGGACATTAATAACACGCCCGACATGTGGTTTAGACTCAAACGAGGGTTAGTGAGCCAAATCATCATCAAGGATGGTTTTTCATTCTCGTCACCCCCACAAAATAGCCTTTCTGGCTTCAGATATATTACAAACTAGAATATGTTTGAGTTTAATATGAAATGAGGGAGTTGGGTTTGCGAAGACAAGGGGCTAAAAAGTGACAGGCCTGTTGATTCATGTAGTGACCAAAGTCAACCTCATTATTAGTTTACGCTCCACCCTTTCGTGTGAATCTAAATAGGTAGGTCATTTCATAAACCATCCTTCCTTCAAGCTGGTCTTATCTTTGTGAACTTTTTGAAAATGTCTTTTTGACATCTGTAAAAAGTTCCTGGAAATTCTTACATCTCATTAAGTTGACTAGCAAATAAGGAGATATGAACCAGAAATGTTGAGGAAGTTTATAGAATGCCTGAAGAATCCTTTGCAGTGTATCTACGGAGGAGCGGGAGGGGGGAGGAGAAGGAGAAGAAGGAATGCTGGTAAGTCAGCTTTTTTCAGTGCCATTCTAACTTTGAATGATCAGTAAACAAATGATTGTAAGTCAAAAACTACCTATAAAAGGAAAAGAGGCATCTCCTGGGGGATTATAGGCTGGAAAAGTTGTGACTGTCATTAGATGGGGGGAGACAGGAGAGAGTGACTGTCACCAATAATAATTTGGGGCTGCAAAGATTTGGAAGAGGAAGATCTGCAGACTGAAACACTAAAAATGGGGAGCAGAATTGGCAATCATAGCAAAAAATAAAAAATAAAAAAATCCTTCTGCTAAGTGTCCTTTCAGCTCTCCACACTGCGGGTGCTGAAACCAACGTCCATGCCCCAATGGCAAAGTAAATTTTAACATGGAAGACAAAGGCTGTGCCCATTTGGTTAGATCATATTCCAAAACCAGGCGGCAGCAAGAGTAAGTCATAGGATAGTTTCAAGGAGTCAAGGATTGGAGGATGTGAGCCCATGCGTATTTTCCTGCTCAAATTGGCATTTTTCATTTATTTGGTTTTTGCTATTTTATTCGGAAGTGGTGTCCAACCTGAAGTCAAAAATCAATGTTTACTAGAGTTTTTGGGGTCACAGTGCCATCTAGTGGATGAAATTACACAGGGACAGAAAAGACGGTGTTTTTCAACCTTGGGCTCCTTCAGATGGGTGGACGTCAACTCCCAGAATTCCCCAGTCAGCATTGGGGAATTCTGGGGGTTGAAGTCCACCTATCTTAAAGGGCCCAAAATTTAATAATGCTGCCCTGGGTAGTCCAAAATCAGGAGGAAACTAGTAGTACCTTTGCCAATTAAAACAGTTTGTTAAAAGGTATCTGCTTTGGTGGGATACAGCTCACTGGAGAGGCTAAACTAATGCAAAATCTAGATTGGGCTAAAGTGGTCAAGGGGAAGGCAGGGGGAGGTAAATATTCAGATGCCATTGCCTGTGAGATTTTGCTTAATTGCTCCATTTTTATAAATCCTGAAATCATTTGGGCATCAGCTCGGGAATTTTGTGTGTCCAGCATCCACACACAAAAAAAATAGCAGAGCTTCAATCGGACAATCACAGCTGCCATCTTGACCACTGTGGACACCCCACTAATCTTGGCTGATCAGCTTGGCTTTTGCAGATTTTCTGGATGGAAAATCACCTGGAAAAAGTAGAAATCCCAGAGAAATCAATTCTGTCTTAAGCCAAGGAGATTGCACGAATGTTTCCAGCTAAGTCATCAGCCATCGAAAGCAGCTTGAGAGAGTTTAACCGAGATTCAGTTGCAGAAGAAATGGTGTGGTTGTGTTGCAGTGAGCCACGTGGGGTCAGTGTTGAATCTTCAAAAAAAAACCTTCAATAATTTGGCTCTTCCTGGAAGACCTTGTGTGTAGGAGACCCTTAAATACATTTTAAAGCAGCTTGGCCTGCTAAGAAGACAAAAGAAACTCAACGCTTCACGTCTCTTCCTATTTGGAAGAGCTTCTCCTGTTGAATTTCTAACAAGCTGCTGTAGAAAAGATTTGTGGGGAGGAATGAAAAAAGAAGGTAATCCTCATGTGTAGTTTGAAATCCTCCATCTCTAAAGAAGTTGGACCCACGTTGGATGATATGCAAAAGTTTGGAACTGCCATATCTGGGCTACAAAATCCAGGAAATCACAAAACAACACTTGAGAAATTGTACAAAATGTAAAGCCTTAATTGACCTCTCTGTATTTTTCCAGCCAACTTGATGTCCCACGAGTCCTTTACAGAGGTAGATGATGTTTTTGAAATTGCTTGGGTGCTTTCCTTTTTTTTTTCAAAACCATAAGGACCAGAAACATGAGGGTTTGAAGTGCCTCAAAAGAAGCAAAACTCAGAAGAGGAAGCTCGCTCCAGTGAAATCAAGTGGCTGGCTCTCATTTTACCACCTGACGAACAATTGTTTAGAATGAGTAATATTATTCTGTGTGTTAGCAACGAGAGGCTGTAATTAATCCGACAGAGTTGATTTTACAACAGGGAAGTCTTATCTTTCTGGTCCAGTGCCAGTTGTGTGTGACAAACACAAGAAGTCAAATTAGAAAGATCTGCAGCAGATAACAGCAGGCATAGATAAACTGATTCACATTAACTGGCTTACGTATTTCCACACACGGCTTTGTAACCATGAGGACTAGAAGCCTGGCTGTTTTACAGAGCTCTTGACAAACAAATATGCACCATGAGATTCAGTGGTATTGATGCCTTCCTGAATATTGTGATGTCTTTTTCAAAAAAGAGAAAGGTATATATTTGGCAAAATGCAGCCAAAGAACCAGGTGTTAGTCAAAATATGGTTTTAGAAAATACCATACAGTAGACTGCTTGTATAATGTGCCAAATGTGGTTTTGCCAATGGACTTGGGGACCCCAGGGTGATGTGGACCCCATCAAGTCATTGGCCTGATTGTTGTGACAAGCGGGGTTGGGATTTATTGGGGTTTGTATTGGGGCTTTATTTCTGTAAAGCACCTGGACTCACCTTAAGGTGGATGGCCAAATATTTTTTCTTAATATTAATCTTCCTCCTCGCCTAGGAAGACGCTATAGGGCACTGCATGCTAAAACAACCAGGCACAGAGACAGCCTTTTTCCACCTACCATCACACTGCTGAACACCTAAAATGTACGAAGAACATTTACAAGAATTGGGTATGTCTAGTCTAATGAAAAGAAGGACTAGGAGAGACATGCTAGCAGTCTTCTCATATTTGAGGTGCTCCTACAAAGACGAGGGGGTCAACTTATTTTCCAAAGTACCAAAAGGCAAGAAAAGAAACAATGGATGGAAACTAACTTCCAACAGATGGAAGCAACCTAGAACTAAGGAGAAATTTCCTAACGATGAGAGCAATCAACCAATGGAACAGCTTGCCTTCAGAAGTTGTGGGTGCTCCATCACTGGTTGTCCAGGCTTTCAAAAAGAGACTGGACAACCTAATTCTCACAGTACTGTGGGAAATGAAAATATTTAGAACATAAAGTCTGGAACAGTAAGAAATAGGGAACTGAAAGTAGCTGATGGATGCGGGTTCCAATGTACATGGTATAAGTGGGAAGTTATGTTCAGCAGAAAGTCAGCAGGAGGTCAGTAAGAAGTCAGCAGAAGTCAGCAAAAGTCAGCGGACCATCTGACTACAGTCTTAGAATGAGAAAAGGTATAAAGAGTTGGGTCTGGACCTGATTGATTTGCCATTGGCCTATAGCTGTCCTTTGAAATTTGCTATACCAGTGGACCTCATTGCAATGGGTTATTAATGTAGGTGATGTTGTGTTATTATGCTTGCTATGTTCCAAATTATTAACAAAATAAACCTCTGAATCTTAAAGTAAGAATTATTGTTTTGTCTTGCTGTCTTGTGTTCTTTTCATTGGGTTTTTTCCACGACAGTACTATCTTACGTCTAAGGATATTTATCCATGTAGTATGGCTGTATCACTTTTATTCTTCTCATCTGTTCCACTACCTTCTCTTATTGATATCATTATTATGATTATATTACTTTTCTATTATGATTATTACTTTGTTGTTTTGCATGTATACCGAGAGCTTATGCACTGGAGACAAATTCCTTGTATTCCAAATTCTAAATTCCAAATTCCATCACACTTGGTCAATAAAGTATTCTATTCTATTAATAAATATAAAAATTGTGGTAGGTGCAAAGTATTCAGGAATTTGAACATGCACAGCTTTTGGAGCTCCCTAGAAACACAGAGCAACTAGGATACGAATTCCACAACTTGGTTTCACATTAACATCTCTGCTCTAGGCTCACCTTGCATTGCCGTTGCAGTTCCATTGTGTTCTCTGACCCTCTCCATCAAAACAACGGGATCCAATTTCCCCTTGGCGGCATTTCATCCCCCCCAAGTGATAAAATATTTAAAGATGGAAGTCAACCTGTGTGTCTCAAAGCTCTTCAAAAACTGAACACGGTTCCGCCTCAAACTGAGGACTATGTTTGTCTTCATCTTGCTTTTCTCTGTTTTTACAGCTTGCCTAGCTGGCAATTCTCCGCCGCAGAATGAACGATGCAAAAATGGATTTAATTGCAGGAGAAGACAACAGAACTCATCTGCCTGCCCTGAAGGTACAAGGAACAATTCCAGAATGATTCCAGATATTGAGATTCTAGAAAGAGTACAGAGAAAAGCATCAAATATGATTAGGGGACTGGAGGCTAAAACATATAAGGAACGGTTGCTGGAATTGGGTATGTCTAGTTTAATGAAGAGAAGGACGAGGGGTGACATGATAGCAGTCTTCCAATATTTGAAGGGCTTCCCCAAAGATGAGGGGGTCAAGCTATTCTCCAAAGCCCCTGAAGGCAGGACAAGAAGCAACGGATGGAAACTAATCAAGGAGAGAAGCAACCTGGAATTAAGGAGAAATTTCCTGACAGAACAATAATTCAGTGGAACGACTTGCCTCCAGAAGCTGTGAATGCTCCAAGTGGAAGTTTTTAAGAAGAGACTGGACAGCCATTTGTCTGAAATGGTATAGGGTTTCCTGCCTGAGCGGGGGGTTGGACTAGATGACCTCCAAGGTCCCTTCCAACTCCGTTATTCTGTTATTCAGAACAGGTTGTGCCCTCAATTTAGGGGTTTTTCAGTCTGCAGTTGTTTCCTCCGTTGGCTAAACATTGCTTTAGATTAATATTTCTCAACTTCGGCAACTTTAAGATGGGTAGACTTCAACTCCCTCTGTAATCCACAGGGACCGATGCAAATAGATTCCATTCATGGTTTTCTTTTGCTTTTCAAGGTTCCTTCTGCCCGGCTGGCAACAGCTCCCCTGTCCCATGCCCAGAAGGCACCTTCCGCTCTGCGGGATTGTCTTCTTCTCTCTCTTGCCTGGCTTGTCCAGTGAATTTCTTCAGTGCTAAAGTGGGCCAGGTCGCTTGCTTGCCGTGCGGATCGGAGGCAGCGCAACCCAAAGAAGGCCAAAAGACTTGCGTGTGCCTTCGGCAAGGCCGCGTTTTTCAGGTATGGGATTTTGTTCTATCCTTGTGTTCAAATTATCAGTTGACAAAGCTGCCTTTTGATGTTGGCAGACATGGGTAACTGGGGGGGTCCTTGCTGTTCTTTGAGCTTGGTTGTTTTCTTGCAGACATTTCGTTATCCAACTAGATGTTAGAAGGGAGTGGGGTTTGCTCTCTGTTCACCCCATTCCCTTCTAGTACTGATTATATTCTCTAGTTGGGTAATGAAATGTCTGCAAGAAGACAACCAAGCTCGAAGAGCATCAAGGACCCCGCAGTCCTCCTCCTCCTCCTCCTCCTCCTCTATGCAAACCCCTCTCTCTTCTAGCACTGATTATGTTATCTAGTTAGGTAATTAAACATCTACATGAAAACCAAGTTCAGAGAACCTTAAAGACCCCATAGGTCAACCCAGCTACAAATATTCTCTTCTATTGGTAAATCTGCTGGTCCTAAAAGATGACCAGAAGCTCCATTGTCCTATGGCAGAACAATCCCAATCAGAAGATCAAGTCTCCTTACAATGGTATAAACTCGGGGGGGGGGTGTTTCCTCACATCATGGAGCCCCACATTCCAGAAACCACAAGCCCCCTCCCCCAATGTCTCTCTCTTTCTGCTGGTAGAATTGTGTGGACCTTCTCAACATCCCTTTTCCCTTCCCCTTCCTGAACCTTTGGGTCATGTCTTAATTGGGGGGTGGGCATTCCAGAGGGGTGGGTTTAACTTTCTTCCCTTTCCAGCCCAGTGATGCTCAGTGCCCATGTGCTCCCGGATATCGAAACCTTCAAGAAGACAGGCGGTGGGATTGCATCAGAGAAACCTATGGCATTTGTAGGGGTGATGCTGTCCGGAACCAAGATGGCCGGTGCTTAACTAAGGAGGAGTGGGCTCGCTACTGTTCAGACCAGGTGAATACAGGGTTGTGGGAGAAGCCCACCGTGGTTGGGGACAGGTGCAACTGGCTTTGCAACCCCCCATTTTGGCAACTGATCTTCCAGCTTGGTAGCACTTTCCTTGATTCGCTCAAAGGGTCCTAAGCAAGGATCACCACAGTCATAAGTGGTTGTAAATTGGGTCACCCGTGTGACCGATGCAATTTTATGACCTTTTTTTTGCAGCGGTTGTTAAGCAAATATTACAGTTGTAAAGCGGACCGATGGTTCACTGTGGGCCAGAAGTAAATGCCGGATTTCAATAAAACTGTTGTACAATGCAGTCATGTGATCGCAGGATAGCAATCGCAATAGCGCTTAGACTTATTTCCCGCTTCACAGTGCTTTACAGCCCTCTCTGGGCGGTTTACAGAGTCAGCATCTTGCCCCCAACAATCTGGGTCCTCATTTTACCCACCTCGGAAGGATGGAAGGCTGAGTCAACCTTGAGCCGGTCAGGATCGAACTCCTGGCAGTGAGCAGAGTTAGCCTGCAGTACTGCATTCTAACCACTACACCACCATGGCTCAGGATGCTGAAAATGGCTGTATGTCTGGCCTGATTGACGAGTGCCCAAAATGTGCTCATGTGACCATTGGGGGTGGCAGTGGGAACTTTAAATCCCAGCCGCAAGTACGTCCAAGGAGATTGTACGTCGAGGAGTACTTGTACAGTGTAAATTTTCATCCAAGGAAACACTGACTTTATTCTGATCTTCCCGGCTAGGTTTGTGACATCCCCCAAGACTATCAAGGTTATGACAAAGTTCTTGGACTTTGCCTTTGTCAAGCGGGCAGCCTGGACAACACATGTGGTCTCTGGTGCCGACGACAGCAGAGAGGCATCTTGACATTCTTCTGTGAAGACAGCCGAGCCCGACTTTCCATCGTGTACAGAAATGGCAGGCAGGTAATGAAGATGGAGAAGGAAGTTGATCTTTCCAAGCTGCTCATTTTGCCGGAAAGCCAGAGTGCTTGAGCTGAGCATCTTCCCAAGGGCCAGCTGAAGTCAGTGGCTTCCCTGTTGGGAAACTGCCAGCCAGGCTGGAAAGAGGAGTCAAGTGAGGACCTAGCCTGGAATCCTTGCATAGCTACCAGGACTGGATAAGCTGGACTTCCCCCAAGATCCGTGAAGCCTTATCTGGCCATTCCTAGGAGAAGGCAAGCAGTCTGGGGAGATTCTTATAACATATATGGTGGGCAATAAAAGCGTCCTACTACATCTAAACCTAGATTTAGGTTCCTGAGAGAATTGCCACCTGGAGTTGAGATTAAAGACACCTTGTCACGAATGGAATGGAATGGAATGGAATGGAATAGAATAAAATAGAATAGAATAGAATAGAATAGAATAGAATAGAATAGAATAGAATAGAATAGAATAGAATAGAATAGAATAGAATAGAATAGAATAGAATAGAATAGAATAGAATAGAATAGAATTCTTTATTGGCCAAGTGTGACTGAACACACAAGGAATTTGTCTCTGACTCTCAATGTACATACAAACAACAAGTGATAAATCATAATCATAAACATAAAATACAATCATCATAAATCATAAATTCTTCCTAGGTTGATATCTTTGGGGAAGAGCCAGAGGTTTCTCTGCAAGGACTCAGCTTCCATGCTCAGAACCTCTGTGCCTCAGAGACCCAGGACCCCCAGCCGGTCTACGTGGTAAAGACAAATGGTAAGGACCAAGGACGAAAGACGGTCCCTATTTATCTCTTTCAGATTTTCCCTCTGGTTTCATTGCCAACTCTTGACCTCCAAAGCTTCAGTGCAAACCAGCTTTCAAACCCCTTTGACAAAGACTGTCCTGCCCTAACAGGAAACAGGAGAGAATGTCCTGATCGCTAGTCAATCTGACTTTAATGAGGAAAACGTCATTATTGTTTGAGGGAAATTCTCCTGATTTATCTTCTAAAGTTCGGCCAAAGCCTTGGAACACCAGAGAGCAAAGAGGAGGCTGGAATAAAGCACGAAACACGGGTTCAGGCTAAGAGATTGTGGGGATGACTAATTCCTTCTCCGTTGTTACAGGAAGAGGGTTTATAGGGGTGAACCATCCTGAACCGGAAGCGCTGCAACATCTCTTTGCAACACAAAGCCAGATCCCACCAGCTGCCCGAAAGGTGTTGTCGGCTGCAAAGTCCTGGGATACTTCATGTACGTAGGCATCACGTTTGCGTCCTTGTGTGGATTTACCTCAGAGGTGGCCACCCTTTGGTGGTGCGCGGTCAGTCTCGGCATTTTGGAGAAGGGTCAAAGTGGGGGGTTATGCACAGTGAACAGGACCCCACCACACCCATAGCCAGGTTCCCCCTCCCTGTGTCTGGGGGAAAGTTTCAGGGGGATTTCGGGTGTCCTTAAGGGGATTGTGCAATGCTTGGGTCTATAAGCAAATACAGGCAGTCCTCAGCTTACAACGGTTTCACTTAGTGACCGTTCAAAGTTACAACAGCAGTGAAAAAAGTGACTTATGACCGTTTTTCACACTTACGACCGTCGCAGCATCCCCAGAGTCATGTGATCAAAATTCAGACGCTTGGCAACGTATTTATGACTCGTATTTATGACGGTCCCGGGGTCACGTGATCCCCTTTTGCAACCTTCTGACAAGCAAAGTCAGTGGGGAAGCCAAATTCACGTCGCAACCGTGTTACTAACTGAACACCTGCAGTGATTCGCTTAACAGCTGTGTCAGGAAAGGTCGTAAAATGGGGGCAAACTCACTTAGCCAGTGTCTTGCTTGGCAACGGAAATTTTGAGCTCAATTGTGGTCGCAAGTCAAGGACTACTTACACAGGATTGCCAATGTTGCGCCTGCCTGCAGCTCCTTCAACCAAAGGCAGCTTTTATACCTGGAATTATCAGGCGCTCGTCCTAAAGGAAGATGCCCTTATTGGAAAGAATGGCCAATGGGGATGGTGGGCTTCCAAGCCCCAGCCTTTCCCTCCATGGCCCTAAATTCACTGTATTACTTCTACCATCACAATGGGTTTTGTGGGTCTCCCAGCTTGAACTGGCAACAAACCGTCTCACCCATTGTCAGCAATCGTGTTTGGAGAGGGAGGTCTGTGAAAAGTGGTTAGGAGGCCCCTGGAGACTTCACATTGCCTCTCCCTGGGCAGTGGAATATGGCCCTTGTTGCTCCTTTTTGCAAGTTGTCTGCAAAGGAAACCACAACCCTGAACACGAGTGTACAATAAGAAAACGTGTTCCCTCAAATTGTGTCCCTCTGTGAACTAAAACGCAGCTCTATTTCACTAAGGAGGGTTTTTTTTTGTTGTTGTTGTTCATTCAGGGACTTCTGCCAAAGGTGGATTTCGATTTTCCCAGCCAGAACCTGCCAACGCTACACCGAGGACCACGTTAACCGGCATCCTTAACCCAACGGTGTGCCTCAAAACGCATGAGTTTCTGATGTTCGTTGTTTCTAAAGACCATTATCCTGTTTATGATGTGTAAGTACAATTGTGAACTCCCGCGAGGTGTGTCTTCCTACCTCCAAATGTAGGTCATGCTGCTTTTCATTACAGTGAGAAGCGTGTGTGAGCACCGAGTCATTTTCCCGTGCTATTTAAAAGAAACGGTGAAAGAGATTGCTTAACCACGCTTGCTAGTTTTGATAAGAGCTGCTAAGAGTTGCTAAATCATGGCCAAATCAGTGTCAAGCTATCAGCTACCCATTTCTGGCCTTTTCAACTTCTCCAGAGCAGAAGACTTTATTGATTGATTAGATTTCAGAATCAGAATAGAATTGGAAGGGACCTTGGAGGTCTTCTAGTCCAGTCCCCTGCTCAAACAGGAGACTCACTACCATTTCAGACAGGTGATTGTCCAGTCTCTTCTTAGAAACTTCCAGTGATGGAGCACCCACAACTTCTGGAGGCAAGTTAATTGTTGGTTAATTGTTCTCACAGTTAGGAAGTTTCTCCTTAATTCCAGGTTGCTTCTCGCCTTGATTTATATGTCACCCGTCTCGCTAATCTTTTAGAAACGCTGCTCAACTCTCCAGCCTCCTGGATCTAAAGCCACTCTCTGCATTTTGTTCCATTGACTGATCATTCTTGGGTAGAGTTGCAGATTAAATATTGGCGGAAAATCTTTTGGGGATGGAGATCTTGTGCACATCTGCTCCCTTTTGTCTTGTCTTTCTTCCTAGCAATAATTTATACAATACAAACCAAGATTTTGACTGGGGCGCTTTCCGCAAACTCGCAGAGGAAATGCGATTGGCTTCCAGCTGGACCAGCTTTTTCTTCTTCCTATACCAGTTCTACGATCCTGGCACTTACGTCTTGAGGCTGAGTAGCAATCAGCACAAGAAAATGGTGGGTTTCGGGTCCCAGCATGTTGGCTTTCAGGACAGAGGCAGCCCTTGGAATGAGTGTGCTATCGTCCCTATGATGGGGTGGGAGATTTATCAAATGGGATAATGGTTCAATTCTTCACTCATATCGTTTTGATCAGCACCCTTCACCACGGATCTCTTAAAGGATGTGTATAATTTTTAATTTACTTAATTTACTTACTTTGAGACCCAAACCATTACAAGGTGAAACTAAACATTGAGTATGAAGAAAGATATAATAGTTACAGAGCAGATTTTCTCAACTTTGGCAACTTTAAGATGGGTGAACTTCAACTCCCAGAATTCCTCAGCCAGGGGGAATTGAGGTCCTGACATCTTCAAGTTGCCAAGGTTGAGAAACGCTGCTGTGGATGGATGGATGGATGGATGGATGGACGGACGGACGGACTGATTGATAGATAGATAGATTGATAGATTGATTGATTGATAGAAGATAAATATAGTAGGTAGGTAGGTAGGTAGGCAGGCAGGCAGGCAGGCAGACAGACAGATAGACTGATAGATTGATAGAGGATAGATATAAGTAGACAGACAGACAGACAGACAGACAGACAGATAGGACAGAGATAGGGAGATAGAACTTTCTGCCCCTTTTAGAGGGTAGAGCATGGCTGGTTAGGGAATCCTGGGAGTTGAAGTCCACCCATTTTAACATTGCCAAGGTTGAGGAGCATTATATGCCAACATTGCACCTCCAGATTCTGACTTAATTTCCCCTTCCCATGTGCTCCTTTTGAAAAGTATATCCGAATCCTGCCATTTGGTGGACAATGTTACGAAGAAGGACCGTTCTACCCAACATCTCCTGGTTATGTTGTTCAAGTAGGCATCGCAAAGATCCCAGATCTAGTTCTGAAACCTGACTGGCCGGCAATCATTGGAATAATCATCACCCTCGTCTTCCTCATTCTCCTCCATCTCGTGCTGATTGTAAGTTCAGACAACAATGTTAACAACAACAACATTGTTGTTGTTAACAACAATCAAAATAAATAAAACTTTGTGCATAAGTTTTCTTAGACTTTTTTCTTGCTTCTGTAAGGCTTTTTCCTCCCCAAATGTTGCAGATTCGTTGCCAAGCTTTTGGATGGGCCAGGAAAGCAAATTCCACTCCTCAATTCCGAAAGCAGCAGTTGAAATATAATCTGGATCAATATTCCTCCAGGGAATCCAAAATGGTTCTCATCCAGAAATACCCATCTGGCGTGCAAGCAAGGGGGTGTTCGGAGAAAAATCCCAACCACGTGGAAAGAAGAGAAGGTAGACATTATTTTACGCGATAAAAATAAAACGCACGTCCACAAAGAATTAGCTCGAGATGAATGCTTCCACTGAACGCTGCTGAAGAAATTGCACTGTAATTATCTCCTTGCAAATCGCTCACTTTGAAATTAGCACAGACTGGGGGATAGTAATTTACTCTTCATGCTTAGGCTTTTAACTGGACAAGCAAATAAACTTGCTATTGATTAACAGTGTTAAGTTAGATTATCGGCTAACCACAAGTTGACTTTCTGGCTCTCTTCTCCTCTATATGTGTAGCCTTCTGTTCTTATTACGGGAGACAATATTCTAATACTATTTGTACTAAGTAGCGTACATTTCATGGTATACTCTAGTCTATAGGGCTATTACTATTTGCCCTAAGAAGTATGCATTAAGTGTCATTCTCTTCGTAGACCAGTGCAAAGTATGGGACTCCGAAGACCTCATAGACCTTGACTCGTTCAACACCAATGTGTTTTTTGAAATTCTGCTTACACAGTCTCTGGCCGTGACAACCAAACTCAGCCAGTTTAAAGAAGAGGTGAGTTATCTCCATGTACAAGTCAAGGAATTGTGGATTTATTCCATGCAGAAATTAAGGTGGTTTTTTTTCTCTCTCCTTAAAGACTAATGGGACTAATATATATTACAAAGACTGGGCTATAAATGTCTCCAAACAGATCATTAAGAACATAGAAATGGTTCACTTCCACGTCTCCATGTCAAAGTGACTGTGAGGGTGTGGAGTAGAACTAAGAACTAAGAACTAGCAACAAGGAGAAATTTCCTAACAGTGAGAACAATTAACCAGTGGAAATGGCTTTGTCTTCACAAGTTGTGGGTGCTCCATCACTGGAGGCTTTTAAGAACAGATTGGACAACCATTTGTCTGAAGTGGTAGAGGTCCTCCTAGTTGAGCAGGGGGTTGGACTAGAAGACCTCTAAGGTCCCTTGCAACTCTGTTATTCTGAATAGAGAAGAAATGTGCCATGGCCCCTTAAGCTCGCTGGCCAACATTTCGCTCCCTTGGTTTCAAAATTTTGGGTTTGAATCTACCCAGGGGTAGTCCTCGACTTATCATCTTTTGTTTAGTGACCGTTCAAAGTTACAATGGCACTGAAAAAAGGGACTTATGACCGTTTTTCACACTTACGACCTTTGCAGCATCTTCCCTGGTCGCATGATCAAAATTCAGGCACTTGGCAACTGACTCATACTTATGACGGTCGCAGCATCCCAGGGTCACGTGATCCCCTTTTGTGACCTTCTGACAAGCAAAGTCAAGGGGGGGGAAGCCGGATTCACTTAACAACCGTGTGACTAACTTAACAACTGCAGTGAATTATTTAACAACTGGGGCAAGAAACCGAAGCTGACTTTGTTCCTCTTCTCTATGCTCTGTTTCTTTCCTAGCTGAAATCCGTATACTTCAAACTCCTGGAGGAATTCGCCTCCCTCCGAGATCTTTGGGTAACAAAAATGGGCATTTCCGATGGAGGAAAACCTTGCAGTGATGCTCTAATGGGAGAGTACATGAAGGTGAAAGAAGAGGTAGAAGAATCAAAGGGACTTTTATGAGTTTTTGGGGGGAGGGGGGTAACCTAGCTAATTGTCCCCAGTATCCCCCTAAAGCAGGATTTCTCAACCTTGGCAATGTTAAGACGTGGACTGGGGAATTCTCTGGCTGGGAATTCTGGGAGTTGAAGTCCACATGTCCACATGATGAAGGAACCAGGAAGAGATCCCACATCCTGCAGGGACCTCAAAGCTCTTCCTTCCTTCCTTCCTTCCTTCCTTCCTTCCTTCCTTCCTTCCTTCCTTCCTTCCTTCCTTCCTTCCTTCCTTCCTTCCTTCCTTCCTCTAGATTTAAGTCATATTTGCCATTGGAGCATACCAAAACAGAGTGTTTCAAAAGGATTGAATGTTGGCCATGACGGTCCCAGATGACATGTCCCTATTTTATGTTGCAATTTAGGCAGAGGAGGAAATTAGGTGCAGAAAGCATCGGGCAGCAGAATACGAAGAGAGTTTGGACAGACAGATCAACCTCTTGACTCAGTATCTGAAACATGAGGAGGAACACTGGGTGGCCTTCAGTTCTGCTCTCCAGGAAGTTGTGAGGCAGGTGGGGATGTTGGAAGATGTGCTCTCTGGAGAAGACTTTGGTTCAAATTCTAAACCAGAGCTTTGGAGGTAAGAGCAATCCTTAAAAACCTGCCTGCACCAACCCAATTCCTCCTGGTCTGCTTGGCCAAATAACTTGACATTTCTAGCTAGTCAATAGCAAGACTTGGGGGGACTCTCTCTGAAACATGACTTGTTTGGGGACGTGTTTGCTGTCTTCTTCTCCTGACGCTTTCAGGTTATTAAGCCTCATAGATGCTGCAAGCGAGAAGCTCACCAGCCTGGTGGTCAAGGAGAGCCATCGGCTCATGCAGTGGGGACTTCTTGGAGAAGGAACAGGAGCTGGCCTTCTGAACCAAGAGAAGACCCTGGTGCTCACCAAGGAGAACTTTGTTGGTAAAAGAGAACCCCTTAAAAGTTTGCTTTTTAAAAAAAGAGGGACTGGCTTTGCTGATGTTGCTGTCATCAGGGCTTTAGCTGATAAGGGTCATAATGCAAAATGTATTATCCATTTCGAATAATAAAGGTGGGATACAAACAAATCAATACAGCAAAAGTTTATTTATTAAATGTATATGCTACCCATCTCACTATTCAGGCGACTCTGCTCAATTCTTCATCTGCATTCTTGATGGACATCTGTCCAAATTGAAGACTGGGTTTGGAATCCAATTAAGGCTGCCTTGAAATGTCTAAGCCACCAGAGGTTGGTGTCTTTTCATTGTCTCCGTCGCTGTTCCCAGAACCAGGTGGCTCCTTCAAGACATGTGAGGTTCTGCATCGAGATCTTGCCACGGGACTGATCATGCCCAATAAAGACATCACCATGCTTTTAGCCAATCAGTCCATGAGGTCTGCATCTCCAGATCACTTCCTGCATCCCGGGACAGGAAAACTGCTCCCAATAGCCGGGAATGTTGGCTTTGATCCCCTCAAATCCAAGCTGATCCCCATGGTTGATTTAGTATCTGGTAAGAATGCACCTTACCAAGGTGTTTTAAGGAATGTTACTGTTGTAATTCTAATTCTATTTATTTCATATCTCCTGTTTAGAAGCTTCAATTTTAATTCTTCATCACTCTTGGTCAGATCTAATTGCTTTTGACTGTCCATCACTTTGATCATTCTTGCTGTAGGGTTAGACTTTTCCTGGTCTTGGTCTCTGTAGGTGTATGCTGAACTTCCAAGCCAGTTGGCCATCCTGCATTTGGAGGGAACAAGCTGGGGACAACAACTGTGGGTTGTTTTAACACCAACATAATGCCATTCAATGCTTGATCCTTGTATGCTGCTCTTATATGTTCTGTTTCCCTTTTGGGGTTTCTGCTTAGGAGAGATTCAACATCACTCGGACCTCCCAATCTTCTCCTTTGTTCCATATCCTGTTTGTCCTGAAACTGGCCTTCCGGGAAGAATTAACTTACCTGTTCTGCAACCTGAGAAGGTATTTAAGTTTGGAGGCCTGATGCAAGATCCAGTTACTGGAATGGAAGTACCAATCCTTGCCATCACTGCTCATCCCCAAACTGGCCAATGGTTGACCTTGGGTGGGACATACCTGAATCCCCTCACAGGGATGGTGACCCCGCTTGAAATCGGAGGGCCCATGAAAGCACAAGAAAGCGGAAAAATCGTTCCTATCCTTGGAGTCGGTTTGGATAATAACACAGGTAGAGAAAAGACTTCATTGTTGGCCTAGTTTTGTTCAAGAGAGAGGTGGGAGGAGGGTTCAAGTCTTGGTGGAAAGGTGTGATCACTGAAAAAGGGAGCAGTTTCACTTTTAGAATTACCAGCAAATTGATATATGCTAAATAAGATATCCATCTCCAATAAAGTTAAAACTACCCCTTCCATTTTTATTGTGGGAAAGACGAAGAGTAACTCACCTGTGTGTCTATGGTTGGTCACTTGCCTGGGAGCGAGATGACAATTTCAAGAGTTTGTGTTCCTGCTAAGGGTTCCTTATCTTTAAACTGGGTGGACTGGACTATCTGTCCAGGGGAAGATACCTACAATCAGAACTGGGCATCCATGTAGTTAGATGACCGTAAAGTAGGACATCCCTTTCCTGCACATGACACACAAGGAAGGCACTCTTGGTCTGTCCCTTGATGCCTCCAAAGGTTCACTAGCCTGGGATTGGAAGTTCTACCATCCACCTGGATGGTACCACAATCCTGGAGGTTTCATTACTAGTCTTAGAACCATAGAATGGAAGAGTTGGAAAGAACCATGAAAATCTTCTGGTCCAACCTGCTGCCCAAAGATCAATCTTCCAGGAATTCTGAATTGTTTTTCATGAACTACAGTAGTTCTCGTCTCCAGATGTTTTGCACTGAGGATTCCAGTTTTTTAACATTTTGAGTTCTTCCGTAATTACTCCTTTGAGCTTTGTGATTTGGCAATAGTTGACAAGCAAGGACAAGGGGAAGCAAATGGCCCTTTTCTGGGGAATGGTGGTTATTCTAGCCCCCCCCCCCAGTTTTGATGAGAAGCCCAGGTGGTTAAGAAGTAGACCTTTACCTGGACTACAGCCTACACGCAAGGCCATAGAGAAAAGCCATGGATTGTTCAAAATATTATTTCAGAAGCTAAAGGAAAAATCAATACAGTTTCCTGCTTTGTCAAATACAGAGGCAGAATGAATATATATTGACAATAGAGAGATTACTTGGAAGAAAGCAATGAAAAGTAATGAAAAGACTCTATTCATTAAGTCAGCTGCCCCAGCTGCTTTGACTCTCTCAAAAAGTAGTTTAGCCAATCAATAAATATAATAAACAAGGCATTAAAAATAGGTTTGCTTTGGTCTTCTAAGCTCAGGAGCTTAGAAAACATTTCCCATTCTGTCCAGCGTTGTGCCACTGATTTTTAATAATGAAAGCCAACCCATTTATGATTTTCTGAAAATTCAATCAGCTCTACGATACTGATTAAATGGGGGCACCCGAAAATCTAGTGGGTCTTGCTTTACTCCACATCCAGATGAATTTCAAAGAAAACGAACTGAGGTCTATTTCAGAAAAAAGAACAGTCCACATTAGTTGACTTCCTGTTGTGGCTTCTATCTAGGGGAAGAAATAGAGTTTAAAAATCACCTATCATCAGTTGAGGTCCCATTCAGGATGAGCTGAGATGGACTAATGTTCTCTTGCTGTTCTGCGAACACAGGAATCGTTGTTCCACTAGGAGGACTACAAGGTCCTTCTGGAGACCTTCTGCTTCCTGGAGATCCTTTTGTGGAGCCCTTGAGTGGCAAGATGGCTCGCCTGCAGGGCCTCTCCCTTCGGCAGGACAAAATAGTACCTCATGCCGGCAGTTACCAGGTGCTCTTGGAAGCCAACGTCCTCATCGCCCGGATCCTTGTGGTGAAAGCCCTGCAGGAATATAAAGACTCCATTAGCAAGGATCTATGCCCAATGGTCAGGTTGACAAAAATTCTCAATGGGCCAGAGGAAGCCATGGAAACAGCACTAGCCCACAAGCTCGATTATTTGATGTACCAGCTACAGAACCTGGAGAAGCAACGAGGTGGTGCTTCTAGTGTCAAGAGAACTGGTGGGAAGCTGGGTAGGTGTTGGCATGGATTAAGTTATTGATGGGAGGAGCTACAGAGCTTGGGATGGACTTGATGGTCAGTGCGGTTGGGTAGCAGGAAGGACTCTGCCCTCTCTCCCCAGTTGAGTGCCCAAGTCTTTGCTATTGTTTCTTCTTTCATAACTGAATAGTTGTTATTCTGTCTTTTTGGAGCCATCTAAAATCGATTGTGTGTCATGAAGTCATTGTTGACTCCTAGCAACCATCTAGGATGGATGATTTTCCATGATGATCTAGGCCTAACCTGCTCTTTCAGGTCTTCCAAGGGTGCCCTCATCTACTCATCAACTTCAAATATAGCTGTTAAATACAATCTGTGCTTTGCCTTCTATTCATAAGGGGAGGGGAGGGGAGGGGGAGGGGAGAGAAAGAAGAAAGAAAGGAAGGAAGGAAGGAAGGAAGGAAGGAAGGAAGGAAGGAAGGAAGGAAGGAAGGAAGGAAGGAAGGAAGGGAGGGAGGGAGGAAGGGAGGGAGGGAGGGAGGGAGGGAGGGAGGGAGGAACTAGCCATAAATATATATCTCAGCTAGGTTCTCAAAACCTTGGTCATTCATTGGCCGTCTAGTTCTGATTTTACTGATATGTTTTGTCCTTATTATAAACAAATCAGGAATGATCAAGTATCTCAGCACAGAACTTTGGGTCCCTGCTGTGTTTGGGATGAAAATTCCAGACCCTGGAAGTTCCGAATTGATGGTTCCCATCCTTGGTGTGGAATGTGATTGGAAAACAGGACAGCCAGTACCGCTTGCTGGGGTGACAGAAGATGCCAATGGGAAAGGTAAAGCTTTCAACTTCAGTTAGGATTTTTGTTCTGTTTTTCTTTCTATAACTGCTACGGAAACGTCTAAATCCTGCATCTATAAAGATGCCCACCTCAAGATTGACTTTCTTTGCCTGCCTTCTAGGCCTGGTGCCCATCACCATAGGCTCCAGAGCCATCGATCCCATCACAGGGGAGACGGGACCGGTCATCGGAGCCCAGACCAACCCTTGGACCAAGGCTGTCCTTCCTGTCGTCCAGCCGCAAGGATGCTTGCCGCGAGAAAATAGAGACCCCGATTTGGTAATGCTCTTCTACCACCTTCGAAGAGCTTTTCTCGTACGGATTCTCCCGACCTCTTTCTCACACGTGTCGTACTTACAGCTGGCTGCCTTGGCCAAGGAGCTGATGGCCAGGAGGGTTTACTGGCGCTCCCAACGAGAGAAAGAGCAGGAGATATTTAAAGAGGTGGATCACCTGTTGCACGATATCCTCGATGCTGCCAAGGAAGGGGAAATGGGAAAGGTGAGGCTCGGATGTTCTTGTGGTGTTGATTGCTAGGAAGACTTAAGATACCGGCTGGGCCAGCTATTGCCCACCAGATACCCCTCCAGATGCCCAGGGTTACAATCCTTCACTTCCCAGACTGGCTAGAAAGGATAGATGGAACAGGTCAGTGCAATTATTCATTAGGGTATTTTCTGTATAGATAAGTTCTTGACTTACAACCATCGTTTGGGGGCCATTCAAAGATGCAACAGCATTGAGAAAAGTGATTTATGACCACTGACCTACGACGGTCACCGCATCCCTGCAGCCACATGGTCCAAATTTGGGCATTTGGCAACCAGCCTGTCTTTAGGACAGTTGCGCTGTCCTGGGGTCACGTGGTCACCATTTGCGATCTTCCCAGCCGGCTTCCAACCAGCCAAGTCAGTGGGGGAAGCCAGATTTTCTTAATGACCGCATGATTCACTTAATAACTGTGGGGGGGGGGGAAGGTGGTAAAATTGGGCAGGACAACCACCTTGCTTAGCAACAGAAGTTCTGTTTGCAACTGTGGTTCTACGTCAAGGACTATCTATAGGAAAATGGTTCTGTCCAGGCAGAAGACATACAAAGAATCCAGAGGGATAAAATCCAGGTTAAAAAAGACCCTTGTGATAAAATACACGGAGTGACAAAAGTCCTGTTTTTAGATGAAGACTTTTCTTGATTCCACCTGTAGATGTTGGTGCCCAAGCAATTTTAGTCTTTCAGGAGAGGCCTGGCCTTGGAACGCTAACTCTTCTGCACCATCTACCCTTGCATGTCTCAGCCGCCATTTTCTTTTTGTTTTCCTCTCCTGCAAGTTCAAGTTCAGGGACAGATTAAAAGCTGCTGACAAAATTTGCCGCTTCCTGGAATCATCTTCGGCCCAAGAAAGTCAAAGGCAGGTTGGCCGAGACCTGACAGCGTCAGGGAACCCCAAACGATCTTTATGGTCAAGAGGTAAGGAAGGAATTCTGGATAAGCGAGATAAAATATTTGCAGGTCCTTGAACCATTCAAAGCATCTTTATAAAGGCTGCTTGCTGTGGAGAAAAGAAAGAAAGAAAGAAAGGAAGGAAGGAAGGAAGGAAGGAAGGAAGGAAGGAAGGAAGGAAGGAAGGAAGGAAGGAAGGAAGGAAGGAAGGAAGGAAGGAAGGAAGGAAGGATGGATGGATTTCAGGATTTGTCTGCATGCATTGTGTAAACCTGAAGTAAAATTGGAGGTGATTTGATTGTAAACTGAGGTTATTTATTTATTAAATTTTTTGCCACCCATCTCGCCATAAGGGAATTGCATGATTAGATCAGAACAAGCCTGAAGCCCAGGGCGTGAGGAGAGGAGACATGATCAAATGGTGGTTTGATTTCCATGCTAGTTAAAGCTAGGTTGGTCGGTGGGGGCTGCTTACTTTGCATATTCTGGGATTCGTGGAATTAATGTCTAGCTTTGACCCCCGAGATGGACAGATTTCCATGGTTTTAAAGGGATAGACCTTTCCATAGTGGGAGGGGGGGGCGCATATGTCCGGAAGGTGGATTCATACTCACCCCCTCCCCGATCTGGGTTTGGTGGCTCTAGTGGACAAGGACGAGAAAGAGCAGGAGGCCAACGTCCAGCTTTTGCTCAGGAAGACTTTGGGAAAACTGGTGCAATTCATTCGGACAACACAGCTGGAAGATCAGCGGATCCAGATGCAACTGAAGGAAGCCGAGCGACATTGGAGCAGGAGCCTCCGCACCCAGGAAGTCATCAGAGAGAAATTCAGAAAGGTGATCCGCAACCCTGATCTACTGGGATCTCGGTTTAATGCCTATTTCACAAGAAAGCATGTCTTTTTATAAAGGGCTTCTCTACAGTTTTGAGTTTTTGATCACAGGACTGTGGGGATGCTGCCACAGCCTTAAGCGCAAAGACCTACGACCTTAACCGTTGCAGCATCCCCCGGGTCACAGGATCAAAATTCAGACAGTTGGCAACTGACTCACAATTATGACGGCTGTAGTGTCCCGGGATCACGTGATCCCCTTTTGCAAACTTCTGATGAGCAAAGTCAATGGGGGGGAAGCCCGATTCACTTCACAATTGGGTTACTAATTTAACAATTGCAATGATTCACTTAACAACTGTGGCAAGAAGGTCGTAAAACGGGGCAAAACTCAACCAATGTCTCGCTTAGCAACATATATTTTGGGCTCCATTGTGGTCGTAAGCTGAGGACAACCTGTAGTCACTTACTTACTATAAACAACCAGGAAATGCATCGTCCAGACAGATCCTTCGTCTAATTTAAGTGCATGGATGAAAAATTTAGGCATGCCTATCATAAATGAGAGAGAAATACACTAAATTTCTTTCCAGACCAAACTGCACCTCTTGGCAGAATTCCAGGACCACGTTGCGAGACAGCAGACCAGAGTGGAGACTGAATATTGCAGACTGGAATATCTGCGGCTCTTGTCAGACATTGTGGCCTTCCAAACAAAGGTATGATGTTCCTCCGTCAGGTTGGAGATGACAGCTTGGAGTCAGCCTCTCGCCAGGGATAGTAAGATGTTCGTCCAGGATGAACCATCCCTTGTGGAAATCGGTGTCTCTCCAAACCAAAGCTCATTCATAAAAAGAGAATATTTGCAGCTCAGGATTGAACTGTGGGCTCCTTGGTGCTCTCTGAGCTTGGTTGTTTTCTTGCAGATGTTTCATGACCCAACTAGGTTACATTATCAATGATATTATCTGGTTGGGTAATGAAATGTCTACAGAAAAACAACCACGTACGGATGTCCCAAGGATGCTTTTTCAAAAGGCAAGTGGACTTTCTTTGTTTTGCTTGAAGACGTTTCTCTTCTCATCCAAACAGTGAAGAAGCTTCTTGAATGAGAAGTGAAACATCTTCCAGGAAAACACAAAGAAAGTCCAGTTGCCTTTTGAAAAAGCACCTTTGGGACAACCCTGACCTGCATGACTGAGAACCTCCACAGACATAAACCAAGCACAGAGAACACCAAGGACCTCATTCGCCAGACTCTATTTCTCCTTGCGAGCTTATTCCCACCCGTAATTCCTCTAGCACTCCATAAGGATAGCATAAAAAAGGGCCATATTTTGCAGAATCATAACCCCTTTTCTCTGTCTCAGGACTGTCTCTCTGGATCTTCTCAATGCTTCATGAACTACCCTGCTGCAAGATTCTACAGCATGGCTGCTACTCCCTGTGGAAGTTGGGAGGTCATCAATAAAAAATTGATCCCCTTGCTGAAATCGGTGCTCCAGACCCTGGAAGAGAACAAAAAAGGTTCTTCGTCTCCTGAGGAAGGTCAGGGATCAGGAGATGCCACTGACCATGTTGTGCTGGCCATGTTTTTAAAGAAAATATATTGATGGGTGCGGTCAGAAGATGTCTCCAGTTTGCTAATCAAACTGATTAGCAATCTTACTTTTCGGCCAAGATTGAGCGTGCCCTGAGACCTCTGAGGTCCCCCGGCCCTTTTTGATAGTTCCCAGAATCCCCCAAAATTCCACCACAAAAATAAGTTGATGTGATGGAATGTAGTCTGGATTCCCAGGAGGGAGGGGCTGCGTTCCAGAGGACCAAGATACAGAGAAATTTGGATTGGTTGGTTGGGAGGAAGAATGCTAAGCTGGCTCCTCCCTAGCAGTTCCTGAACGTATCTTTAATGATGCAAACAGCCGGCTTCAGTTTAGCAAGATTGGCGTCAGGTTCCATAAAAACCGAGAAAGGCACGTTGAGGTTCTTCTAAGACATTTCCTTTGTTGTTCCTCGCCTATAGACAGGAATCTTGCCAAACCTCTTAAAGTGTAGGATTTCAGGAGAGAGTTGAATTTGCTAAGTGCTAATATATTATATAAGTGCTCCAGAATTTTTATTTAAACATACGAAGTGTTTATATTTTTTTAAAAAATGGAACAGAAATAAATTCTCACCTGCTTTCATTTTCTGGCAGAGACTGACAATTCTTTCCAGGATATATTGGATGTTCAAATGATCCTTAAATCCAGAGAACTTGTCCCTGTGCTTGTTTCAAGTCTTTCTGCGAGGGAATTTGTAACCTACCAGTATGGCGTTGTCACTCTGCAATTTCTCCGACCTTATATTGGTGTAAGTGTTCAAAAAGTGGAAGCATCTTAAAGAAAGAGTTTCCATTCTGCATAGAGTCTAAGAAAAAAAAATTAAAAGAAATTAGTTCCTCATCAAAACTTGAAGATACATCGGCTCTGATCAATAGATCAGCCTGGTTTGTCCAGCATAACCATTCTATGTTCCTTCTTGTTGTTCTCCCCTCCCTTCCAAACCTAGTGGAAACAAAAATAGGGGTAATTACTATTTTGAAAAGAAAGAAATATTTTTTCACCATTATTGTCCATCCAATTTTCCTCTTTTTATGCACCAGGAACCCTATTCATTTTCCCCTGGGTTTCAGTCCTTATATATGTACTGTACTGTACATTCTACCAATCCAGATGTTCTCTCCTGAATGCTGAACAAATAAAATGGAAAATAGATAGTTCACATTTTATTGAAAAGAGACAATAAAAAGGATAAGAAGGAAACAAAAAGAACAGAACACATCCCCTCCATGAGCCAATGCCCAGATAAGCAGGGGTTAACTCCAGACAAATAACCAAACAGAAAACAATACCCTAATCAAGAAGCTCCAAGGAGAAAACCATACACCCCTACAAACACTAGGAGGACAAACTACTGTATATAAACAGGGAGAAAACCCTACGCACCTCACACTGATGATGTTACCTAGTTGGGTAATGCGACGTTTGTAAGCAAACAACCAAGCCCAGAGAGCATCAAGGACTCCACAGTTTAACCCTGAGCTACAAATATTATCTTCTATTGGAATTTCATTTCTTCAGTGAAAAGTCCAAATGAACTTGGATGTTATGAACTGTGTTTGGAATTTCCATGTTATTATCCTGGATTGGAAAAGGCATCATAGCCACCATTTCCACTTACTTTTAGGCTCCGGAGGTGGAATTGTGCCTTGCCTCCAGAATTCCTTCTAGCAATGCCCCTGGGAATGCTTTCAGAAACACCTTTTATTACCAGGTAAGCTATCCTGAGTGGGGAAAAAATATAACAGGTAACAGTCTAGTTCACACATTGCACTGTCTTATTGGCTTGGGGGATAGTTTGCTTTCGGCACAAGCCCTGTTGTGGCTGAGAAGCTAGGATGAAGGATCTTTAGCTGGGTTTCCCCAACCATTTGTAGCTTATTCCATACATCAGGAGTAAGTACACGGTGGTTTAATTACAATGGGTTAACCCACTCAAAGAGTGGAAGAAAAGTTCGGGGGAAAACCTGTGCATCTGTCCAATGGTGTGTCAGCCCATGGATCCAATTGTGTTTGTGGTTTGGTCTTCAGAGGCAATGCCCTGGCTCTTCGTGATGAGTTATTACCTGTTGCAATCTCATTCCCATCCTCCAAGCAGGCCCAAAAACCTGGAGAAGAAAGTTAGGTCATTATAGCACGGCCGAAAACACAATGTTGGAAAGAGTGAACCAAGGAGAGTGCTTAAAAAGGAAGATGTGATGGAGAACTTCCTACGTATTAGAAACCTGAAGGTCATGGAGGTCAAAGCCTCAGACTCTTACTGGTCTCCGTCTTCCTTTTTTTGCAATCGTCTTTAAGGGGGTTTCGCTCCGCTTTTTCTTCAGATCCCTGGCAATCGGCTGTTTGTCTTAAGAGAGTCTCTGGCCTGTGCCGGGAGCTTTGTCTTACTTCTTGTCCACTGCCTGGCCCACATAACCGCCCAAGACTTCAGCCAAGATTCCAAGCCAGCTTTTCGAAGGCTGTTTTACCAGGTAAAGAATAACGGCCAACTTAAACTCGGGAGTTCTCTCTGTGTCCTTTCCTTGTTTGCAAAGGCTGCTTTGCCGTGGATCTCTTTGGTCTCCACTGTAGCGTCTCTCAACCTTGGCAAGCTTAAGACAGGTGGACTTCAGCTCCCAGAACTTCAGCTGAACATGCCACAGTACATATGACTTCCCTCCTATAAGCAGAGCGCTTAATACTTAAAGATTAAATATTTGTTTGAATATGGTTAAAAAGAACAGAATTTTTTTTGGACATAAACATATCTTAGCTTAAGAGGGACATGTTTTTCAAGTAGTATATTATTTCCTTCTTTTTTTTCTTCTCTCTCTCTTTTTTTTTTTTTAAGATATGAGAAATGTAAAATTGTTGGGACGGCTTGTATGAGGAAAAAGACTTAAATACTTAAGTGTAATTAACTCTTAAGAAAATCTTAACAGGTAAAAATGTCTTTAAACATTGTGGGGAGAATAAATGTAAACAAGGACTTTAAAAGACAGGATCTATGATAAGGTGAATAAGATGATTAATTAGAAAAGAAGTTTTACATCGACTCTCTCCAGATGAGATACTCTGGCATTTTCTGAAAGGTCCCAATTTTCTTTGCCTCTCAGGCCCTTAAAGCCTGCCTGGGGGAAATGTTCTCACTGAGGCTCCGGGCATCCACATTTTCAGAAGAAAGTAAGTTTGCCGCCACTGTGATCAAGCAGGCTTTGCAGAAGAGCGAGGAGGCATCTGCTGAGCTTCTCTCAGAGCCTCTGTATGCCAAGGCAAAGGGCTGCACGGATTCCCCAAAGGTAAATGCTTCAGGTACTCTCTGCTTCCTGTAAAGATGTCCTAGTTGGAGAGGTTTGTTCCCACAATTATCCTCTGTGTGAGTGGCATGTTCATGTATGAGCGTGTTTGTGTGTACAAGTCTTAGAACTAATCTGGTAGAAAGTGAACAACTCAAGCTAAGAACAAGTATTCCACAGATCAACCAGAACTGTTCTATCTACCATTCTCCATCATGCTCTCCCACTTGGGCTTTCTAAGCCCATGTGGATCCTCTAGAACTTCTTATACTTCATCTCTCCTGCTTTAGGATGCCACCAGCAGAGCAACGGAGAATGAGCAGCTACCAGTTGACCAAATGGAGGTCCTGTCCCTGGAAGACCGATGGCTGAGCCAGGAAATAGACAGGCTTCTGAGGAAGCTTCGGAAGGACCAACTTGCCTGAGTGGATTTTGGAAGCTCTGGTAGAGATCGCCAAGGCAGAACAATGAAAGGACCGTGGAAGTGAGCCAAGATGACCATCTTCAGCCATTTTTCTGCACTAGCTGAGCATAACCTTGGAAAATAAATGGTCAGGAGGAACCTAAAGGCAGAAGGAAGATTGGAGTTATCTAGAGTATATCTCAATTATTGATCCATGCCGAACTGTACATCATGTTCACAAGCATGATGAACACATGTTAGGACTGTGTGAACTTTGAAAGGCAGCATTATAACCAGAGTCTCAGGTCTCTCTGGAAGATTAAAACTTGCAGCGTTGCAGGGGGGGGGGTTCTTTTTGTAAAAGCCATTGGAGATTCCTGCTGGGATGTGGTTATGTGTTACCTTTGCTCTTGTATTATCTAATTTAATTTAATCAAACTAATCAAGGGGAGAACCAACCTGGAACTAAGGAGAAATTTCCTGACAGTTGGAACAATTAACCAGTGGAACAACCTGCCTCCAGAAGTTGTGGGTGCTCCATCACTGGAGGTTTTTAAGAAGAGATTAGACAGCTATTTGTCCAGAATGGTACAGGGTCTCCTGCTTGAGTAGAGGGTTGGACTACAAGACCTCCAAGGTTCCTTCCAATAGTGTTATTCTGTTACGCAGTGTGACAAATGATTCGGTCTATATATTCCTTTCAAGTGATGTAACAATAAACTCATTTAGAAGCAGGCAGATAATCAGAAGGGCACTCCTTAAGAAGACCATATCTTAGAGATAGTATGGCTAGCATGCTGATCTTGCAGAAAGCGATAAATAATGTCACGTAATGCATTTATCGAAAACATTTCAGCATTGTTCTGTAGTTTCCACGTGTCTGCCGTTTTCTTTGCCTTGTTTTGCAAGGGCAAAGATATGCAATCTTGGTTCTGTTTTGGTTCATGGCTGTTCAACAAAGGGCCAGAGTTTTGCTGGGAATTGTGTGCACACTCTTATAAAATGATATTGTATCTTCAAAGGGTCCGGGTTGCTTCAGGTGACCCCATCACCATTCAGCTTGAAAAGAAAATGTATATATTCCAGATAAACTAGTGGATGAATCACCAAATAATTCAATCACAGTTGTCTGGATTTGCAAGAGACAATTGGCCAGAGACCACAGCAATTAGGTTCACCCAAAGCTCTAAGCTCGAACTAAACCAACCACTTTGCAGTTTACTAGAGGGAGGGAAGGAGGGAGGGAGGGAGGGAGGGAGGGTGGAAGGAAGGAAGGAAGGAAGGAAGGAAGGAAGGAAGGAAGGAAGGAAGGAAGGAAGGAAGGAAGGAAGGAAGGAAGGAAGGAAGGAAGGAAGGAAAAAGGGAGGGATGTTAGTTTGCAATAGGAAACTAAAATGCAATGAAAACTCTATAACATTAATTGCCCTCAGTAGAGGACAAGGCCATCTAAAATCACTCCACAAACCAATTCAGCAATAACTGGAGAACATAATCCACCCAAAAAGTGTTTGTATCATTGTAGCAATGCAGCCCTTTGGAGTTCATAGCAATGGATGGTTCTGTCCCTTAAATAATAGCCTAGTTTTGCAAAGCCCAGCCAGGCTAGTTTACCAAAATCCACTCAAAATATCTTGGTGATGGCTCTCCCAGGCATCCAGCACAGGTTTTGGCAGACCTTGTCACTAAATGCTGCAAATATCAAACACGTGTTGCTCATTCATGAATTAATAAGGTCCCTCTGAACCCCATTTTGGAAGACTTGTGTCTTTAACTTTAGCTCAAGGATAGGATGCCTTTAAAACCTTTGCAGGCTCATAGCTGCAAAGCAATCATTACAAACTTGATGACTTGCCATCCCTTGATGGATCCAGCATGGTATAAAGTACAGCCAGGAGTCAGAAAATAGTTGGAAATGGATCCATTATGTGGGTTGCCTCCTTCATCTCTTCCCTTGCCAGGTTAACAAAGCTTATTTTGGCAGCTGGCTCAAACCACAGCCTTGGGGAACTGAGGGAGATCACTTTCTCTTGATGCTTAGAGAGGTCTAAGCTGCTCTCATGCCCTCACAGACTGCTCGGGAGAGCAGTGGCTTTTGTTTTGTTTCCAAACAAAACTGGGACTGGATCATGACTGAATGTCCATGCGGGACTGGGCAACTTTTAAAGGACTGATAGAAGAGGATCTTTGGAGCTTAGGGTTGAACTGCGGGGTCCAAGGTTCTCTCCGAGTGTTTTTTCTTGCAAACATTTAATGACCCAACTAGGTAACTTCATCAGTGCTGGAAGGGAATGGG
This sequence comes from Azemiops feae, assembly GCA_023970755.1. Classification (NCBI taxonomy): domain Eukaryota; kingdom Metazoa; phylum Chordata; class Lepidosauria; order Squamata; family Viperidae; genus Azemiops; species Azemiops feae. The sequence continues at coordinate 1,485,253 of JALGBA010004123.1, read as the reverse complement.
ATTTGCACACTGGAGGAGGAAGATGACTGTGGGGTCCTTGGTGCTCTCTGACTTTGCTTGCTTTCTCATAGACATTTCATGACCCAACTGGGTAACATCATCTGTGCTAGAAGGGAGATTTGCTCTCATTTTATATACTAATGGCTTGCTCTGTCAGCGTTGGTGGGAGTGGTTTTAAAGGACCTTCCACTTTGCACTGGACAAATTGTCCCCTATCCAGGATAGCATAATATGTATTAAGACTGAATGGGAAGGGGGCATTCCATGGGATCAACACCCTTCCCCAAGAAAAGATGTTCAGTCTGCAATGGAGAAAAACTCAAATTTGATTCAGGGATGACCACATGGACCCAGCCTTTTTTTAACGTGCTGGGTGTAGAACAAGGGAGGCTTCAATCCCAGGACTATGGCTATCATCTTGATTGTTTTCATTCACCCATGAACGTGTCTGATGAATTCATGGACATACCAAGAAAATTTTCTTCGAAAATGGTATGGAAGAGATTTTTCCATTCGTTCTTTCCAGATTTTTCCCTCCCCTCAAGTTCCTAATCTAATCCAGAGGGTTAGTCTTTCCCCTGTAATTTCCCATCCAAGTCCCATCCTGTTTAGCTTTCGTAAGATCAGTAGATTGTCAGGGTCTACTTAGGTGAGTTTTCTATCTGAAAATGTACCTTGGAAACACAAAGAGAGAGACCTTCACACAAGGAGATAGCTGACTTAGAAGGTTGCCCAGATAGAACATCTAGTTTTTCACAATGCAGACGTGAAATGAACCAGCTTTCTGTGAAAAAATTAAGGGAATTTCCCTACAGCACTGCCTGGTCATGAGCTTTTAGGAAACAAGGTTTGTTTATTGAGCTGGCCCACTTCGCCTGGAGACACCCCCCCCCCCAATATCTCCCCCCCTCCCCCTCCTCCTTCTTCACAGAGTAACTGGTTCTTTAAAAAGCAACCAAGAAAACATTCCATTTTATTAATAAGAGAATTTCCTTTTCACATTTTTCCACAAGCGCAGTCTCGCAGTTCATTTTTCCTTCGTCGCCATTTTAAAAACAGTATTAAAAATGTCTAAAAAGAGACTGCCACTTGCAAAGCATGCATTTAAAAAAAAAAGCTTACAAAGCAAATAATTTTTTAAAACTCCGCACACACGAGAGAGAGAGAGAGAGAACGAGAGAGTGAGTTGGGGACAAGGATTGTCCTAAAGTGTTCCAAAAACATTTGGTTTTTCTCCTGGGGAAGCCACCAGCTGCCCTCCGACGTTTCGGCTGCCAGCTTGTTCAGGCTCTGGCCTGAGTGCAAATCAGAGCTTTATCGACTGGAGCTGACCCAGTGGTACCTGTCCACGCGGGGACAACTGAAGGGCAGCGAGGGGCGGCAGGCTTTGTACCCCTTGTAGTGGAGATAGTAAGCAGCGGCAGGATTCGGCTGGATGCCATCTGGAACAAAGCATCTTCTGCGAGAATATTGGGTCCAGAGGGGGAACGGCTCACTGCACTGAAAGCAGATGGAGATCATGTGTGTGTGTGGGGGGGTGAAGGTTCAGGAGGGGACAGTACTGGAAAGTCCCCGACTTACAACCACAATGGAGCCCAGCATTTCTGTTGCTAAGCAAGACCGTTGTTAAATGGGTTTTGCCCCATTTTGCAACCTTTCTTGCCGCAGTTGTTAAGTGAACCCCTGCAGATGCTAAATTAGTAACGGGGTTGTTGAGCGAGTTGTTGAGTTCCCCATGGGCTTTCCTTTTCAGAAAGTGGCAAAAAGGGGACCAGGTGACCCCGGGACGCTGCGACCGTCATAAATATGAACCAATTGCCCAGCGTCTGGATTTTGATCACGGGACCCTGGGGATGCTGCAATGGTCATGAGCGTGAAAAACGGTCATCGGTCACTTTTGGGAGTGCCGCTGTCACTTCAGATGGTCACTAAATAAATAGCTGTAAGCCGAGGACTATCTGGAGAAGTCTTCTGCCAGCTCCCTGCTGCTCCACTCGGCTCTTTTGTCTCCCCTTGTTCCGACTGAGCTGCTCTTGACACAACTTTGGACAGTTTCTAAGAACCTCCATTCATTTTCCTCCTCCCTCCCCACTTCTCTTTCCTTTATGGTGAAGCACTCAAGGCCCTCCCAATCGCTACTGACTCCCCAGGCACATCACAGGGGACATATTTTGGGGAACAAAAGGCCGGTGCTGCTTCCCAGCCCAGGTGGACCCAGCTCTGCTTCGATAAATTAAGGGGCTCTTTCTCAATTTCTTGGAATGGACCCCTGTGAAGAGAGCTGTTGTGGTTTTCTGGTGGATGGATGGATGGATGGGAGGGAGGGAGGGAGGGAGGGAGGGAGGGAAGGAGGGAAGGAAGGAAGGAAGGAAGGAAGGAAGGAAGGAAGGAAGAAGGAAGGAAGGAAGGGAAGGGAGGGAGGGAGGGAGGGAGGGAGGGAGGGAGGTGGGTGGGTGTATCTCAACCTTGGCAAGATTAAAATGGACTTCAACTCCCAATATTCCTCATTGGCTGGGAAATTCTGGGAGTTGAAGAAGTCCACCCACCTTAAAGGGGCCAGGTTTGAAAAGTCCTGGGGTCAAAGCCGCCCGCAGCCCCTTCCTCTCACCTGATAGATGCTGTTGGGATTGCTAACTGTTGGGATGCTTTTGGGTTCCCTGGTGGTGCTGTCCTCGTCAGAAGAAGTGCAGGAGTGATAATCGGAGGAGGAAGAGGAGGAGGAGGCGGCCTTCTCCACCGCCTGCCGGATGCCCTGAGACACATCGTGGTCGCTGTCTTGGCCTGTGAAGTGAGCCACGGTGAACGCTGGGTTTTTCTCGCCGTATCTAAAGGGAGGACTGGGTTAAGCAAGGCAGCAAACAGAGCCTCAAGCAAGGAATAACTCGGTTCTCAGAGCAAGGTTTCCCAAACCAATTCCTTCCTGGCCCCAAACCGTTTATTATATTTTTAATTTACTATCTGTCCCTCCCTCTTTCCCTCCTCCCTTCCTTCTCTCTACCACCCTCTCTTGCCACTTCATTTTCCTTCCTTCCTTCTCTCTCTCCCATCTCTCTGCCACCCATCTGACATCTGTGACTCTGGGAAACACACAACAGAATGACAACACATATTTTATACATACTATAACGTAAAAACATTCCCACAGCACCAGGTTTAATGAATTGCAATCGCTTGGTTGTCTCAACACGCCAAACCCAAACGAGCAGAATGTTTGGATCTGGGCAGAGTCAGCTGGAGGAGGACATTGCGTCTACTCTTGGGCTGTGCTCATTTATCAGGCTAATGTTTGGCTTAATTCGTCATATCACTGTAGTTTGTTCAGCAAACCTGGGCTAACCCAACTATGGCTTGGCCTGGGTGCCAACCCAATCACAAGAGGGTCAGAGAAAGAGGTCCCTTCCACGGTGGTAGCCTCACCTGCAGCAGACATCAAAGGGGTCAACCCAGATGGTCATCTCTTTGGGCAAACCCAGGCTGTGAAAGTCCACGTTGCTCGCAGTGCACGCTTGGTCCAAGAGTGGATCTTTCGCCTGCAAGTGGTTTAGCCTGATGCACCTGAAAAGAGCTGGGCGGATTAAAATGCTCCCCCACCAGTGGGAACAGGAAGGTCGTCAAGAGATGTTCCTCTGCGTTAACCCCAGTTGAGAGGTGCCCGAGAACCCGTGAAAGGCATCTGGGACAACGGAGCCCTGAGCAAAGATCCAGACTGACCCAGTTCCCATCCACATTCAGACAGACAGACAGCAGCAGCAGCAGCAAGCAGGCAGCTCCATCCCCACCAAAGGCTAGGTTTTGCTCATCTGAACCCCTATGCATACTTTTCAGGGCTTACGGGTTGTGTGAATGCAGCCTATGTTCGTTTATGAGTCGACATAGCAAGCCCAGAGAGGGTTATTCCAGGAACTCAGTTACGTTCCTTATGTTAAACCCAGTCAGGATTATACCAAGGCAGCAAAACCAGATAGAAACTCAGCTGCTCGGTTTGCCAACGCTCAAAGTCCCACCCCTGTGTGTGGTGTGTGTGTGTGTGTGTGTGTGTGTGCGCGCGCATATAGCCCCACAATCTCTGGCTTCGGTTGCAAAGCCATCTTCTCATCAAGTCCAGGAAGCAGCTGTCCAGGTTGGGTTGACCCAAGAAATCCAAGGTGCTTATGAAGAGGTCCTGGCCATAGGACCTTTTGGTCCATGGGATACAAATTTAGCCAGGGAAGCTGAAAAATGGGGTGGGGCAGATTAGGGGATCAGGAAGACCCCCAAACCATCTTCTAACTGGGGAAAGTGGGGTCGTGCTGCTTCTCGCCAGCAAGTACTTAATCAGGTTACCCAACGGTAGCCTCTGGAGATGACTTCAAGCAGCTCTCTTCATTAGCTCCCGTATTTTGGGGAGGAAAAATACCGATTGTGATTGGCTGAGAATTTTGCTGGGGTGGGTGGGGAGAGGGGGCTGCTTTAGGGAGGGGCAGGCCCCCATTTTGCAGAACTAGACCAAGAGGGGCTCCCCTAGGGGCCTCTTACCGGAAGCCTTGTCCTTTTGTGGGATTGTCGAGATACCAGTGGTTTTTATACCGCTCGAAGAGAAGGGTGGTCAACGTGGATGCAAACATCTCCATTTGTTGCTTGTTCAGCTTGTTGTGTCTTTTGACCAGGCGGGTGATGAAGAAGACTGTGGCTGCTATTTCATCCTTCATGCCGTCCCTTCTGCAAGAGGACCCCCACTGCAGGAACACAACTGGGGGGGGGGGGAATTGGAGCAGAGGACCCACAGTCAGCCCTGTTCCTGTAACCAGCAGTTGTCGTCATGTCTCACAACTACCTCAGCTTGGCTTGGATGTCACCTTTTGTGCATTCATATCACGTCAAGCTATAGTTTTCTAATAAAGGAGAATATTTGTAGGTCAGAGTTGAAATGAGGGGTCCTTGGTGCCCTCTGAGCTTGGTTGTTTTCTTGTGGATGTCACATTACCCAACTAGGTAACATCATCAGTGCTAGTATTGAAAATGTTACCTAGTTTGAGTAATGAAACTTCTGCAAGAAAACAACCAAGCTCAGAGAGCACCAAAGACCCCTCAAACTATAGTTTGCTTATTCAGTTGGGAGAATGAGCCACAATTGATTAGACTCACAGATCAAGCCATAAATGATGGCTGCGATCATTAAGGAGAAGATCTTAAACAATCTGAGCCAAGCGCAAGTTGCTCACATGTAGTGTGAAATGTGATGCTTCTTTGGTGAAAATCACACAAACCAAGAATTGGAGTTATTTTTTTAAATGAGATATCCAGTCCTTCCTATCATGGGCATTACTTTGTGCTGCCATGTTCAGACTCTCCCAGCCATGTATCTGCCACAAGCTTTGGATGTGGGCAGTTTTACTGTTCCCTATTTCTGATATTCAAAGGAAGCCAACATTATTCCCAACCAGTTGCTCTCCAGATACTATTATTAAAACTTAGCTAGCTAGAATAACAACTCCCATCCTCCCCAGCCAGTACAATCATGGGGTATATGGACCAGGGAATGCAGACATTGCATCTAAGATAGTTAACCACTGGCCAAGGAGAAGGAGAACTTTAGTACCACCTCCATGTTTGGCGTGGACCAGGCTTTCTCAGTCTTGGCAACTTAAAGATGGGTGGACTTCAGCTCCCAGAAATCCCCAGCCATCCATCTTCAGGTGGCCACTACATAATATACAAGACCACTCTCAAATACTCAGCATTGCAAGGCTACCTTCTGCAGATCTGGATCAGTTTTAACCATGGTTGACGGTTAATTGACAACAGCTGGCTGTAACCCAGGAAGTTAAATTAATGTGGATTAGTGGAAAGGAAGTAAAACATCCTTACACTAATGCACATTAAAGCTGATACGTAAGAACCTAAGTCACTGGGACAAAACAATATTACCCAGGCATACCCCTGAAATAATCTAGAATTACCTTCAGAAAAAGATCACAGCTGAGCCAGTCAAATATGCACAGACTGGCTGAGAATCCAGGGATCCTGGCCGAGAAACAGATAAAGCAGCTAGCTTGAGATTATTCAGCTCCCATTCACAGGTGTTTTTCCCTCTCAAACTCGGCAACACTCCTTCTGCTAGCCAAATAGCTTTCTTGCTCACCTTTCGGGCTTATATAAGGAGAGGTGGAGCTTTTGCAGCTGTAACAGGTGTGTGCCATAGAGGTGAGTGAGCATCTAAATCAAGGCAGCCCCCAAATTAAATTTCTTTTTCCCTGCAGCCCTCGGGCTGGGTCTAAAATCACTGGAGGTTTTAAGAAAAGATTGGACAGATGTCTGTCTCAAATGGTCTAGGGCAGGGGTCCTCAAACCTTGGCAACTTTAAGACTTGTAGACTTCAACTTTGCTGGCTGAGGAATTCTGGGAGCTGAAGTCCACAAGTCTTAAAGTTGCCAAGGTTGCAGACCCCTGAGCTAGAGAACAAGAAACGGTGTCCTTTGTTTAATTATTAATAGATTTACAGGTAGTCCTTGACTTACAGCCATTCAATAGTGACTGAAGTTACAACAGCACTGGAAAAAAACCACGTACAGCTAGTCCTCTCACTTACAACGCTTGCCAACCATCCCAGATCACGGGATGTCCATTTGCAACCGTCCCAGCCGGCTTCTGATAAGCGAAGCTGGAGGGGAAAGCCGGATTTGCTTAACAACCATGTGATACATTTAATGGCAGTGATTTGCTTAACAACCACAACAAAAAAGGTGACTGGCTTTAACAGCTGCCACACGTAGCAGTGGAAATTGTGGCCCCAGTTGGGATCATAAGTTGAGGACCATCTGCAATGAGGCTGCCCAGTCCAGCGATGTGACTTCTTTGGGCCTTGATTGTCCATGAAATCGTCAAGAGTTGGCACCAGAAGGACATCTCCTTGACCTCTTGAAATGGACCTTCTTTCTTCTCTCCCAGAAAATCTCACCCTTTCTTCACCCTGAGGGGCCATGTCATATTCTCTGAAAATTATGAGGTCATTTAAAGAAGAAGAAGAGGAAGGAAGGAAATAAATAAGGGATAAAGGAAGGAAGGGAAGGAAGGAAAGAAAGAAAGAAAGAACGAAAGAAAGGAAGGAAGGAAGGAAGGAAGGAAGGAAGGAAGGAGGAAAGGAAAGGAAAGGAAAGGAAAGGAAAAGAAAGGAAAGGAAAGGAAAGGAAAAGAAAGGAAAGGAAAGGAAAGGAAAGGAAAGGAAAGGAAAGGAAAGGAAAGGAAAGGAAAGGAAAGGAAAGGAAAGGAAAGGAAAGGAAGCTCTTCGCCTTTTCCAGATTTTGGATGGAGTACCAACCTCAGTCCAAGCATTCCTTAATAGATTAAATTCTGGGTCTCCCTCTTCTGCAGGCAAGTCCAGGCAGGACTGTAAGCCAAGCCCTGCATCTGTTCTCTAGCAACAGCAGGCTTGGCTTGGAGCAAACATTGCCCTCCTGAACGCAGGAAGATGGTGGATGGGACTTTCTTTGGACTTTCCTGCACCAAGAGAAAGTCTAAGGTCCTACCCGGGACTCTCCTTTCTAAAATGTTCATCTGCTGCAGCATGGCATGGAGGTCTCCAGAGATGGGGAACGAGTGGGATGGCCCAGAAGAAAACTTTCTTGGGGTTGGGAAGGAAGATGGGAGAAGAGCAGAAGAGAAGATGGTCCTTTTTGGCAGGTAAAATGGGCAACAGGATACGAGGTCCCTGGGAGGACCTGGCATGGTTTGGCCGAAATCTTCAACCTGGTCCTGGTGGGATCCAGGAAGTATAATATGTAAGTAAATGGCTCTTATCATTTTCTGTACAGTTAATAAATAGGCAACTTCTAAATATATTTTTTTTATATTTGTACACTGCCCAATGTCTCTTTGTGAGGGACAACTTTTGGTGCTGGCATTGGAGCATTAATGCTAGACCATATCCATCCGTTGACTAATGTTTTAGAAACTTTACTAATCTCCTTTCCCAAGTGATAAACTATGGGTTCTTAAAACAATTGCCTGGATTTCAGGCGTTCAAAGCCTGCTTCCTTTTCAATGGTCAACCCTAATGGAAACTACGTTTAGAAATGGTTTCCGTATTTAAACGCTAATTGGTTGTGTGTCAAATTTTAAGACGTTTATTCTTAGCAAATACTGGACATGCTCCTGATCGGCTCTTCAGAGTTTTCCTGCCTTAGAAACATTTCATTTGACCCACCAAGGAATGTATGCAACATTTCAGTTTTAGTAATGCTACTATTCCGAATATATTTACACACTGATCGGATGGATTATACATCCAGGTGGATATCTATCTGTTTGTTTGTTTGTTTGTTTGTTTAGATTAATAGAGCCGGCCATCTCACTTGTGTAACAAGCCGAAGATGCACCTAGTTGTGACACTTGGATATTCTGTAAAACTGCACTGAATTGGTCAACCTAATTTATTCTACCTCAGTGTTGCTCGACCTCTGTCACTTTAAGATGTGTGGACTTCAACTCCCAGAATTCCCCAGCCAGCAGTAACTGGCTGGGGAATTCTGGGAGTTGAAGTCTACACCTCTCAAAATGGCAGAGGTTGAGAAACACTGTTCTACCTCATCTCCCTTCACTAAATCTCTCCCTGGCTCTTTGCCTCGTGCGGTGTGAAATATACATGAACCAGACTCTTACAGCGAATTAAGGGAGGCTCAGAATTGGTGCCTTCAGCTCTCTGAAGGAAAGGTAGGCTGTAAACACAATTCCATCCATCAGTCTGAATTCCCAATGCTAAATCCTTGGCGTTCAGCACTGCCAAACCATCATCCTCCGTTTCATGATGGTCTCTAGACAGTAGTCTAAGTGGAGGGCACCTAAGAGGGACGTTCAGCCTCTTCTCCGCTGGCCTCATAGCTTCACTTTGCTAACACCTGTCCCCGACTTACAATCACAAAGGGGGACCAGAATTTCCATGGCTAAGCAAGGCCGTTGTTAAGCGAGTCACAGACAATTTTGCAGCCTTTTCTTTTCTTTTTTTGCCAGAGTTGTTCAGCAAATCACGTGACCGTGGGGATGCTGCAACCGTTGGAAGTAAGAGGACTGGTGAGAAGTCACTTTTTTCAGGGCCCTTTTTTTCCCCAAACCATCACTAAACGAACAGTCGGAAGGCAAGGGCTTACCTCTAAGAGCGTCAGGTTGATTTCAAAAGTCCTGAAATTCCACTTCCTGCTCCTGGTGTGTTTGGGAGGTCCATGGAAACATTGCATCATTCGGTCACCGCAGGGAGACGTCAACCTGCCCCCTTTCAGAGGGCTGAGCTGGGCTTGATTTGTAAGCCACACCTGACCATCCATGGTTACAGAGTTGCATACAAATCCTAGGATTGGGTCTTTGGGGCCAACCTCAAGACCAGACACGCAGCAGTGGAGATCGGTTGGATCTGCCTGTAATCCTGAGATCTTTCTCTTACCATGTTTAGAATCCACAGCTGAAGTTGGTCAAGAATGCTGGTTTAGAGATCCATCCTAGAAGTCCCTGGATGTCTCTGCTGCTTTCAGAAGCCAAGATGATGCAAAGATTATCCCTTTGAGAAGAAAATTGAAGAGCACCATTGATTTTTCTTTTACTCCTTCCCAGCTCAGGGTTTGAAACCGTGCCAGCCTTTCACATTGAATTACCCAGGTGGCTGATACCACCAGAATTATATCAAGGTAAGCTTCTCATGGGCAAATTTTAAACTTCCCTTTTTATAGTCTTGTTCCAGAAGCTTGTGTTGAAGGAATCACCTCAATCTGTAAACCAGAAGTGTATGAGGGACACACAATATTTTTTTTGAGCTCTATTCTAAATGCTAGTGCTGTTTTCCGTTGCTTCAGAAGCATTGGACTTAAGGGTTCAATGAAGGTGGCCTGGCACAGGAGACCAAGCTTGGGAGAGAGGAGATGGCGAAGGTCTTGGAATCCTGCATTCCCAGTGTTGAAAGGCACAAGGTGGTATGAAGAGCAGCTGTGGCCTTAAAGGTCCTACAGAAATGAAAAACAGGTCCCACGCCAACAAAAAGCCCTTCCCAGGCCTGCTTGGAAGATAAGCCGAGTTTAAATTCGGGGTGAAGCTTAGCAGGACGAAAACGGCTGAGTGATAAGAGCAATTGCAGAAAATTAACTAACCCTGCCAGCTTGAAGGAAGGACTTGCTTTACTGCAGATTTGGGGTGCAACAAATTGTTTAGCTTTCTGTAGAAAAACACTGTAATTTTTACAGGTGAAGTTGCTTCCCTCTTTCTTAAGTCTATACTTAGTCCCTGGCACTGTTCATTTACAGAGGGCAAAATATAAGCAAATTAATTCAAGGATGCCACCAGATCGGGGTTAGATGGGTCTTTGATTCCAGGGGTCCCAGGCACGGCAGAATCTTAAGAGAGAGGTTTTATGTATCATGCACAGTAAAACTAGCATGCTTGATTAGTGGATATTTCATATTAAACAGACATATTTATAATGACTGTTGCAGAACTGAGTAAAGAGTTGGGGTATTCAGCCATCTCCCATTTAGACTCACAAGATAGGGCCTGCAGACTTTCAAGTCTATTTTGGGCAATCTTAAGGTCTAGAAACTTCAAAACAGAAAAAACGAAGGAGCTCAGCAGGCCAGGTTCTTGTTACAAATTGCTGTTTCTTAGACCATGATCCAAGAAATTTGGACTTGATATTTTTACTATCATGAATTGCAAAGGAACAACTGCTGAACCCTCGGTGTGTGCTTGTGTGTGTTTTTCAGGTTGGATCCTGCAGATCATCACGTTTGGTTTGTAGGCAGTGTAATTAGTTGATTGTGTATCTCCCTAGCAATCACTAGCTTCACTGTCATCAAAACAACGTTCAGAATTCTCCAGGTTGCTTCCCGGAAGCCAGTTCCCGGCTGGAAACCCAAGGAGTTGCCATTATTCAGATCTCCTGTTCAAATTATTATTTTGTTATTCAGATCTCCTGTTCCATGTTAGAGGTTACCAACTCGACAGCAAGGAAGGCAACCGGTCATGAGGAAATGCTGGCGCAACGAAGTAGTGAAGACACGCCCAACTTCTGCATAGCTTTGTGATGACTACACAGTGAGGACAATGAGCAAATTTCAGGGTTCTCTTGTGGCAGATTTCTGGCAGGATTAGCGGGATGTTCTGGTTGACATTCAAGACCTATAAAGCAAGGCTGGTATGAAGAACAGCTGTGGCCTTCACGGTCCTACCAGAAATGAAAAACATCCCATGCCAACAAAAAGCCCAGGGGTGGGTCTTCTGCCCCGATGGTGAATTGGGTGATGGTGCTGCTAATGGTACCAGATGGTGAAGTTCTAAAACCAATGATCTAGAGAAGCTTTGCTTGGTCTCTGGTCTTCTACTCGTTGGATTACAATTTGCATTTCGCCCTGGTAGAACGAGCTGGGGATCTTAAGAGAATCCAGATTTAATCTCTTTGGAAACCACTGGTGGAACCTGGATGGTCTCTAAAGACAAAGGAGGAGGAGGAGGAATTAGGCCGTTGGACCCAAGCCTGAACATCAGCCTGGTCACCAGGCAGTGTAGTTAGCTGATTGACCAAACCAACAGTCGCTAACAACACAGCCAAGTGAAAAGGCGGCCTCTCCCTTCAGTTCTGCAATCGGCTGAATGGACTAGTTGACTTCTACAGGTTGAAGAGTAGAAGATAGCCTGCGTAGGAGATACCATTTGTGCTCAGGGTGGTCACTACTATGAAGTGGTGTTCCTCAACCACAGTGACTTTAAGATGGATGGACGTCAACTCCAAGAATTCTGGGAATTGAAGTCCACGCATCTTAAAGTCTCTAAAGTTGAGAAACATTGTAAAATGTAGATCTGCTGATCCCGTCTTGATGTTCTCCAGAGCTGTTGAAGCTGCTCTTCTCAACATTACCTAACCAACATAGCTACAGGAGGGCCCCAGGTTAGGGAAAGCTGGAGGAAAGATTTGAGGGATGAATTCTTGAGAGTAAGTTGTATCTCAGTCCTCATTAACAGTCACTTTACTTAATAGGAAGCCCTGTTCTGATTTATTTTTTATTCATTTAGACTGCAGTTCCCTGTCCAGATGGATGGTAATTAAATTTCTGGTTGATCAATGTGGGTCATTTACCGGCAGTGCTATGGCTTGACAAGAGTGCTGACAGCTCATAATATTTGACTGATGGTCAGTTCCTAGAGGAGCTTGATATGAATCCAAAAGACAGGAGGAGACTAATGAAAGAAATGACTAATTCTGCTTCCCTTCCCTTTTAGCCAGCAAAGCAGAAAGAATTAAGACTTATGTGTATGGAAAGAACAAAGAGTAAAAAAATAATATTTTGAAAAAGGCTCTTGTTAAAAAGTTTTGGTATGTACCTTAAGAAGTCTTCTCTTCCACATCTCCATCTATTGTTCCTTTGAGATCTCTCTCCAATAAACGGCAACATTAAAAAATCTTTGGTGACCGCCTTTCTAAGAAACTATTGTCAGATTGTTTCCCAGAACTTGTGAGGACAGGTAAAAGGGGAACAATGTTGTACAGAGAGTCTGCAATTTATGATCGCTCACTTAGCCACTATCTGAAGGTAGGATGGACCCCCCCCTCAAAAGGAACCTGCAACCTGTATTCAAGGTTCTGATGGCCACCCCCCTCCCCCAACCCACAGTCACACGATTGCATTTTGGGTGATCAGCAATTTACGGCCGCTTGGAGCATCCCCAAGTCACGTGACTGCAATTTATGACACGTTTTGGCAAAAACCGATGGTTTCTGCCCCCCCCCCAAAAACCCGATGGTTTCTGGCTCGCTTTTGACTGCTGTGTTCGCTTAACAACCGCCGCAAAAAAAAATGTAAAACCGGGCAGGATCGTGTGATGAGCTACATAATGACTGTCAGAATTTACGACCGTAATTCTGGGCTTGATTACAGATGTCAGTTGAGGACTATTTACAATCCCGAGTCCCCAATGGGATGTTCTCTTGTCATTGTTCCTGCTTGAATGGGGGGTGGGGTCTGGAATTCTGCCTAGAGCTTCACACACACAGCAGCCTTTTGCTCTGGAGGAACAGATAGCCCTTATCACATCATGCTGGATTGCTGGAGTTTTAAGTCAAGTGCTTCTCAGTCCAGGACATGACCAAAAACACACCCTGGAAATACAAAAGGGGACATGAGCATTCAGCATTGGCACGGACACTGTTATAAGAAGCAGAAGTACGCCAACTTTCATTAAGCAGATATCTGGATCTTGATTTTCCAAATGGCTTCTGCATTTCATAAAGACTTCAATGGCTTCTGCGGGATGGGGGGGGCAAGAGGGGGGGAATTTCCTGCAAGGTGCTAAGCCTTAAACTCCCTCCAAAGTACTTAGGAAAAAATAATAATAAAGCCTGAATATAGACTGGGCCATCCACTCTCTATTGCTATGGAGGCAATAAACTAGAGTGATGTTTCTCAACTCTAGCAATTTGAAGATGGGTGGACTTCAATTCCCAGAATTCCCCAGCCGGCAGTGTTTCTCCACCTTGGCAGCCTCCATGCTGGCTGGGGAATTCTGGGAGTTGAAGTCCACCAGGCTTAGTTGCCAAGCCTGAGAAAGACTTGCCTCGGCTGCTTAGTTGACGGGTGGGAGAAGGCTGCCAACCCCGCAAAAGCCCGCGATATAAAAAAGCTATTCAGACTCTAGAAAGAATGCAGAGAAGAGCAACGAAGATGATGAGGGGACTGGAGGCCAAAACATACAAAGGTTGAGGGATTGGGTATGTCTAGTCTAATGAAAAGGACTAGGGGAGACATGATAGCATCTTCCAGCATTTGAGGGGCTGCCACAAAGAAGAGGGGGGTCCACCTATTTTCCAAAGCACCTGAAGGCAGGACAAGAAGCAATGGATGGAAACTATCCGAGGAGAGAAGCAATCTGGAATTAAGGAGAAATTTCTTGACAGTTAGAACAATTAACCGGTGGAACTCCTTGCCTGCAGAAGTTGTGAGCGCTCCAACCCTGGAGGATTTTAAGAGGAGACTGGACAGCCATTTGTCTGAAATGGTAGTGAGTCTCCTGCTTGAGCAGGGGGTTGGACTAGAAGACCTCCGAGGTGCCTTTCAACGCTGTAACCGAATAACAGAATAGCAGAGTTGGAAGGGACCTCGGAGGTCTTCTAGTCCAACCCCTTGCTCAGACAGAAAATCTTAAGACCATTCTGGACAAATGATTATAAGTCCAGTTTCTTCTTGAAAACCTCCTCTGTCTGTGATTCTTTTGTTCTGTCTCCCCGCCTCGGAGCCTCCGGTCCAGCAGCCCCCCAAGTGGGGGACGCCCGTCGGGGGAAGCAGGCGCGGCAGCAGCGGCGCCCGCGGGCCTCGACCGAATGCCGCCCCCCCTCCCTCCCTCCCTCCCTCCCTCCGGGCCAACGGCAGGGCCGGCCAGCCGGGGCGGCGCGCGGAGCCATGGAGACCGAGCGGCCGCCCGCGCCCGCGCCCTCGGCCATGGCCACCGCGCCGCCCGCGCCCGCGCCCTCGCCCGCCGGCCCCGCCGGCCCCGCCGCCCCGCTGGCCTTCGCGGGCTCCAGCGAGCGGGACGTGGCGCTGGCCAAGTCCTTCTGGAACTCGGTCACCCTCCAGCCGCCGCTCGAGTCCCGGCTGGGCGCGCGGTGCGGCTCGCTCTGCGACGGCGCCACCTGCCCGCGGCGGAGCTCGGCCGGTACCCGCGGAGGGCCGCGAGGGAGGGAGCCGCCGGGCGGCGGGAGAGCCGGCCCGGGAAGGCTGCGGGGTTTCCGCGGCTCGGCTTGAGGTCGGCCGGGGAGGAGGCGCGCAGGGGGGGTGCGCGATCCGAGATGCGCCGCTTGGGAGAGGGGAGCGACAGCCGCAACGCTGGGTATCAGGGCGGCTTAACATAGGTGGAGGGGACCTCGGAGGTCTTCTAGTCCAACCCCCTGCTCAAGCAGGAGCCCCTATGCCATTCCAGACAAGTGGCTGTCCAGACTCTTAAAAGCCTCCAGCGATGGAGGGAGGGAGGAAGGAAGGAAGGAAGGAAGGAAGGAAGGAAGGAAGGAAGGAAAATAACAGAATAACAGAGCTGGAAGGGAGCTTGGAGGTCTTCTAGTCCAACCCCCTGCTCAGGCAAGAGACTCTATGCCATTCCAGACAGGTGGCTGTCCAATCTTCCTTCGCCTGCTGTTGCGGTGCTTCTTCTGCTCGGCTTCTGTTCTCTTTGCACTGTGTTGCCCCTTCTCTTTCGGAGGAGTTCCTTTTCCTTGGTCACCCCCAAACCTCCCCGGAATTTCCCCCTAGGAATTGGCCTGCATTGCAAGGGGGGGGGTTAGGAAGAGAGGCTGCAGTTTGAAATGTCTATGGAGCTTGTCAATTAATGCGGATCCCGAGGAAATCATTTCTGAGATTATCTGCAAAGCTGTTTTCACATCGGTCTATCCATGTTGTGAAATGCCCATCCTGGAAGGTGGGAAAAATGATCCTACAAATGTTCAGTGGGGAATCTTAATCCGTGATTTCAATCTGTTGCAATTTTTTTTTTTTAAGGGAAAACCAGCCATTTGTCTATTGCATCCTCAGCGAGTGACAGTGAGTATGCGGTTTTACCAAAATTTTGGATATTTATCGTAATAGAATCTGAAGCCAAACCACTAACGCCTCGAAATCCTTGTAAGAGGCAGGCCCTGATGCCAATCAAGTGATGCAAATCACACGCAATGCCAATCAATTGATTCAGTCCAATGCTTGACCTGGTAGGTGATCTTGGCCCAGGCAGCAGATGGAAAGGACAGCATTTTCAATTGGCATTATTTGAAAAAACAAATAAACTTATTTTTATTGCAAGAACATGGAGCAGGAAGACACATCTCTCTAGTATCTTTCTGCAGTTGACTTTCCTATATTTCTGTAATTTGGGTGAACAACTATGACCCCTTTAGGACCTGTGGATTTCAACTCCCAGAATTCCCGAGCCAGCATGGCAGACTCAGGAATTCTGGGAGTTGAAGTCCACGGGTCCTAAAGGGACCATAGTTGGCCACCCCTGCTCTAACCCAAAATACAATTTGTTGTTTTTGACTAAGCTTGATATGTAAATGCAGAATATGGGCACCTTATTCAACCAGCCCTACATAAGCCATGGTTTATATGATGTGTAAACCCAGTCAGGAAACTTTCAAACACAACTGTGAATTGTCTGTTGTTTAAACTAATGGTTGCAGGTCACTTCGTTGACTTAAAACATCTTTCTCTTGCTTTTTTTTTTTTTTAAAGAGGATTTGAGGATGAGATCAAGGGGACCAAAAATGGAAAACTTAACTTTCTGCAGGACTTTTAGCAGAAATCCTGTTCTTCCTTTTAGCTGCCCTTCTGGTTCTTCCTTTGGGCTAACTTGTGCATCCACTGTTATTAAATATCTTTGTTACTGTAGTTTTTTCCTGGCAAAAATAATTGTTACTCCAGAAAATTCCAAGAGCAGAAAATCAAGAGTTTGGTAGACTCTTTTCAGACTAACCAACAACTCACAAAAACGGATGCCTTTTTATAAAATCCTTACTCATTTTGGGCTGCCGTAGTCTCTCCTCCTTATAAATCCCACATCCAGGGTTGGAGATATTCTACTTGAAAAATGAGGAAAGATGATTTATTTTAGACTGAATTTAAAACGATTTCTTTGAAAATGATTGTTTAGAAAGAGAGGAAGACAAACTCTCGGAAACTGAGAACGATGTCTGGAAAGAACATTGTCTGGAAAAGGTGAGTGGATTCTGCTGCTTTTCAGAACTAGCTCCATTCTAAACTATAGATAGTTCTCGACGTAAAACTGCTTGTTTAGCGACCATTTGAAGTTACAGCGGCATTGAAAAAGTGTCTTCTGACCGTTTATCACACTTAGAACCATTGCAGCATCACTATGCTCACGTGATCAAAATTCGAACATTTGGCAACTGACTCATATTTATGACGGTTGCAACGTCTTAGGGGGTCATGTGATCCCCTTTTGCGACCTTCGGACGAGCAAAATCAACGGGGGAGCCAGATCCACTTAACAACTGTGTGACTAACTTAACAACTGCCGTGATTAGCTTAACAACGGTGGCAACCCCCCCCCCTTAAAATCAAGTGTGACTCACTTAACAAATGTCTCACTTAACCACGATGGCAAGAGTGGTTATAAAATGGGGCAAAACTCACTTTGCCACCACCTTGCTTAGCAACAGAAATTCTGTCCCAATTGTCGTCATAACTCGAGGACTCTCTGTTTCTGGTTTCTCTTTCCTTCGGTGGTGATTCTAAGTAGGCCCCCAAGGAATGTGAGGAGTCAAGGTTAGCATCTCTCCCAGAAACAGCCGTTGTGTCATTTCTAGACTTGCTGGACCCGCATCCTCGATAAAGGATGCTGCAGACATAACGGGAAATCAACCCCGGTCTGTCGACCCTCACGGAGAAACGCATTTGCTCTTTGTTAATTAACTCCTGAAGTCCAGTGTGGAACCCAACTTCTTTGGCCCATTGGCTCACCGCTGCGTAAATAAATCATTACGCTGATCGATAGGAATAAATAGTGTGGTCCGCCGGCTAATCCACATTGTGTTACAGCAGTCTGCAAATGTTAAGAGCTACATTAATACAATCTTAAAGGATCCACACACACACACTCTCTTGTTAAAAAAGGAAAAGCTTTGCAGAGTAAGCATGGGAACTCAGCCAGAGGCAGCCAGTCCCTGGGAGAAGCTGAAATGTGCTGAGCTTTGCAATTGCTGCCAGCAAACCAGCATTCATATTCGTGGCGATTAATAACCCCCTAATGGATTTGGTCCAGGGGCGTCCATTAGACCTGGCTCAGAGAAATGGGATTATCAGGAGAAGTGGGTCTACTCCCCAAACTCTGCTGCGATTCTCTTAAGTAATTCTGCTCAAAGAAATGAGCGCAAGTTGGTTGGTTTCATCATCAGTTTAAAAGTAAAGATTTCTAGCTTGCAGCCCTGGGCGTTTGTGCTGGTCGCCCCACCTTATTCCTAAACCCGTCCCTCTTTCCTAGGACCCAAACCCTAATCAGCTTGTGCAGATGTCATCTCCCCTGAATTGAGTTTAATATGAATCCAGATCATTATCCTGGAGCCTTTGTAACCGTCGGATAAAGTCACAATCTATAGGAGATTATTCACCTTCCAAGGACATGGATCCTCTTTGGAGTCTGATGGGGTAAACCCCACGTGCTGGTTACACTGGGATACAAGACCTCAGCTATGCCTCTCAGCCTTGGCCACCTGAAGATGTGTGGACTTCAAATCCCAGAATTCCCCAGCCAGCCACCACACCTCTTCAGGCAGCCAAGGTTGTGAAATACTGAGTCTCAGGAATGAACCCAATCCACTTCCCTCCTTCTCATCATTGCAAACATCTTTCTTCACAGGCCAAAAAGAGAGAAGACATCATTGCATTACTGAAAAAGCAAAGGGAAGAGAGGATATCGGTAAGATGGCTTTTTTAGATTTTCCGAATCTCCCTCTCTTGAGGACCAAGCATTGTTCCCTTGCTTAGCTTTCCTTTCTCGTCTCCCTACTGCCAGCTGCAGCACGCAACGCAAAACAAGGAACGAGCCAGGAATGCTATTGAATTTGGCTGGTTCAGTACCCCTGCTGTAATTCAGACTTTTGGAAAGGATGCCAAAGCCTCGCATGAGTTTAGAGATGGTTCTGCTCCTCATAGAGCTTTGCGGAAACAGAGGGCTGGATAGAGTTATTTAAAGGGGACGATTGGTGGGGAGAAGCTGCCTTGATTACATGGAGCAGGCAAGAAGATGTCTAGTACATATTTAGCTCCATTGACTTGAACCTGTCAAGGACCATTTCGTCCCACTTCTCATTCTTCCAGTTTTGAATCTGTTTCATCGGGTTTCTCTCTGCGTTTCTGGTTTTTCTTTCTTTATTTTAGTTCGCAGGACAATTCTTCGGCATTTTTCTGAATGCTTTCCTTCACGTGTTCTTGCTTTCTAATCAGTTAATGGTATCATGTATTCAAAACTGTTAATCCTATTGCAAAATTCAAATCCACGGGAACACCTATGACAGAATATTAGTAGCTCAGGGCTGAACTTGGTGCTCTCTGACGTCGACGGTTTTCTGCCAGACGTTTCATTACCCAACTAGGTAACATCATCAGTGCTAGAAGGAAGTGGGGTTTGCGTCAAGAACACCCCAAAGAACACCCATAAATTTTGCACTGTTCCCTCCCACTCTGCAAAAGAACAGATGGAAATGGGTGAAGTTTTTAACAGCAACCTTTTTTTCTTTCTTAGAAAGAGTCCTTATCTCGTCCACATAAGCCAAAAAGCAGAGCGCCACAAAGGTAATATCAACAAGACAAGTTTCTCCTCCTACCCGTTTTAGTTTTTGGTGATCCTTATTGTAAATAAATGCTTCCATGATTTTGAAAGGTGTAACTTTTCCTCTCTTCTTTTGATCTCTTTCTTACTTTAGGGACCAGGAAGATGAGAGGTAAATCTCCTGTCTGTTTTGGAGTTATTTCATGCGAACGAGAGAAAGAACCACGTGTTAAAGAATTCCTGGAATTCAAGATGAGCCAATTTGTCCAGGGTTTTGTTTGCCAAGAAATCAACCTGGGCTCCCCATATATTCTCCAAAGGTTCAAAGGAGATTTAGCCTTTTCACTTTTAAAATTACCTCTCTGAAAAAGCTGATTTGGCCCCTTATACTTCTCCTCTCAGCAGTTTCTGCCTTTAATTTGTTAATGGCTAGCATTTTTCTCAAGGATGACAATATCCAGCCCATGGGAAAATGCCATTTAAGACCCATTTTTACAGTAGGTAAGGTCCTTATTCAAACCTGGGCATTTCTCTGGACTCCAATTATTTCCCTGAGTTCCTGGTGACAACCCTGATCTATTCAGTCAGTTAGACCCACAAATAAGTAAGTGAGTCTTGTTGAAATCACTTGCTTAGACATGATTTGCCAGCTGACAGGCCACATCTCAAGAGCCAGTGAGTTCCACCCACCCTGCAGGGTTTTCCAATCGTTTCCTGTTAAACAGAGAAATCCTGTGAAGGCCTCGGTTTTTTTTTTTTTAAATGCCAGAGTATTTTACAGAGTAAAAAAGTAATTCTACTTACTCCATGAAAGAATCTCACTCCGTAACAACCCCCTTTTTCCTGGTCCTTCTTGGTGTCAAACTAGCAGGATAAAGTGCAAAAAAGCTGTACTTCTGTGTCTTAAAGCTGCATTTCGGATGGGTATGGTTCCCTAAACAAGGGGGGGTTGTACCCCT
This sequence comes from Azemiops feae, assembly GCA_023970755.1. Lineage (NCBI taxonomy): Eukaryota > Metazoa > Chordata > Lepidosauria > Squamata > Viperidae > Azemiops > Azemiops feae. Next base: position 1,465,019 of record JALGBA010004123.1, on the reverse strand, counting down.
AACCCTCTAATCGGTTCATCTTGTAGGCCATCAGGCCTTTAAAAAAAAAAGCAGGTTTTGAACTTTTCCAAGCTACTGATAGAAGAGAATATTAGTAGCTTGGGGTTAAAGTGTGGGGTCCTTGGTGGTCTCTGAGCTTAGTTGTTTTCTTGCAGACGTTTCATGACCCAACTGGGTAACATCAACAGTGCTAGAAGGGAGAGGATTTACTTTCTGTTTACATACAGTAGCTTGCCTTGACAGTGTTAGTGGGAGTATTCAACACCCTAATAAGCAGAGCATACCAAGATTAACTAGACCAGCACTCAAGCAGCAAACAATACCCCAGTCAAGAAATTACCAACCCAGACAAACAATCAAACAGTAAATCAAGGGACCACCAAGAACATTCCCACCTATCCTGACAGGGCAAGCCACTAGTGTATAAAAATAAGCAAACTCTACTCTCATCTGACACTGATGATGTTACCTAGTTGGGTCAGGAAACGTCTTCAAGAAAACAACCAAGTCCAGAGAGCACCGGGGACTCCCAGTTTTCCAAGCTGCAAGATGCTTTGAGATTGGAGATTTTCATGTGGGTCTTGGGGAGGAGGAGATGGGAAGTGTGCCTAATGACTTCCCTGTGTTCTTAATTCCTTTTCTTTAGTTCCAAAAAGGAGAAGGAAGAACTGTCTGAGGATGAAGGCAGTGTAAAGGCATTGCCTTGAGGATTTTGATCAGGGCCGCCAACGGAGAGTTGAAAGGCCCGTTTGTGCTTCCAACCAGCCTGTCCTTGGTGTCTGACCTTAGTTGTGGCTCATTGTTGATGTAGTCCAGCCCCACCCCCTCCCCTCCGACTTCTCTGCATGTTTGACAGACTAGCTCTCTGCAGGACTGGGATGGCCTTTGGGGCCCCCACTGCCCCATGGGACTTACTCCTGTGCAAGAAGGGATATTCAATGCGCTAAACAAGTTTTGACCCACCAACCTGCAAGCCGAGATGTGAACGGTTTTGCTCTTAATGGTGACCGTTTCTAGCAGTTGTGTTCATGTATATTATTTATTCATTTTCTCTTTTTGACCCTTCTTGGGGCTTGGATTTCCAGGATTCCCAGCCAGCAGGAGGAATTCAAGAACTCCCAATCCCTGGCAGGCACCCGGCTGAGAAAAGCTGGTTTTCATCTCAGTACACAGCATGTCACGCTTTGCCAAATAAGCCCTGTTTCTCTCTTATTTATTCTGAGTAAGCGGAGCTCGGCTTGCACAGCGTGCTAAAACAACTGGCTCTTTACAAACGCCCAAGATTGCCCAGTGAATTTCTGCCTGTGTTTTCTGCTTTGGCCTCCCGGTTCCCTTCTGGCCTTTTGACATAAATGTGCTGAGACGAATTCGCCAGGGCTGAATCCCTTCCGTTGTCCTCGGCATGCAGGAAATGGTGCCATCGGTTGCCAGAAAAGGGGTTTTTTTTCCCCCTCCTCCTCCTCTTCCAACTTTCCAAAATTGGCCTTAAAAGAGTTTTTTGGCACTTCAGAGTTGTGGGGAGGGAACACGGCAGGGGCCAAAAACCCCACTCAGCCCTCAGTATGTCAATAAAAGGAATTGCTCCTGTAATTTGGTTTGTTTTGACTGGGGTGTTCAACCCAAGTTCAGAGCTCTCGGTTAACCAAATGCCTTGTCCGCAAGCCAGGAGGTTCTGGCTGGTGATGGATTGATTATCCTGGGATGGCCAAGAGAGGCGACCTCCTGACAAGCAAAGTCAATGGGGAAGCCGGATGCCCTTGACAACCCGGTTGCTAGCGTAACAACCGCAGTGAATCAGTTAAAAACTGTGGCGTGAAAGGTCGTAAAATGGGGAGAAAATTCAGTTAACAAAGGCCTCGCTCAGCAATAGAAATTTTGGGCTACAATTGTGGTCATAAGCCGAGGACCAGCTGTATATGTTTTTCTCTCCGATCCTGAAGACCCACTGAAATCTCTTGCGAAATAGCAATAATAATAATAATAAAGTTGGAAGGGACCTTGGAGGTCATCTAGTCCAACCCCCTGCTCAGGCAGGAAACCCTGGCCTATACCATTTCAGACAAGTGGCTGTCCAGTCTCTTCTTAAAAACTTCCAGTGTTGGAGCATTCACCGCTTCTGGAGGCAGGTTGTTCCACTGGTTAATTGTTCTCACTTTCAGGAAGTTTCTCCTTAGTTCTAGGTTGCTTCTCTCCTTGATGAGTTTCCATCCGTTGCTTCTTGTCCTGCCTTCGGGTGCTTTGGAGAATAGCTTGACTCCCTCTTCTTTGGGGCAGCCCCTGAGATACTGGAAGGCTGCTATCACGTCCCCCCTCGTCCTTCTCTTCATTAGACTAGACATTCCCAATTCCAGCAACCGTTCCTAAATAAGAAGGCTGTGACATTTTTATTAGCAGGTTTGATCCAATACAGTCACCCCTCTATGGCTCCCCCCCCTCCTCTTTTCCTGACAGCGGGCGTAACTTGAAGACCTGTTACTGCTGGTCAGCATGAACTGGAGGCAGATTTGTGTGTGGTTCGGGAAGGAATGACTCCGCACGGGCGAGTGTGCACATGCGCTCACAGATAACCCCCACTTCATAAATCAGAAACCCACTTAGGAAATTGCTGATGCGACTTCCAAGGAACGGCAGGCAAAGTTTGAATAGGAGCTGGCATCGTTCAAGTCCAGCCTTCCAAGAAATCCCTCCACGGCTAATAGAGAGAAGAGCTTCCTGTGCAGCATCGCAAGATCACAACGCCACAGCCAGAATTTTGTCAGTGCAGGATAACAGCTTAGTCCCGGTGCTTTTGACTCGGCTGGGTTCATGCATTGTTCTAAGCCGTTGTTTGTCGAACCGCTTATTGAATCCATCCTAATTGCCCGGCTCCATACAATGCACTGGAATGCAAGCCACGATGGATGCGTTCACACAACATATTGCAAAGACACGTACGTGCATAGCTGCTGTAGTGACGCCCAAGCCTGGCAGGCAGATTCAGATCATGCATTTTGTTGAATAAAGGTTTACAAAGCATAAGATAAGTGTTAAGTGCAAGAATCAGCCTGGGCCTGGCCTCTGGAGAAGAAGGCACTGGGCCTGGCTGGACTTCTGTTTATGAATCTCACCATCCCAAAAAACTCTCAGATGTTAGAGCAACAGGTCAGAATTGAGCTGGGCACTTTCACTTTAAAAGCTTGTTGGAAAAAATGCTTATTTTCATCCTTTAGCATTGCCACTGCAATAATTCTAGGGGTGGTGGACTACACCTCCCATCACCCAGTGGCTGGGATATTGTAATCCACTCCGGAGGGTACCAAATTGAAAAGGGTTGTTGCTGAGGTCCCTTTCGACCCTATTATTCTGTGTCCTGTTTTCTATATATGCACATACACACATATGCACACACAGGGGGACTTTGGGAGGGGGAACCCCCATGCTTTGGGCTGCTCCAAAGCCACAATAGCACGCTTGCAGCTGGACTCCTTTCCTTCCTCACCCCGACTGGGCATCTGGAAGCTGTTTCCAAACCAGGATGAGTGGAAAGTTGGCCCGGAATCCCGGAAGCTCAGCCCGGCGGTCCAGCTTCCAGCGCTCAGGAAACCAGCAGGCAAAGTGCCTCGTCAGCATCTGGGCAGAAGCCGGTCCTGCAGTGGGAGCTTTCCGTGCAATTTCCCTCCGTTCTTCCGAGCAGGATCCGGCCCAAGGTCTCCGTTTGTTCCAGGAGCCCTTAAAAAGATACAGACGTGCAACACAATTAGGTGCGCATGCAGCACACAGCGGCTGTAAGGTTGCATCAAGGTATGCTAAGTAAGGTTGCTGGGATGGTGGTTTTTCTCGAACCAGGTTTTCTGGATTCAGACAAGACGATGAGCCATGATTGAGTGATACTTACTTAGGATTAATGAGTGTCTTGTGCCAACAGCACTAAACAGATTGTACATGGCTTTGTTGTATATAAAGCATGCACACACTCAAACACACATCTGCACAGCTCTCTGCTGGGGGTGGGGAGATGAACAGAATCAGTTCACACACTCTTTGGGAGTGGATTCTTTGCATCAATCATCTACCAGCCCCTCTTTGACCCAGGTTAGTTCAGCCCTGGCTCCCAACTGTGTCCCTTTGTTCGCTTTGCAACCAAAAGGTGGTTGGTGCCCAGAGGCATCGCGGGTGCCTTGTGACTCCCCGCTTCCCCCATTGCAGCTTCCCCAGCCGGTTTTCTCAGCTAAACAACTGCACAACCGAGTTAACTTGAACCGGGTTTCATTTCTGCAAACGGGACTTACAGAGTGTTGCCGAACTCGTTGGTGATCCCGGGTCCGAGGCGAGTTCAGCAAGGAAGGGAACCAACCAGGGTCACAGAAACTGGCTGAGTCTGGCTGGCTTCCTTCACGCCTCCCGCTTTGGGGAAGCCTTTTTGACCACAGACCAAACTACAGTAACCCGGTTGGCACCCTCCTTGGCCACTTGCAAGGGACGGCGCCCCGCGAGTCGTCTGAACGCATCCTTAGTTGCGCTGCGGGGGCAACGCGTGAGCGCCGCTCCGCCCGCCCTCGGCCGCCAGCCAAGACGCGCCCTCGGCCCTCGGGAGCCCCTCCAGCGGCCTCCCCCCGCTCTCCCGCCCTCCCCTCCCGGCTGGCCCCCGGCCCGGAGGCGGAGCCGCCTCGCCTCGCCTCGCCCGGGCCAGACGCTGCTGGGCTCCCGGCGGCTGCACTGGGTCCGGCGGCCGCGGCCATGTGGCTCCCGGACTGCGACGCGGGGGCGGGCGGCGGGCTCTGGCGGCTCCCGCTGCTGCTGCTGCGCCTGGGCGCGCTCTGCCACTCGGGGGGCGCCCGGGGGACGCGGCTGGCCGGCGGTGAGTCCGCCCTCCGGGCGGCCGGGCAGAGGCTGGACGGGGCAGGGAGGGCGAGGGGCAGGCGGTACCGGCTGCGCGGAGGAACTTTGCAAAAGTCCCGGGAATCCGCGCGACTCTAGGATCGCGCCCCGACTTACGCGACCGCGCGTAAAAATGCCGGTCTGCCGCGGGGGGGGGGATGCTAAGCGGGAGGCTGAGACCCCGTCTCGTCCAGCCGGGAAAGGGGGGCCAGAGGGGTGGCGAAGGGGTTCAGCTGCTATCCCAGGGGCCGGGAGGGGGGCAGGCTGCAGCCGTTGCCTCCCCCGCACCGTCCCGCACCCACCGGGCGAACGTCTCCATCCGAACCCCGATTCGTGGATCAGCGAGGGGGGTCTTCGGGCGCTCCCGCGTGGAAAGGCGGCCGGGCAAGGAGGGGAGGGTGGGCTGGGGATTGGGAACAGCCAGCTTTACCTGCCAAAGCTGCGTCCGGGCCGGACGCCACCCCGCAGGTCCTTTAAAGGCGTGGGCAGAGTCGGCACGGTCGTTGGGCCGTTTCCAAATCCGGGGTCGCGGGGGGAGGGTGTCACTCGGCTGCCGGCGTCTGTCCCTGAGCCCGGGGGTGCCCTCCAACCCCCCCCCTCGGGTCGATCAGGGCTTTGGGGGCGGCCAAATTGGGGGCGCCGCTGCGCACCAGGCAGAAGCCCCCAGGGACTCCCTAAGCGACTTGGGGAGAAGCGGGGTGCAGCCCGGGCATTGGAGCTGGAGCCGCAGTGGGCGCTCCTTCCAGCCCTGGGCTCCGTCTGGACCAGGGAGCCCTTTTTGGGCTGCTTCGACCTCATCCTCTGTGATCTCCTCCGGGCTGGGGGGGAGGGAGGGAGGAAGGGGGCAGCAGAGGCCCAGTAGGTGCCAGTTGTCCACAGACCCTCTCTTAAGTTGGCACCTCCCAGCTTTAAGGCTTGCAATGACCCAGGAATAAATTGGCACAGTGGCAGGTTGCAAACTGGCCCTTCTGGACTGCAGGTAGAGCCCCCGAGTATTTGTGGAGAATAAAGAGGGTAGAGGGCTGTGGCCAGAGCTTTGGAAGGACTAAAAAAGGACCACAGCTGTGTTGTGTGGCTGAGGGCATCCAAGAAGGAGGCTGACCCACAGAACAAGCTTAGTGGGGCTCTGTCTATCATTTGGGGCATCCTCCAAGGCAGCTGTTTGAATGCAATAAATAAACAAACAAACCAACAAACTTGGTCTGGGAAAACCTTCACAAGGTTGTGTTTATCAGGACAGAATTTCCTTTACAAACTGGCTGTGGTAAAACCACCAAAAAAATAAGGGGAGGTGGGAGGTCAGGGTAAGGTTAACTGGTCAATGTTCTGCTGCGATTACTTATTCTATTTAGCATGTTTTTGTTCCTCAAAGCTCAGCCTTCTGCAGTATGGTGGACTCTGGATGGCTTGGATGTCACTTCCCACAATCCCCAGCCCTGGCCATGCTGGTTGGAAATTAGGGGAAAGGTAGTCCAGCATATCTGAAGGGCCTGGGAGCATTTAGGGGTGTGTGACATCATAAAGAGTTTGCTCGAGAAATAAATCTACTTTCCCAGAATTCTGGGAGTCGAAGTCCACAAGTTCCAAAGTTGCCAAGGTTGTAGACTCCTGCTGGCTGGGATCTTCAGTTGCCAAGTTTGGAGACCCATGCTGGCTGGGGAATTCTGGGAGTCGAAGTCCACAAGTCCCAAAGTTGTCAAGCTTGGAGACCCCAGCTCTCCTCCCTGTTACTGAGATTGCTTCTGCCCCACAGGTCAGACCATCTGCCGGAGAGGAACGCAACGCCCTTGCTACAAAATTGTTTATTTTCATGAAGCCACACGCAGGGTTGGCTTCCAGGAAGCCCTTCAGACCTGCCGGAGCGACGGCGGAGACTTGGTGAGCATCGAATCCCAGTCCGAGCAGGAGCTGATTGAGAAAATGATCCAGAGTTACTCAGCATCCGATGGCGATTTTTGGATCGGGCTCAGGAGAGAAGACGACGATCCTGAGAACGGCACCCAATGTCCACAGTTATACACCTGGACTGATGGGAGCTGGTCCACCTTTCGGTAAGCCGGGATGAAGCTCCCCTCAGGAATTTTGCAGGCAGCTGCAGCTCCGTCTCATGACTTGCGTGTCCTTCCTACAGAAACTGGTACGCGGATGAACCGTCCTGCGGAAGCGAGGGGTGCGTGGTGATGTATCACCAGCCCTCGGCACCTGCCGGCGACGGGGGACGTTACCTGTTCCAGTGGAACGACGACAGATGCAACATGAGAAACAACTTTATTTGTAAATATTCACAAGGTCAGGGGATGTAATTTATATTCTGGGACGCTCACGACGGTCTTTCTTGCTTTCGTGACAACACAAACAGTCTTTGATTTACCATCATTTGTTTACTGACCGTCCGAAGTGACAACGGCACTCCAAAAAATGACTTACCACCGTTTTTCACACGTACGACCGTTGTGGCCTCCCCATGGTCACGTGATCAAAATCCGGGCGCTTGGCCACTGGCTCATATTTATGACAGTTGCAATGTCCCAGGATCACGCGATCCCCTTTGGCAATCTTCTGACAAGGAAAGTCAATGGGGAAGCCCGATTCACTTCACAACCGGGTTCCTGACTTAACAACTGCAGTGATACCCCAAAGATGCTTTTTCGGGAGGCAACTGGACTTCCTTGCTTTTCTTTGAAGACGTTTCACCTCTCATCCAAGAAGCTTCTTCGGCTCTGACTGGATGGTGGGGAATGGAAGGATTTATACTCCTTGCAGACAGCTGGTCGTTTGCATTGAATATAAATCCTTCCCTTCCCCATCATCCAGCCAGAGCTGAAGAAGCTTCTTGGATGAGAAGCGAAACATCTTCAAAAAAAACCCCAAGAAAGTCCAGCTGCCTCCTGAAAAAGCATCTTTGGGATAACTATGACTTGGATGACTGAGAATCTCCATAGACAACTGCGATGATGCACTTAACAACCACGCCAAAAAAAAGGTCATAAAATCAGGTGCGACTCATTTAACAATCGTCTTGGTTTGCCACCGAAATTCTGGTTGCAAAAATTCTGTTTGAGATCAGACCTTTTACGTTGATATCTGAATTCTGAAAACCAAGTTGTTTTTCTGTTTTTCCGGTCAGTATACAGACTATTTGCTTCTCGCCTGCTGGCGTTAAATTCCTGTAATCAAATGTAGGGTTTGGGGTTTGGTTTTCGGCACGCACAGGCTTTTTATTGTTGTTTTTTCTTCCCCTTGCAGAAAAGCCAACAGTTGTCTCTGAATTGGCTCCTTCTCAGACAGGTAACATTTGGTGTTAGGGAAAGGAGGGGGAGGTTGAGACTTTTGCTGGGAAAAAAGCCAAATCTAGCACAAATAACAGTTGTCCCAAACAAGGGAAAAAAATAGCCAAAGAAATCATTATAGTATAGTGAGAGAGACAATGTGATATATTAGGGAGAGCTAGATTTGAGTCCACGTTTAACCATAGAGCCTAGGAGCCTTTTGGTGACTCCCAAAGATCTCTGCATTTCAGCCAACCTTCCTCACAGGGTTGTTGTTGTGGTTTATGGGAAAAGAAGGAGAGATTTTTCCCGTCTCGAGTTTCCTCCACTCCCAAAGGAAAGACACGGGTATCCATTAAATCAGTATTTCCCCCAGTTTGTAAACTTTAAGAAGTGTGGACTTCAACTCCCAGAATTCCCTCTAGCCAGTATGCATGCTGGCTGGGGGAATTCTGGGAGCTGAAGCCCACACATTGTAAAGTCTGCAAGGTTGAGAAACGCTGCATTAAATAATAACAGGACAACAGGATAACAGAGTTGGAAGGGACCTTGGAGGTCTTCTAGTCCAACCCCCTGCTCAAGCAGGAAACCCTACACCAGGGGTAGGCAACCTTGGCTCTTTAATACTTTAATAAATAAGTAAAGCTTGCTCTTTTGAACCCATGACCCTCAACTGCTTTTTGGAATGTTTGATGCTAATTGATCCTTTTCAAACTGGCTGACTCCATAATGTGGATCCTTCAGCCAAAGGTGGATCCTATTCTAGTCCCAAATCCTCTTCCCATCAATCTTAGGGCCTATTTATAGTATTAAGGCAATATCCTTAAGTTGTATAACATTCAGATTTCTTTCCTAGGGTATATAACAGGGTCTTTGGCACTCACCTCCCCGGAAACCCCCGTGCAAGAGGATGTTGCTAACAAAACCCTCACAGAGGCCAAAGGTAAAGAATTTCTCGTAAGTTTAATGAGGAAGGAGAAAGGATAAGTTTGTTATAATCGCTGCAAAACAAGGTTGGAAGTCCTTTCTTTTTGTGTGTCTTTTCTTATTCCTATTTCCTAATCGTGTTTCTTAATTTCTGAATTCACACTTCTCCTTTTATTTAATCTTACTTCACATTATTTCATGTTTGTTTACCTTTGTGAAACTTTCTAGTAAAAAAAATACTTTAAAAATGCAATTGCAATTTCCTTTCTCCAAAGCTGTTTTAACAATACCCTAAATTTCTCGGAGAAGGAATGCCTTCGCCACATCCAAAGAGAATTAATATACATTGTTCCTTTTGCTTTATACCCTAATCAAATTATCTCCCCACACCTTGTAAATAAAAAGGGGGGAGGGGAAGCCACAATTCTACTGTGATAAAACTTTGTTCTCAGTAACACATTAAAACTCTTGATTCCTTTTCTCTCTAGAGCCTGCTTGGAGCCTTCTATACATCTTAATTTCAAGCATTCCTGCTTTGCTTCTGTTGATCACCATTGCTGTTTTTATCTTTTGGATTTACGCAAAGAGGCAAGTGGCATTATTATTTAAGTTGAGAACATTTTTGAGGGCATCCGGGGTGGGTTGAGCAGGTTTCAAGCAAGGAGGGATAAGAAAGAGAGAGGAGAAGAAATGCTATAGAGGTGATACTGTTGTCTGTGCACAGCTGAGATGTTTTCCTTGTTGGAATGGGCGTTGGTTAAGAAAAGCATCCTGTCCTGAGAGAAAAACAGATTTTTGAGATCTTTCAGGAAATAATAGGAGTCTACAAACTAAGCATAGAGAAGGCCTCTCCATGGGCCAGCACATTTTGCTCAAGGAATTTCTTTCCTGGAATTTAGATCTCTATGCTTTAGAGCAGGCGTCTCCAATCTGGGCAACTTTATGACTTGTGGACTTCAACTCCCA